>KZ506277.1:58250-75399 GCA_002844005.1 Limosa lapponica baueri | reverse complement strand
GCAGCTGACCCAGCACACCAGCTTGCTTTGGGTACCCCCGGGTGTCCGTGCACGGGGACTTGGAGACAGCCCCTGAGCTTCACCTGATACCATTTGCCATAGTCCTTCAATGGCAAAGTACTGGTCACAACATTTTTGAAAATGCTGTGGAAAATTAAAATATCATTTCAAAAAGGCATAAAACAATAGTTTGTTGGGATACTATCTATCTCCTCATTATTATAGGTCTACCTTTCTAGTCTCTGCACTTTCAGTGTTTTTATCGCTAACCGAATATCAAAAATAATAATAGCTTTTAGGTGTTAAACGCTGCTATTAGTCCCTGGCTCACAAGGAGAGCTTTGCAGGAGGATTTCTTCAGTTCGTCTTCAAATGGCTGCGATGTTTCATTTTGCACAGCGGATTCGAACAACCAAGTGGAAGTCGCGGGGGCTAAGGGGAGAATTCAGACCTCTGGGTCCGGGTAGGAAATAGCCGTAGCGAGGGGCCGGTTGGTGCCCTACATTCCGCCGTCGCTGCGCTCCGCTCCGCTGCAATGGTTAAACTTTCTGGTGCAGGGGAGCGCAGGTAACGAAGCGCAGGGTGTAAAGCGAACTCTCTTGCTGATAGCCATCTGGAGATCACAGACTTCAGCTCACTCCGACTTATTTTTAGGCACCAAGCTTCATAGTCTTTAAGGGCAAAGAGAGGGGAGTAAAAATAGGCCAATTAGTATAATTTCTAAAAAAAATTCCTTAAAGATCTTGAGCAATTGCAAAGGTGACTTTAAAATTTAAGAGGAATGAAAAACAAATGGGCTGGGTAGGAAATTTGGGGCCTCTAAGAAGATCGTTTAGCCAATAAATTGCCTTTTTTATATGAGTATCTTTGAAGTATCCTCCCTGGAGGGACTATCTTAAAGCTAGCTTTAGTTAGTAGCCTTGGGTTGTTAATGGCTTCCGAATGTACCTTCCCTGTTTTCTAATCTTACCGTAGCCTCCTACCTTCCCTGCTTGTTTTGTTATATTTTCTCGCTGTGTTTGAAGAGCAAACTTAAAACTGCAAAAAGTTGTTTGGGTTTTTTGTGTAATCACAAGGTGATATCTGACATTATTTCAGACTTGCCGTGGTCTGTTCCCTGTTTGTCACACAGACTCAGGTTAGTTCGTCTGCAGCGTCGTGAATTTTAGGAAAAGATTTCAGTCCTGCTTTGGAAATCTATGTGTCAACAACTCGTTGGACATCTGGTTTCAATTTACAATGTATCTGCCTGAGGGTACATATCACCCCCCGAGTAAATAATAATAATAATGTTAATAATAATAACAATATCTATAATACAGTAATAATAGATGCAAATGAAGTACATGTTCTTGAGTTTCCAATGCGGGAGAAAACAAATTAGAAAATGAATTGCCTGGAGGTTTACATTTACATTGCACGGATGGTTTACATTTTAAGCAACATGAAAACAGACTGCCTTCAAGGAAGACCATGAATATTTTGGGAAGATTTATTTAAACTGAAGATTTCGGGGAATGTTAAAACCAGATGAACTCTATACACAATAAAAGTGCTAGATCAAGTAATTTGGTTCAGCACCAACTGTGGGTCTAATCATATGAGTAAAATCTATATTTAAAATCAGAGATGGGTAAATGTCTGCAATCCAATGAGAAAGTAAAACATCTTCTGAAGCTAAGTGCAGATATTTACTAACAAAGGTTAAAAGAAGATGGCTGGATGGAATTGCATGTTCAAAAGGAATATTTAGACATTCTGGTATTCCCACTTGAGTCTGTTTTGTAAAAAGCAAAATCTTTCATGGAAAAATACCAATTTGAATAAAGTTTTTACAGGAAGTGAGAGAGAGAGGATAGTGAAGACACCAGTAATCATTAACTTGCTCACATTTTATACTAATGAGTCTTCACTTTTATTCCAAAAAGAGAAGCAGGGACAGCTCTACTACAGCCTCCTCGAGAGTCTGCTGACTGCAGCTTTCACCAGCTGTCAGAAGCGCAGGTTCGAGCTGCTCCTCCAAAGCAGACACAATTGCAACTTGGACCTCTGGGTCTCATCTCCCGGGCCCTGACTATGCGGTTATTAAATATTTAAGTGTGTGTTTTCCTTCCTCTTGTTTTTCACAGAGAACTTCAGGATGTCTCAAGGTCCCCTTCATGCAGACCATGATGTAGAAACCTCACAGGTAAAAATTCCCAGTTCACAGCAAGACAGAGAGCAACGGCAGAAGCTGCAACAGCAGCTCTTCCAACCCTGCGGGTCATTGGGTGTCACTGGGAGGTGGACATCACAAAGGCTGGTAAAGAACAAATGGGTGTCCTGGCTTAGGGTGGTTGAGCATTGCCCTAGAAGATGGTCAGGCAAGGTGGCATAGGGTGCTGCTTCTCAGAACAACTCCTCTGCTGTGGGCCACAAGTTGGTTTGTAAAGCGATAGCCTAAGTAGCACTGTGATCATAGTAGCAATAAGCATGGCTTGGGTTTTACGCAGTTTATACCTAGATGTATATGCATGTAAAGGGAAAGGAAAAAAAAATTTATTTCCACAGAAATATATTAAAGGGAAAGTTTAGGAAAGGAAATAACTCAGAATATGTTTAAAGAAATACCAGAACCATGGATAGTGTTCACGTTTCACTGCCAAGTAAAATTGCAGAGCAGGAAAGCTACCAGGGAAGAAACAGTCAAAATCTGAGTTGCACAAATCTATTCAAGCTAAAGAAGATATAATTTGAAAATTAGACATCCCAAGTGAGGCCAAGAAGGAAAGATTTCTGGAAGGTGGGAATATACGGTGCCATCTCTGAGAACTTCAAGAAAATTGGAAAAACGAGTAACCAGATGCTGAAATAAACTATTTGAGTGCTTCAGAATGGAATTTCAAAAATGAAAACATGAATAAATACAGAAGACGAATGAGAACCAGAGTAGCATTTCAGGTCATTTTCCATCAGACTGAAAGATTAATATCTACATTACTGTGTACCTGTACATGTAATGAAGTTCAGACATCATCAGAGACAAAACAGAGAAAACAGAGGATATGAACAATACAAATAGGAAGTGTCCTTGGTCTAGTTGAATATTTAACTGGCTTTGGGAAAATCAAGATCAAACATTAATTCTCCAGGAAATTATGTAAATGTCTTCTGGACATTCATTTCTTTCTGGAAGTGAAACATGAAGTAGATGTGCTCTAAGTGGATATAGTATTTTGCCAGGTAGCTAGTTATAATGGCTAGTTTAAACATACAAAAAATGTTACAAAGAGAATGGTGGGCACCCTGAACTAGTTTGTCCTCAAGAAAACCAGGAGTTCAGGAAAAGCAGAAGAGAAAATGCAAACATGAGAATATAGAGGCACCGGTTTTAAAAAAAACTGATTTCATGAACTCTTGCTAAGGTCTTTCCAAAGATTTAAAAAAGAGGAGTAGTGAGAAGGCTGGTGGATAACTTTGATACAGACTTTAAAGAGATTCTTGACAAAGTTCTTCACAAGACCAAATTAAAGACACTATAATTCTGCATTACACTTTTGTGTGTAACTGGGAACCATGGAGAAGACAGGACCATGAAGGAGTTTAAAGGTCCCAGTCTCACCATGGCATGGTTCTGGAAGGGGACCGTAGTTGTGGGGAGAAGGGCTGGTGTTACATAATAAAAACTGAAATGAGGTGGTTCTGGCAGGGAAGTAGATGAGCAGCCCTGGGTAGATCTCACAAAATGAGGAAATTGGACAATATTGTTACATGAAATTCCACTTATTTACAAAATAATTTACTCTAGAATGTACAAATTAAATTTCATATCCACTGTTATGTAGGCTGAATTTGCTGTGAACTTCTGAGGAAAATGATTTAGGCATCACTGTGGACAGCTCAGTAGAGACATCTGCTCAAATTCAATATGTAGCAGCAGTCAAAATTGTAAATTAGATGTTAGGCTGCATTAAGAAGTGAATGGCTATAATACAGAAAATATGGTATCATTTATAAATCTGTGAAACAGACCTAGAGACTGAGAGCTTTCAGTTTGTTCTCTTGATCTCAAAGGAAGAAAAAGAAAAAAAGAAAAACCAGAAGTCTCAGGTGGCAACAAGGGATCACAGGAGTTACAATGAGGAAACATTTAAAACTGGAGTCCTTGGGAAAAAGGCTTTAATTTCTAAAGAGGAAAAAACAAGCATGCAGATAAAGGTAGAAACATATGCCGTAATAGAAGCCAAAATGGAAATCAGATATTCTTACATTGCTTTTTTCTACAGAAGCATTTCTATGGTATTTGAAAGCAAGGCATTTCTAGTTAACAAATGCAGGCTTTAATAATTCTATGTTGTAAGAGAGATCAGCTAGAGCTGCTGACATGAGGTCTGCCATTTCAAATGGTTTTGGTCATTCAGTGTTCGTAATGAGAGGCAACATTTCAGGAAAACTTCGATTCTTCTCACTTTTAACACTTTTCACGTTTCAAGGGACATGTGCAAAAGGCTGATTTGTATAAGTTCAAAAACTCTCTTTAATTAAAAAGCCATCTTTGTGAATGCAAATGAATACATCAAAAACTCTCAGAAGTCCACACAACTAATAATTAATCTAGATTTCAAGGACTCTCTAACACTATTACATCATGAATACCTCCCTCATTCAAGAATGGGCATCCTTCTAGCAATTAAAAGAAAAATTTAGAAGATAATTAGACACAATTCTCATCACAATATTTTACACAGGTATATGGTTTTGAAATTAGGTCAAGGGAGGGAGGGAAAATGGTGATTCATTACAGAGGCTCCAAGAAGCAGAATTACCTCATCATAACTTCTAAGTAATTTGTTTTTCTAAGTTGTCATTTTAACGAACCACCATTGTTAATAAATTAGGATGCCAGGGAACACCTTACAGTGTATGGATAAACTGGGTGCAGTCTGGCATCTGTCTTTGTCTTTATCAAAAAGGTGCCAATAAAATTGTTGAAAAGTTAATACGTTACAAAATATGCTGACTATACATTGCTTGTACACTGTGGTGAAGGGCTGAATTGTCCTTAAATGTCTCATTTGCACAACAGCAATTACAGAATAAACTTTGGATACCAAAGCAATTATGCCAAAATATATCAAAGTCCTTGCACTCCCTGAAATAATAGGGGAAGGGATAGATGTAATTTATTTTAATGGACCAGCAGAGGTAATAAAGAGTTGCTTCATGTCATTCTTCACAGATTTAGATCTTTATGATAAGGTTTTTATGAAATGGAATATATAACCCAAATAAAGTGAAACCAGATTTAATGAAATTGCCCATCAATAGTACTTTCACAAGTTTGGGTTTTTTCCTTCAGTCTGGGTTTATCTGTTCTTAAAACCAGTTGCTGAATTTCACACAGGCTTACAGTGGTGTTAATAAATGCTACTGTATGTGGATCATTCTCTGAGTGATCAAAAGTGATTTTCTATTACTGATAGTATGGTCCGGTGGAAGATAACATCCAACAGTTCGGGCAGGTCCCAGGAGTACCGCTATCACAATTCTGCTACTGATTTTGTTACTGATTTGCTGTTTGACCTTAGACGTGGCATGTGAGCTAGTATCAAATAGGTGTAAGTCATACCAAGAACACAGAGTTTCTCACAGCTTTAATAAATGTCTACAAAGAGCTTGAAAAAAACCCTAATGGAGCCTGCTAGGCTTTCTCGAAGTCCAAAGTATTATTGTTTAAATATTCTGAACCTTTGACAACATCCCAAGCAAATACACATAGATAACAAAATTTTGTTTATATTTGGGGTATGTTTTCATCAGAAAGAGCATTTAACTTTTAATTTTAATATTCAGAATTTTTAAATAAAAAGTTTCTAAGACAAATATTTTTACAAGTACACAATATACATTGTAATGTGTGTATAAACATACATTTACTGCATTCTGCCATTTTAATCTATGAACATTGCATCAAAATTTTGGGGAAAATATGTATTTCCTGTTCTGAATGAAGAATTTTAAAACTCTTCTATATATTCCACTGTATGGTCATCCTGCTGAGCATTTAAGAGATTTCAGCAGTAACTTGATAGGGCACTTTTTGTATGAGCAGCTCAAAGATCAGTAAGGCAACCTAGTATGTGACAAGACGAATATTAAATCTGTTAGTGCCGAGTGTCTCATTTCCCAAGGCTGAAGCCAAACTGTTTCTGATACTTTACTGAAAAATCTTTTAAAATCTTCATCATGGTCTAGTCTAGATCACAGTGAGGTCAATGGGAGGGTTCACAAGTGACTTATTGGGGCTGAGTCTTTGGTAGCAAAAAGGCAAAACCTCCAAAACCACGAGGAGACCTGAAGAATCTTTCTCCCTGGCTTCACTTTCAGAGCTACATTTGCTGGCAAGCAGTTGCATTTATCAATCTGGAATTTTACTGCAAGCTCTAGGCACATGTGTGGGTTGGTTTTAAGGAGCCTTGCAAAGCCAAAGACATCCTGCAGCATCAAGGGGTTCTGAAGAAACGTGGCCAAACCACAGTGACACTAAAAGCCAACAAATTTCAGTGCAGCCTGGGTCCTCAGACAACAACCTCTGTCTCTGCCCATGCTCCCGGTGGCATCACCATTCCTGTGCCCACACCAGGCCAAAAGGCTCTGTGTACAGCCACACAGGGTATGTGAGGTACCTGAAAGGGCTTGTGCTGGAGTAGTTACCACGTGCAGAAGACCACACTGTCACACCTGCCACCTGGTCGCCCTAAGCCAGCTAAAGAGGTGCCAGAGGTATCCCTGTCCCCTGTGCAGATCACCTCAAATGTGCAGACACCGATGATGGCAATATCTCCTCGACTCTCTGCTGTCTCTCAAACCGCACCCTCCACAGCCATCCCAGGGAGAACACTTGTAGAGCACGCTTCACCTTATGTATTTCCTAACACTTTGCAAAGACTGGCTAATTAACCTTCTCAAACGCTTGTAAGCAAAGTAAGCGTCCTTCCTTTCTTTTAAGAACTGGTGCTATTCTGCATAAAGGAGTTTGTGCGGTCGGAATTTTAGCACTATCTTCCCTACTTCTTATTCTTCTGCCGTTCATCTCTGCTTTCTCTGAGGTACCCTCTAACAGCTTCTTATAAAGTCAGAGACAAAAGGTTCAACCAACCTTTTCAGCTCAACCTGAGCTTCTGCTCCTAACAGGGCAGCCCACGCAGGCAACTCATCTTACAGACACACACAGATGAAGCTGGGTGGACAAAACATACATGATTTCTGATAGGTGCCCACTTTGCCTACTTTTGCATTAGGGATTCTCTTCTGAAGACTGTTAAGGAGAATAACTTTAGAGACAGCACAGGGTGTCACACAGGGCAGGCTGGTGAAACCTCTTGCTCAGGACCCAGCAGGCATCCAAGCTGTCAGGCTGCATAAGCAGAGACTGAAACAAATTCAAGTAAGTTTCTGGGAGTAATAATTGTCCTACACTTAAAATAGTTAATATAAGCAGCAGGAAAGCTCCTTTATGGAACCAAACAGCTGAAACAACAGCAATCTCCATCCCAAACACAGTCACGTTTTACGACCCAAAGGAAAGGCAAGCTCTGGAGGGGATTTCACTGACATTGTTCACGAGCACTTTTGTGTCTGTATGAGATGAAGGAAATACCAGAGCAGCTGGAGAAGAGGAAAATAGCAGACTCAGAAGCATTTTAGTGTCCAGAGAACAAGCCGACAGAGAGAGTGTTTAGGACCAGCGCTGCCTCAACGAGGTGATGAAGAAGTTGTTGTTGGCTAGACAAAATGTTATTGAAGCCCGAGGTGTAACAGCTGTCCTTCATTTCAGATAGCCGTAAAGAAGCAGTTACAGCCACTTATGAAACTGTAGCAGTCTCCAAATCAAACCCAAGAAACATGTCATCACCCAAGAAGCAAAGGCAAGTGCCTGGCCATTCAGGAATGCGAATTGTGTAGATGCAAAGATCTGGTAGGGTGAGGAGAGGGAAGCAGAGGACATACAGGCACAGAGAAGAAGTCAAGCACAAAGTCCAGAAAGAGGGAGCAAGATTATTTGCCAGAGTTCGAGGTCTGGGCTCGAGGTGTAGCCTAAGGAAATATCTCATACTGTTTATTTCTTTGTGTTTCGAAAAATAAGACTTTATCAGACTTCAAAAATATACAAATTTGTATGGAAGATGGTCCCAAGTGCATTCAGTTTTTTCTTTTCTCTAGAAAAATCTTGCTTTTTTAGTCAGCTGCTTGAATCCGAAGGAGGAACCATGTGCATTATTCAGAGAAAGCTGGCTGTGTGCTCATGTTTTCTCTTGCTCTTGATCCTAATAAGGCACCACTCTATGACACTGAACACAGGCAATGCAGAAATATGCATCAGCATGATATCCCACTCTGGGATATTATAGAAGAACCACAGAGACCCGCAGGAAACTTACACACCCACAAAGAGTTATTTCACATCTTCAAAGTCTTCACACTACTTGAGAAACACAACCCTGAGGAGTCTGCAGAAAGATTCCAGTGAAGTCAGTTGCTCATTAGCAGTAGAAAGCAGTATGCTCCAAAAGAAAACAAATTAAAAAAAAAGGTCCGTATCTAGATCCTCCCCAAGAGATTGTCTTCCTTCAGGTACAGAAACAGAGGAAAAACCTGCAGAAGACACTGTGGGAATGAAAATCTCAGCTCCCTGTCACTCCCATATGCTCCATTCCAGCATCTCAACCAGTAGCATAAAAGACTTCATGATCAAAAACTTTAGATATCTTCCTGTATTTTCTCCTAGGAGTCTGAGTAAGTTTGCTGGGAAACTTCAAATGGAGTTCTGTGGGATTTGGATCAGGCAGTCATGGGAAGGGCTGAGGAAAGGATCTTGGCGGTTTCAGTGTATAAGCACTAGGATGGTAGTCAGAACAGCCAGGAAATGAAATGGGGTAATGATGCACCTAATAACTTACTGAAAATTCTGCAATAGGGAATAGAGCCAAAATCTCAGTAGAGATGTGATTCCTTATTTCAAAACAGAGCAAGAAGCCTCTTGGCAAACTTCCCAAATGCAAGGTGTGCAGCTGAAAGCATTATTTCCAAACAATTCCATTCCAGAAGTACAGATTGAATGGAGATTATCACAGCTACCCCCAGGGCATGACTAACCAGGACTGGTGAGGTAGATCAAGCTGGTGAATTGCTCTAAAGACTGACATTTCAATAGCGTATTGTGTGATAAGGGCCAGATCCTCAGCTGGTGTTGGCAAGGGCAGCTCCGGGGACATCAATGGAGTTGTATCATTTTATGCCAGGGGAGAATCTGGCCCGTGATATGCACGCAGAGATGATTCATAGTTTAATACCAGGTAACACAAGGCACTGTCAGAAAGACTTTAAACTAATATACTGCGATAATCTAATCTTGTTGTCTCAAATACAAACCCACTTCATCAACCTCAGATTAAGTCAGTATGGGCTACATCTTCCCAGCCCTTTAAGAAGAAAAATGCAGTAATTTACCATCTGGTTATAATGTGAGGGTCACATGGAAAGAACAAAAGTCTCTCAATATATATAATTTTCTCTATTCTAGAAGTTTTGGGAAATGACGCTACTGTCAAGAACTATTTGTAAGAAAGGTATAATGAGGGGGTATGAAGAAATAGTCATTATTGCTCAGTTCAGTAAGTTTACATGGTTCACAAAATAGGGTAAAAGTTTTGCCAGAATATTGCTATTGTTCGGCCTCTGATACATTGCCATTTCTAATATTGCTTCAGTCACTTTTTCATTCTACGTCTTTCGTACAAGCTTGGAAGTCAATGCCACGAGTCAGTCTGTAGCTATTCGGGTCAAACCAGAATCCCGGGATATTTGGCCTCTTCCTTTTGTGCAATCCTACATTGCACAAGAATCCCTGTCCTCCTAACTTCAGTAACTAAAATTTTGGGGTGACTTCCACATCTTAATAGCTTTCTCAGATTATAGTCATATAGTAGAAGGTTATATTTCTTTATCACTGTGAGAGGTTTTTCTCAGAAGCCAGTGCTAACTCAGCTGGTTGTTGCTAGAGTGATTTCTGTTTCGAAGACATCTAGAACAGACTATTGCAATATATTATTTCAAACTTTTTCTGATACGTCCCTAAATGAGCTGGGTAATAGCCATAAAATTAATAAAAGTTAGCTGGAAAAATGAGTAAAATAAACCATTCTTCAGGTGGTTAGCAGAAAGTAACGGGGTTGCAGGGAAACTTGTAGATTTTCCTTATACAGTAGGAAAAACTTTCATTATCTTTGTCTAAGTTTAACATAATCTAAAAATTGCTCCTCTGTTACTTTGGACCTATCTATAACCAAATTTATAAAAACTCAAAACAACCATGTACGACAATGGCTGTTGATAAGACTTTTAAGCAGAGACCATATTCCACCAAAGCTAATGAGTGCCCTTTGCTTGATCTCATTTGGCTTTGGGATACTCCACTTACCTTTTAATCAAAATCTTGTAGTCATAATTGAGCTGTCTTGGTATTGGAAGCATTAAAGGTGTGTCAAGACACTCTCCTACTAATCCAGGAAGGGACAGTCTTTTCTGAATCCCAGAGACACTTAATGGTTTATGGGACATGACTTTACTCTAGGTGTCATCTTTTAAATAGCAAGTAAAATTAAGGTCTGGCCATTTGTGATTATAAAAGATCATTAATTTCATTAAGAATTGAGGTGCTCAATTCCCTTGCATCTAATTGAATTGTGCTTAAGTTACATTTCTTTGTTTTTCTATTATTTCCTGCAAAAGAGTGATTTAGTCTGATATTTCAACTGGAGATTAAACGATGAGGCACAGTAGCCATAAAATGGACAGAGTCTTAAACCCATGTACACATCTTATACAGCACTTCATTTATAAGTGTTTCTTTGAAATCCCTTATTTTTTTCTCTGTGATTATACTGGCTTAATCATGTACCACATACTATAGGATATATTACGTATGTGTACATACATCTCTATTTAGGTAACATATAGTTCATCATATGTTCATCATTCATCAAGAATAAGACAAGACATCCAGAGTGGGTCCAGTCTTTGCTACTCACATTGATAGGGGCATCCATTTTGTTCTTTGAAACATCCAGATAATGAATCTGTAAACTGAAACAGATACATCCTAAATTAAGGAACAAGCTATCAATATATTTCTCAGCAAATACATGTGAATCTCTATGAAAGAAATAAAATCCTTAATAAAGAAAGAAATAGTAATTATAAATAACATTTTTTTAAATTATATTTCAGCTTTTTCAGTCCCAATAAAAGGCATTTTTTAGGCACAAGAGAAAACCTTTGTGAAGGATTTTTTAAAATAATAGACTAGTACTTCTAGGAAGCAGCACTTACTCAAATTTGTTCCATTTTTGAACTTGTAACCTTTGTAGCAATGAATGCAGTGATATATAACAGACTGATCCAGCAACCCTAACTCATGTGAGTCAAAGGGACTACTTGCATGAGTCAAAACTGCTTGTTCAGGCCCTTAGTGCCTCAATTTAGTAACCTGAGGAGAATGTCCTTTCTATTCCATCTAGGGAAACGTAGAGTATGTGCAGGTGTGCTCTTCCAGGATGAAAAAAGCAGTAAATAATTCTGACAAGATAAAGCCAGAGATAAAATTGTGAGTTCTCTTCTGATTTGTGCAGTCATCAGATATCTTAATTTTATCGTGGAAAGAGTTGAATATGTAAGTATAAACTGGTTTTAAATACAGGTTAGCAGATTGTACCATCTTTGGCTTTGACATTTAAAAAAATGGAAGACAAATGTATACAATTATCTCCAGAATTAGTAAAAAGATTTAGACTTGAGGTTGAATTCTGGCTTGTTATGTGTTGAGATCATTTTTTTCTACGGTTACCAAGAACTTTTCTGCATTTAGAGTGACTAAATCACTCACAATCTATTTGTCATCCAAATTTTGAACTCCTTCCACAATACAAACTCTAAGGAATCAAGATGAGTTTTGATTAATGATAACTGAATAAATGCAGTTTACAAAGAATTTGTCACAGCATTTGTTCCTGTTTGAAGAAATACCTATAACAACAGCTTTTAATTCCTTTAATATACAGGTATCATAGAGTCATAGAATGGTTAGAGTTGGAAGCGACTAGTTCCAGCCCCCCTGCCGTGGGCAGGGACACCTCCCACTAGAGCAGGTTGATCAAAGCCCCATCCAGCCTGGCCTTGAACACTTCCAGGGATGGGGCATCCACAGCTTCTATGGGCAACCTGTTCCAGTGTCTCACCACCCTCACAGGAAAGAATCTTTTCCTAATATCTAATCTAAATCTACCCTCTTTCACTTTAAAACCATTACCTCTCATCCTGTCACCACACTCCCCAATAAAGAGTTCCTCCTCATCTTTCCTGTAGGCCCCCTTTAGGTATTGGAACATGGCTATAAGATCTCCCCAGAGCCTTCTCTTCTCCAGGCTGAACAACTCCAACTCTCTCAGTCTGGCCTCATAGGAGAGGTGCTCCAGCTCTCTGATCGTGTTAGTGGCCCTCCTGCGGATCGCTCCAACAGGTCCATGTCCTTCTTATGCTTGGGGACTCCAGAGCTGGACACAGTACTCCAGACGGTGTCTCACTAGAGTGGACTAGAGGGGCAGAATCACCTCCCTCGACCTGCTGGCCACACTTCTTTTGATGCAGCCCAGGATGCAGTTGGCTTTCTGGGCTGCCAGCGCACATTGCCAGGTCAAGCCGAGCTTCTCACCCACCAACACCCCTACGTCCTTCTCCACAGGGCTGCTCTCAATCCATTCTCCACCTAGCCTGTATTTGTGCTTGGGATTGCCCCGTCCCAGGTGCAGGGTCTTGCACTTGGCCTGGTTGAACTTCATGAGGTTCTCACAGGTCCACCTCTGAAGCCTGTCCAGGTCGCTGTTTCCTTTTCCCTTCCCTCCTGCTCTTTTTCCTAGGCTATATTGCCTAACTGCCTGTGATGAGGAGTTCCTCTCAGTAGCTGTCTGCCTGATTTCAGCAAATCTAATGCCTGGTGCAATTGACTCCATTAGCCCGTACTGGTCAGGCAACTGTTTCTCCAGCGTAGGGCCTGGTTGCCATGAGGTTGCAATACCTCCCCTAACCATCTAATTTTTCTCGGAACAATTGATAATGTATTTCCAGGTATCTCACTAATTGCACTCCCGTAAGGCTGCAGGATCAGATTCCTGTTAGACTCCACATGAAACTTCATATTCTTCAAATATTCCGCTTCCGTGCCTGTTTGGGTTGTGTCAGTATTCTGGTAGTATTCATAAGCAAATATGATTGTAATTTAGGCCTCCTCTCGTCATTGATGCATGAGAGATTTACAAGCATTAATAGGAGTTAGGATGTAAATCCCTTGCTCGACAATAGCAGAGAATAACCCCCTTCATATAGATTCTGATGACCTATGAACTAAGGGTCAAGTGGGCCGCGCTACAAATTATCTGACAGCAACAGATGCCAAAGCCTTAGGAGCTGAAAAAAAAAAATAACAAAAAACTGAGGACTACGAAATGCTCAGTGCATTTTCACAAAGAAAAAGCAACAACAGCTATTCCTATAACTTCATGCATCAGCCAGTGACATAGCCACAAATTATAGAGAAGCAAAACAAAGACTCCTTCTTGCCTGGCAGCAAACTTCCTTCTTCCTCCAAAAATACACAAAAGCAGCTCCAAAATAGTCATCACAATTAATTACCTACCCAAACTGAGGGCTGTGCAATAAATCTTTAGAGTTTTCAAGTGTGTTTTCAGTATAAGGGAACATTTGGAGAGTCAAGCAGCAGAAACCACAAAGTATGTCAATTCTGCAAATAAATGATGTTTTCATAACTCTGAGATAATCAGATTAGTTCTCCACTCTTTTGCCTCAAGTTTTATACCTGTCTAACTCCATTGATTTCAATAGGGGTTTAATCTTCACCACATCAGGTCTATATCAGTCCTACATCAGTTGTAAATTGATCTACAGCAGTTGTAAGTTAGAGGAGGCTCACACCCAGTGTAATAGTTCACAGGCCTTACGGTCTGCTTTCACATCTGCCTTTGTATTTTATTTTGAAATCTCTTTTGGCTGTTGTAGGTTTTTTTGTGTCACGCCACAGATGTGCAAAGTCCTGTGCATGCAGGGAGGAGATACAGGTCTGAACCATGGGACTGCAGACCATTTCAGCTTTTATTTTATAACCTCATTAAAAGCATTTTAATTTTTTGAACTGGACATTATTTTTGCTCAGAGGGCAGCAAAAGTCTGAACATTTCACACTTGTGAAATTTGGCTTTTGAGCTGTCTGTGGGCACAAGACTTGACATTAAAGGAAGCCCAAACAAAACTCCTGGCAGAATTTGGGCTTTGTTGGGACAAGGGTGGAAAGTAAGAGAAGAAAAGCATAGGCATCAATTCCAAAACAGACATTTTACGTATGAGCACCCTCACTGGGGTGAGGAATGTCCCCAGAATCTGCATTTTACTCCATATAACAGGAGCCATTTCAAATTTTAATTCGGTGAAATGACTTTGCATAAGCTGGTTGGACCAGGCCCATCATTACCAGATTCATTCATTCATTTGATCATTTGATGCCTCAAAACAGAACACAAGGAACTGCAGCGTTTCTATCTATTCCATAATTTGTTGAAAAATTGAACATTAATGAAGCTTAAGGGCAGCATGATAAGATACTGAAAAGATACAAGGGGTCGTTGGTTCTCATTTATTTGAAGACAATTCATTTGGCAGAAACTTTCTGTGAAATTGCAGATGGCAAAGGAAAATCTAAGTCTTGAGCCACCAGCTGAGCAGGGAAACTCAGAGGCATTTGTTACTGGTGTCTAAACCCTTTTCTTTGGGGTTGCAAACCCCTGTGCAGGGAGTTTGAACAATATGACCCCACTAGATGTCCCTTCCTCTCAAACTCCAAATCTGTAATTTCATTAACTCAGGTTTGGTTTTGAGACTGTTTTGTCAACCCCAAAACAAACACCTTTGTTTCACGCCATGTTAAATGCAACGTTAATTAAAAGATCCTAATCATTGCTCCCCTTTTCCCATGGAACCCTTAGACAAGAAGAAGCGATCTGTGCCTGCCCTTTGTGTAATTTGTGCAGGTGACCGAGGGGATACCTATCTTGCCTGGGTATTGCTTAGAATTACAGTTCATTGGCTTGGATTAGGAGCACGGCAGAGGCACCAGTTTGGGATGGGGCAGAGGTATAAACCGATGGGCAAAAACACACCGTAGGGAATAACGGGGCGGGGGGAAACAATGAGGATGCGGGAGCAAACACGGCATGATGGAAAACCCTTCATGAGGTTTTAAAGAGAAAACGAGTGCATCCTGTTAAATCTGTTTGCAGGCATCTATACACCAACTGAAGATGTCATCTTCCATTTCATTTTAGCCTTTGTGTTCTTGAGGCTGCCATCAGCCTTGCTTTCCCTGCAGACACTCTTGAAAACAGGTTGCCAGATCGCAAGGGGCTTTCTGTTTCAGAACAAAATTTACAAATAAATGAAGGACTGTAAAATAGTTCAGTGGTAGGGAAATGAATAAATCACAGTGGCTCTGACCTGCTACTGTTTTTTGTTTGTATTTGGTGAGAGATTACTGGCAGGGGAAGCTGGAAATTATTCTATGCAGCCATTATATTTCATGCAAGATAACACACATTTAAAATTATGCCATCATCCTTCTTGTACTAATATAGGGTTAATTGAAAGGCCCATTTTTTCTTCTGTTTTTAAAAGGAATGCATAAAGATCTGCACTGAGTTCACAGTGTTGCTGGAAACGTTAATGGTAAATTCCACTTTCCAGAGTTCATAAATCCTGTGGTTGCCCTGGAAAAAGAGCTGGTAGCCCGTGTTGCATCTGAACCAAGAGCAGGCTTTTATGTGGCAGAAGAAGGTCTTCAAGCAGGAAGAGTCTTTACAAAGGTGTTTCATATGTTGTACATATTTACAGATACCGTGGAGAATACAGCAGGAGCAGCTAGTGAATCACCATCAGTTTTGTATGCAATAACACGGATGTTCAAAAACTGCTAGCCATATTCACTTAGCCAATTTCGGTACAACCTGAAACAATATTGCTTCCATATAGTTTGGCAGAAACAGCCATTTAGTTGTGCAGACATAATGTATTTGACTCTTCCAGGGTTTTATGGAATGAAGAGTATGAACATGATTTTGGTTTCTTCTTGATTTTCAAGGAAGAAAACAAATCTCAGGTCATTAAAACTCTATAAAAGTCCCACTCCAAAGCAAACCCATTGATACTTGAAGCTCCAGGAATTACATGTATGTCCTGTCTAATACAAACATTTTTTTTCTGTGGTTTAATAGCCACTGACTTTTGTAGAATTTGAACCAAACCTTATATTCAGTACAGTGAAAATAGCATCGTCATCATACATCCTGACCCTATGCCTTTTTAATCACCTATGAAATGCATATTGGCAATGGAAACTTAAGAAGTGGATAGCAAAGACGAATGACAGTCAGTGCCAGTTTATTGGAGTACTGGTTAGAAATGAGCCAGCCTGGAGTTATCATCTAAATACCTGCACCTATGTGTGAATAAAAATATATATAAATCTATAGTTATGTATTGACTACATAAACACATATATGAAACCATGTACATAAATACATAAATATGTATTTATATGAAAGCAGATGCATGAGTGCAAGCAAAATGTATTGAAAGGGAAATCAAAGTAACCTGTATGCTATTTGGAATTAAGGAAAATCTAGGAAAAAGAAATCTGGTAAGAAGAAACAAAAAGAACAGGAGAAACATTTCTGTGTGTACGCTAACAGGAAAAAAAAATCCCATAAACTGATAAAAAAAGAAAATAGAGGGTTTGAAGTGGAAGCCAGGCCAAATGCAATTAATTTGTTTCTTTTATTGAAATCCAGAGCAACTCCTTTAAGTTTGGCTAAGAATAAAATTGAGTGCTTTAATAGCAGTTCAAGCCAGAAATGGAAATAATCTCTTTTTAAAAAGAAAAAAAATATATGGTAGAGGCAAAATTACTAGAGTGTCAAGTCACATATTGGAATGAATCTATAGGAGGTTTGGTTCTCGTTAGCCCTGAAAACCGGAGAGGCAGAGTGGATTT
>KZ506277.1:42362-57758 GCA_002844005.1 Limosa lapponica baueri | reverse complement strand
TAAACATTTTAAAGGTTGAAAAAGTATTTCAAATAATCTCTCGGACATCCCATGGGCCATCATTATACGCACAGAGCCTCCAATAACAGTGACTAGTGCACCTACCTACAAGAGTGAGACCCACTTACAACACTTCAAGTGATGATTAATTTTGCTCACATTTGCTACATTTCTCTTTGCAAGTTTGACATTTCATAAGATAAAGTGGAAAGTGTTTATTGTTTAGTGAGCCTTGTTAAAGAGATTAAAATATGAAGTAAAGGCTTAAGTCCTTTCATGTAGCATAGATCCAGTTCAGGCTGTTTTAGATCCTGTACACTTAAATCTGCTATACATACAGAAAAATACATGTGTTTATAGAGAAACAAAATTTTCTGTCAGTGAAAAGCTTGCCAGAAACAAGTCAGTTCAGGCAAAGATACATGTGCATACTTTGCCTAGGAGAAATATTCTTGTCACATAAAAATCCCACCATTAATCAAAAATCACATTATAGCTTCTGGAATGAAGTTTCCTTTACTACTCTTTAATAATAAGCCCAAGATAAGATAAAATTGGTAATTGTACCTTCTCTTCTGATAGAAGATAATACTAAAGTGGTATAGAAATTTGAGTTACAAGAATATATTCACCCTGCTAATAGGCTTCCATTATGTAGTCTTTACTGATTTATTCATTACACATTTTCTCCACATATAGAAAAATTTAATTGAAAGTTACTTATTACATTGTTACAAAATGTTAACTAGAAAGTTTTCTTTAATCAAATGATCATTAATGCTAGGAGAGCTAGTTTATTTCAATAGTGCATTTATCAGGAGCAAGAATAACACAGCCATTACCAAGAATAGTTTTACAGCGCTGTTTATTACGTGAACACTTTCAGGGACTAAACAGAAGCCGTTGCAGCTTGCTGGGATAGCATAATACTTTATTTATATTTATGACTTTTCTTAATCAAAGTTTTAATGACATATGAAATGCAGGCAAGGTATCTAATACGGTGACTTATCAAAGGAATGACATTACCAAGGGTGGTAAGAGTTTGTAAAGTCAGATTCTGCCACGTGCCTGTCTCAGAAGTAGATGGAAGAGGTGTGTTCACACAATCTCGGGCAGAAAAGCAACGTGGCATCACATTCTCCAGCAAAGAAAGCAAGAGAGGGGAAAGTACACTCAAAGCTGCAGCTGTATCTAAGTCATTTTTGCATATTTTGCATTCCCTGAAGGTGAGGTTCTATACCTCTCTGGTACTGCTGTATCTCCTAGCATCTCCTGTACCGCCCGTACCCTTGGGAGAACCGAGGGCTCTTTTTCTAACTGGCCCAGTATCGCATTTTCTGAAGTCCTACACAAACAGAAAACAAAAAGAAGTCCATTGCCCTGAAGAGGTACAGGACAAGGCACAAGAAATACTCACAGGTTGACGTACTAAAGCAAAGGAAAATTTCCAGCCAGGCAACAGTGTAAGTGCACACAATAGAGACTCCAATCCTGTCGTATGAAGCATTTTTTGGAATGAATTTTACCTTTTAACTGGATATCAAATTTATCAAAAAGGATGTAGGATGGTGCCATTGCACACCAGATTTAATCTTCTCCAGCCAGTCCACCGCCTGATGGCTCCCACTGCTGCCACTGAACATCTAAAGAATTTAAGTACAGACCTGTGCTCTCGCATAGTTGCTATGGACTGACAGAAACAGCCCATCTATGGTGTAGACCCAGGCACTCTCTTTGAGTTTTGAAGAGATGTTTGCAAATATTTCCTCTATTTAACAATAACCATAACTACGCTGTAAACATCTCTCTCATTTCTGATGGCACACTGCTCAAGAACTGCAGAAAACTGAGTCATTAGGTACATTCATAAATTCTGCGGCTGGCAGAACCTAAATCTGACTCAGACTCAATTGTCAGTGTTTGTTTCCACGGTAAATTCGGAGAAAATCACAGAACTCCAGAGTAGCTGGGAGCAGCTACTGGAAGAAGTATGGAGAAATGCCATGGCTAATTAAGGCACACGAATGAATGAGAAGAATACTCACTCTAAGTTCAGAGACACTGACCTACACGTTCATTTAAAATAAAGGTAGACCTCATGCCCCTTGCTACTTCATATCAACCCTGAGCTGAAGACACTGCTGCCGTTTAGTCTCCGTTAACCATTCTGGTACCACAAAAACAGTGATTTGAAATATATGAATGATATCATGATATGGACACGTGCCTTGAAATCTCCAAGCGATTTGCCACGGCCTGTGACACAGTCAGTCTGCATCACTTCCAGTTTGAGTTGTAGCTGAGTGGATGTTCACTGATGGTGCAAAAGTCCCACGCACACCTTACAAAATGGTCTTTCACTAACTGTTACATGAGCATGGTGGTACCCGGGTGTCTTTAATCACCATGGTGCAGTGCCATCCCCAGCCACAGCCGTAAGGAGCCGTCACCCTCTGACAACTGCAGTCATGGCCTCCCATTTCTCAGTGTGTTTTATAACATCTCCAGCACACTTTGAGAAGGGCAGACAAGTCTGATGGCAGCACAGAAACGCAGTGTAGAAGACCCCAACGCAACACAGGATTTCGTAGCCACATTAACCTGCCCCCATGCCCTCTTCCTAACCTCACGGAAACATGAGAGACCTTAGGACGGTTTTATAAAAACTATGCTAACACGAATTAGTTACTTACTTTGTTTTCCTTAGTTTCATGGTTTCTGTCTTGAGCTCCTTGCAGCAAACAAACCTGAATGGTGGTTATTTCTGAAGCTGCTCATACTCTGTGTGACTTGGCCTCTATCCTGGAGCTCTGCTTTGCAACCAGCCCAAGGAATCACGTAAGAAAACCACACATGCTCCGTGATGTTACTCAATATCTGCAGAGGGTTATAATCTTTTAGAGGAGCCAAATTCAGAATTGATGAGTAAGCAAGCATCGTTTAGGAGGCAAAGCCTTGCTCTGAGTTACACCCATCTGAAGCCAGCGAGTCGAGCTACATTTATTATGGTGCCCCTTCAGAGCAGAAGTTAGCCCAGGGAGGCTATGCTGGAATAATTTAAAACTCTTTCCAACCCCTCAAAGCCAAATTCTTCCTTGTCTTAGACCTCCGCTGATGTCAATAGACATGTTGAGACTGTAAATCAGGCCAGAAGTTGGCCCTTGTTTGGTCCAATTACCCCATAATAAACTCCCTGAGGACTACTGTACTGATGTGTAATTTGCATCCTTTCTCCTCTGAAATGGTATATTTATGTTTATAGATTGAGTTAGCAGTTCTAAGGGAGGGGAAAGGCTGCCTGAATCATTTACAAATGGGAAAATCCATATATTTGAAACTTGGTATGAAATATTTGCTTTTGGGCTGTAACCTTGTATACTAAGCTGCTCTCTAGAGTAAATATTTACAGCCAAGTTGCAACAAGTTCTAAGGATATGTGATTTTCTGAGTGGAAACACTGACACACAAGGGTGCAACTTCCCCCCAGTAAAACACTGAGTTAATTGTAGGGTTTGTAAACATCATCAAGTATGATCTTGAAATTAGTTTTTAAATGTTCAGTAATGATTTTTAACCACGTATCAAGCAGCTGGTTTTGTGTCTGATTCCCAAGTTCTTAAACAGACAACTGTTTTCCCTTTAGTGACTTTGTCAGGCTTAACTTGGGATTAATTTGACTGCAGGTGTCAGATAAGCACAGTATTTTAGCAGCACTACCGAGAACCATGTGGACAAAATGCAGAAGCATGAAGGCACGTTGGTCAAAACTTTGAAAGATTGATGGAAGTGAGTTATGCTGCTTAAAAATCTTTGTCTGTCCAGAAAAGCTAAACTTGCAAGTCGGGTGCAAGGTATGCTGCAGCTATTATTTTGCCATGTTCCCTGTTAACATAGGTAACTGGTCAGACTTTTTTTTTAATCGCAATTTCTCTGCCGACATAAAACCTAGCAAGCAACCTTCATAAATCATGCAGTGACAGCTGGTGTGGTTGACCAGTGCTAAACACAACTGGACTCTTCTTTTTAAGCCTTTGCTTCTTAGGTCGCCTGCGTCAGCAGTACTCTTCAACAAACATCTGCAGTTCATCTTATCGTTTGAAGAAATATATGAGTTTCTCCATTGGTGTGTTTTTTTTAGCTTCAGCTTCTTGATTTGTTTGAACACCATCTGCTACATATAAAATTCAGAGAATTTGCGAAATGTGCATGCAGCGAGAAAATTTTAATTGTATTAACCTTTCTTTTTTGATCAAGATAACTTTTTGTATTCATCATCTCCTGATACGTTAAGTAAAGCAAACAGACATGTCTACTGTACTACCCCTTATTTTCTTTAAGGTCTTCTATCTCTATAATACATTAATAGTCAGGTACAAAACCACAGTCTATTCCTTGCAGCATTTAAGAATTATTTTAATATAGTTTGAATTACGCATCCAAAAATAGTTTAGCAGTAGCAATCTCTTTCACAGAAGATTTCCTCTCATCTTATCACTCTGCCACCTACGTGTGTACTATTTGCATCAAAAAAACAAACAAACAAAAAAAAAACCCAAACAATTTATCGTTCCTAGAATTAATCACAAGAAGACAAATAACTTTGCAAACGACTCCAGCTCGCTGCTAGAAGCCCAGGCTGAGCGGAACGTGTGTCATGGCATGAGATTGCCACAGGGTGGTAGAAGCAGTGCGGCTCCACATCCACACCAGCACAGGGAGAGGAGAAATAAAACTTTCGAAAGGACGAAGGGAGAACCACTTTCCAGTTAGGCTAAACAGAGGTATCAAAAATAAGGTTTAGCTCATGGTAAATCCAGATGGTTAAACATTTGACCCATATCTAATCTCTCTGCCAAGCGTGCACCACCACCATCACTGCTGTCATAACACAGCACATGCACTTAAAATCACTTCAGTTCCAAGAAGCAGCACACGTTTTGGAGAAAATTAAATTTTAAAGCATGTTGCAGAAATAGAAAACACGGTCTTGACAACATGTTATGACTCCAGCTTTGAGAGGAGCGGTATTATATATACTAAAAGAATTCCTTGGGTCTGCGGCTTGCTGCTGTTCTGTGCATTTTGTTATGATAATATCATACAAAACATCGAGCAGCGCTTTGATCTTAAAAGAGTATTTAGCTGAGACCTATTTACTGTACTTCATCATTTAATAAAAGGGTGAGGTCTTTGTTCACAAGAGGAGAAACGAATCAGAAATAGAAATTTTGCCTCTCTTGTAAGTCCTATGCATAGTACTGACGAGTCCTATAGCATATTGATTACTGCTGGTGAAATATAAAGGGAACGGATCAAATGACATATATGCAAACTAAATCCTTGGTTTGTGGCAATTACATTAATGCCACTGATGTTCAAATTTACCTTCGAGGGAGGCTTGCTTGAAACACAGAGAACTGATCATTTGTATTAGAGAAGAGTATCAGCGACACCTTGATTAAAAAAAAAAAAAAAGATAAAATATTAAAATAGGAAATATAGCACATGTTTTATATAAATATAGTACATAACTTCCAAATGCCTTCATGTTTTAATGTTGGGATGAATGTAGTTGTGTCCAACTAGCAGACGAGGATGTGAGAAGAATATCGGGCTCGAGACCTTCAGGATATGGAACAAACCACATATTCAAAAATGGGCACGGTTTATGTAGTATAGTATCATGTTTTAAACAGTTCATAAAAGAAGCCAAGTGACAACAGAGCAGTGTGGATGATATAAAATAATGTAAACCTTCCTTCAAATATCAAGCAATTTTTTTTCTGCCTCAACTCACTTTCCACAATAGAGTGAGTGAAAAATCCATAGAGAATAAAACCAGTGATCCCTTTGAGTAAGGATACAAATTTACCTAGATATGTCAACCACACAGATTTATGGGACAAGGAGTTTTTCACCCTGAAGAAAGAAGCTTTCTTGTCAGTCATCTATAAAAAAGCTGAAAATAAAGCTCTCAGAGTTATTTTTATGTTTTAGGAATTGCAAGAAATTTCTGTTAGGGGTTGTTGGGGAGGGGTGGCGCTTGTGGCTTTTTTTCTTTAAGCTTTCCCATAGCCATGGAATAGTTCTCTTCATGGATGTATAAGAAACACTTGTGTTGTGCTGCTATTAATGGTATGATTTGTTAGTGTACTTTTATGTATGGAGTGTCTGCATCTGGTAAGGTCTACAACTGTACCTCCTTGACAGTGCCAGATGTTGTGAAGATAAAATACCTCCTGTGTGAGGAACTGCTGGAATCAGGCTCCATGATAGGTGTTCTTAATACAGTTTAAAAAGGCATCTGTCTTAAAATAATTTCAACATCTTACTTTTCTATTTATTGTTTTGTCAGATCTTTCTTGTTACTGGGGAAATATTTTAGTGCCCCTGCTAACTTGATTTTAAACTTGCGGCTTCAGTTTCTCCCAAGTTTGTTTGTTTTTTTTTTCACTATTATTCTGAAGCCACTGTCCTAATGACACGGAGAAAAGGGAGAAAACAAAGGAAAAGTTTGTTGTGAGACTCAGCTGAGGTTAATCAGATTGGCCAGACCAAGGAAAAAAAAAATAGCCATTTTTAAACCAGGTTAGCCATGAAACAGCATGCGAAATAATTGAGTCCAAATTTAGCCAAGATTTGTTCAAAACATTGCAGCGAGTAGACAAGCGGGCTGATAGAAGGCAGGAGAAGAGCCCTGCTTCGCTATCGTACCCCATAACTCACTGCATTGTCGACCTCTTAAAATAGTAATGATACTTGACCCTTATTAGTATTTCTGGGCAATATATGAGCTTGAGTTTCCTCGGGTGAAAGCTAATGCCTTAGACCACCCTTTAGACCAGCATTCTATCTAGTTATAGTACATATTAATGTTATTCTTGGGTCATTTAACTTACTCTCAGTGAAGAGTGGAGAATGGTGCTAAGCTGTAAATCAGCTCTGTCCTGCAATGGATTCGTGCCATAACAGATCATCTCGAAAATTCCAGCCTTGCCTGACCATGGTAAAGAGATTATGGTATGTAAAAATTCTGCTAAACATAGCTTGCTTCATTTCTGTACTTCCCTGCTTGTCTGTCTAGCGAGGAAAGGTTAAGACCCGTTATGGTGGACAGTGCACTGAAAAGGAGGATTGCTATAATAAAACCCCCAGGGCTAAAACTTTTACCATATGTGGTTAAACTCTCCATCCTTTCTAAAGGTGAGCTCAGCAGCGAGGAAATTATTAAACAAGGCCACTGATACTGTGCATAAAAATTATTTTTTTTAATCCCCAGGGAAAAAAAAATGAGTTCATAAATGTATTGTGCTTAAAAGGTATCCTCTGAGTGCCAGCGTTCACACCCCAAATGACAGTCTGAAACGTTCAGTGGCATTAGTCCATTTAACTAAATCCTGATTGCTTGAGATGAATTCATTTAAAAAGCAAATGTAGTACTCCCTCAGCAAATGTTTCACTAACTGTTTCTCAGAAGCATAAATATTTTTTCCACACTGTTCTGGCAAACAAATAATGTTTACCTTTAGCTTCCTAGAAAAGATTTACAGATAAGTCCCTAGTCTGTTTTGCAGATGTGCCTTGGTGAATTTAACAGTAATATATACTGTCATCACGGTTGTCTTCAAATCTTTGAAATCACTTTTGCCTTTTACAATACATATTTAATTGAATGTCTAGCTAGTAGATATGTATATGTATCTCGCATTTGTGGGTGGGCATGTGTGTGCCTAATACATATATTTAGCACTTAAACATGGTACGATGAGTGACTGAGAAATGCCTAAGAGAGAGATATTTTATACACGCACATACAGTTTGTAAATGCGTAATCTCCTGAAACGGCCAGAGACAGAGAGGAAAGTGGAGACACATCTGCAAATTAACAAATCATCTATCTTTGAGGTCATTCACAAATTAGTTTTGCAGAATAAGATAGAACAAAAACGTAATTCTGATGAGCATTTGTTCTGGCTATTTATCACATAAAATTGTATAACAATATTAGACACAGGAATTTTTGCTCAGCTTATTCCTTATAGTATTACCATGATTTCACAACTTGGTGCAGATGTTTCATACTGAATAATGCCCTTTGGTTGACATTTGTGCTCTTACTGTCGAACTTTTAAGTAGCTGTGATGCATATATTCCATAGGAACACTGCCCGGGGGGGGGGGGGGGGGGGGAAGGTAAATAAAAAACAAAACCTGTGTTAGAGAAGGAAGCTCTAAAAATCTGTTCCCCTCGTGCCTAAGTGGAGGATTCTCCACATTTCATTTCTTACTTTTTAATAGCTACTTGTAATTTAAATTATTGCTCAGTAACACAGGCTTTTGAGGAAACCTGAATATTCTTGGGATTTAGCTAGTCTTTGAAAGTGTAAGCGTTTTCCCGATGCAGTGAGGACGGCACGTTCCTCGGTTGAGATATATACTAAAATCTATTTCACATTGTACAATTATTGCTAATTTTATTGCTTGAATGGAGCAAGCGGTTGTATTTATGCCTCAAAAGGCTATTGTTGTTAAATTAATTGAACTGTTTCGAAGTTCCTTTTTCTCTGTTAATTACTTAAAAACAAAATCGAAAGTCTTAAAAGAGCAATTTACTTATGAATTAAGGCTAAAGACAATTTTATGTTAAGTAAAACACAAATTAATCTGCCCCTACAAAATGAACCTTGTTCAAAAAAAATCATACAATCAGTATATTGATTCCCTTAACGCATATTTTTCATTTATTGGTATTATAAGATTATGCTTGAGCCTGCAGCAAAAAAAAAAAAAAAAAAAAAAAAAGAAGAGGGAAAAATTGAAACTGTGCACAAGTATGGAACCTTAGCTTAGTTTTATCTTGGCAAAATATTTTTTCAACTATGCCTTAATTTTCAATTAGTCACATTAATTCCAGATTTTTATTATAAGATTATCTGCAAAAAAAAAAAAAAAAAAAAAAAAAGAAGAAGAGGGAAAAATTGAAACTGTGCACAAGTATGGAACCTTAGCTTAGTTTTATCTTGGCAAAATATTTTTTCAACTATGCCTTAATTTTCAATTAGTCACATTAATTCCAGATTTTTAATTCATTTCTTTTCATGCTTGAAGCAGTATTACATTCTTATTTATATGCCTTTAGACAATTGCCAAAGAATTTTCAAGAATTTATACTAAATTCTTTGTAGAATATATGCAAAGATATCTACTAAAAGCATAGTATATAAGCATTTTAATCAAATTAATGAAGTTTTCATTTGTAAGATGTGCTAGATGTTTGTAAATGTGTTCCAGCATGAAACTTCAGTAGGCTTTGAACAAGTTTGTTAAGGATCAAATTCCCTATTGGCCTAACTCCACTGAAATCAGTGGAATTATTTCAGTGGAGAATTTGATTCTTCGTTACTGTGTCCATTTTTCAAATGTGTAATAACTTTACGCATATCCTTCATTTCCTTATGTGTACAGTATAGATTGCACAATTATATTTAACTCTGCTGAAGAAGAAAGAAAAGAAAAAAGAAAAAAAAAAAGGAAAGCAAAATCTTGTTTCTACTATTTTCTGAGGTTTTAGGGCCAGTTCATGTAAAACAAAATCCCCAGGAGGCTCAGTGCATATTCACTCTTAGGCCAGCATATCCAATACACCCTTTAGTCTTAGATTAAGGAATTAAAGCACTGCAAATGAATTTCACATCCAAAATCATTCAATTTGTCCCCTTTGTCTTCTAGAATCCTAAGCATATGGGACCATACTAAGTGTAGCAAAAATAGCTGCTGCTATAATCATAATTAGTACCTATTAGCCCTTCCTAGGTGCAAAACCCCAGTGATGAGAGCACAGCACGAGAACCTAGATAGAAGAGGATTTGAAATCTCTGTAGGGCAGGATTGTTATTGCTGCCCTTGCAGGTTCACCAAACGCACAGTGAGTGAGAGGGAATTGCTGGGCTTGGGAACCAGCTCCTACGTGCCTTTCCCATATACACAAAGATGTACAGACTGAGATCTTTTTCACCTCCTTCATGAGGCATTTCTTCTTGTCCAAATACGCTTTCTGTAAAAACCTAAATATTTTCAAAGGGTAGCATTATTAATTTTTAATAGCTGAGGTATTAAAATCTGTTTATCAGGATGCTGGAGAGATATTTTTTTTCTTGGTCATACAGTGGAGAGCAGCTGCTTTACATAGGCTGGAACAGCTATTCAGTCACCAACTTAATGTCTGAACTTTTTTGCTGAATTATTTTGGAGTGCTCAACTTGGATAGTACATACAGATTAGATGCAGCTTTCAGCCTTCTTTCCATAATATCTGTAAGTTATATGCAATTACAGATCCAAAGGACATTGCCAATAAAAGAAAAAAACAAAAATCTGACATGCAAATCCGACGTGAAGCTTTTCTGCCCAACGGTATTTTGGAAAATGCCTGCTTTTAGACCCAGAGTGAAAAAACACATATATTTACATTAGCGAGCCGTGAGTCACATTTTCAAAAGCAGAGATTCTAAATTGCACCTGAAAAATCAGCACGGACTTCTATTTCTGCATGGAAAAATACGTCTCTTTCTATAGGCAGCTTTGTACCCAGTGTAATTCGCTCGGGCAGCACGTGGGCTGCCGGAGCATCAGCAGCACCAGCCCGTTTGGATGGGACCGTGTGCCTGAGCAGGGGAGGTGGATCAGACCCTAACGGGGCCGTTCAGCCCAGCAATGCAGCACAAGCCTTCTGCATGGCCCAGCGGCCACCGATCCCCAGAAACAAAGGTCCCAGAAGCCCCCCATACGCCGGGGCGGACGGACCCCGTCCCTCCCACACAAGTGGCACCGCGGAACGCGGGGCAGCGCTGACACCGAGTGGGGACTTTCCAGCTCCCCCTCCTCCACCCGGCGGGGTTGCAGCCACCGTGCATCAAAAGAAAATCCCATCTCCCTGCCCAGGCTCCAACATTTGACCATTGCAAGTAGTTCTCAAAAACCTGAGGCTGTCATTTTGTTCAGGGCTGAACGTTATCCCTATTGACTTCAAGCATAAAATCAGGTGAGAGCCGGAGACAGCTCATAAAAGTGAAGTCACGTGTGGTAAGGAGAGTATAGATATCATAACCTACATGTGAAGGAAAAGGGAATGAGGTTATGACCATTGTCTGAGGAGATCTGTTCAAACAATGTAATAGAAAGATGCCCCCTTTAAATAAACATTAAACTTTTGCTAGAGGGTTACAATTTACAGTTCCAGCATGACTTTTTGAGATGGTGTGAGTACATTTAATATAAAGATGTCTACACAGCTTCCCAAACGCAAAGCATATCTTGCACCACAAGCTCTGCAACTACCTTTTTTTAATCAATAGCTCATAAGTATTCATTGAAAGATATGTTGGTATTCTACCCACAAAACTTACGGGAGAATTTCCACAACTGTATTAAAATCAACATTTACCTTTGAGTCTTTTCTTAAAAGTGACAAACTAATAGGACTTTTAAAGGAATTTTTAATTTATTACAAGAGAAGAGTTTGGATATATGCTACCAAATTTTCCACATAATTAACCCAGTGAAATCTGTTAAGAAAGCAAAGAAAAAGCATGATTCAACAGCCAGGTCCATCACATGCATATGCAAAGGAGACAAGGGAAACTTTACCTCTGAGTCTTCTCTTTGCACAGAGCTGCCCAGCCCCGACCCTCACCCACAGTCTGCTCTTCCACAGCCAGCCCCTGCCCCTGACGCTCATTTTCCACCGGTTACCTGAGGATGCAGGTTCTCTGGTCACCTATTTTCCAAAGAAAAATATTTTTTAAAGGGTGTAAGCTTTTCTTTCTGTGTGTGGAGGCATTTTGCTTACCGTTAGAGAAATGACTACCCAAAGCCTAGATATAATTAAAAGATTGGGTGTATTTTTAGATACACTGGCTGGTCTACATGCCTGAATATGAAAACATGTCATCTTCATTGGGATTTATTTTGCGGTTAAAATAATGCGCAACATTTTCTCCAGAGTCATCCCTGTTTAATTTATTGCCTGCAAAATAGATTAATTTCATTCCCGACTTTTAATAATATATTGCACAAGCCAAAAAAAAAAAAAAAGTAGATACTGAAAGGGCAAAATAACTGACATATTGCGTACAGACCTGGATACCAAGTTCTGAAAGCATGGACAGACTTAGACGATTGCGCTATATTAAACTCAGTAATTCACAATTCATACGTATCTCTCAAGATACAAAAGTTATTACAGTGCCTATTTTTTAATAAAAAGATATGAAGGTAAATGGAGATGGAAGGCCAAAATTGTTAAAAGAATTATGGGAATTGACCGATCCTTTCTTGGCAGTCAGCTGAGGAAGAAAAGTGTCATCCACCCAAAATGAAATCCTCAAGCTTAATATCCCACTACTTGGGGATTTTTTCTTCCCCCCATTGCTAAACATTGGCTCGGCATCCCATACAAAACAAACCTCATCAACAAGAGGAAAGCCCCCTCTTAGACTAACCTAACCACAGTGAAGAGTCTCATAATACCCCCAATTCCGCTCCCTCCATCCAGAGATGTTTAATTACTCATGCAAAAGAGACCAGCATGAGAAGGGGTCGGTGGGAGCAGCCCTGTCCCAGCCTTTGGGCCCAGGTGCTCCCCCAGGAACAAAGCCCAGAGGTCCACGTCCTCCCAGAGAGGAGGGAATTGAGATGTCCCTTCCCTGGCTCTACATTTGGGCTAATGAGCAGAAAAACCCAACTTGACAAGCCATACTTTGCTTCGTTATTTATTTCTTCTTTCTTTCCTAACTCTCTCAAAAATCTCCAACCACACCACTCAAATAATTCAGTCTTAATTCTGAAGTCAACGCAAGATAACCAAAATGCATTAGTTTTTTAGCTAATTTCCTCCTTTCAAAACCAGTTTGCTCTGATCTACTCGAGACTGCCTAGTGCATGTTACTGGGCAGCTCTTCTAGTATTGAACACAACAATTTGGAGGTGGTTTTCAGCCTTGCCCTGTACTTTCCCAAGCAGTTCCTCCTCCCAGGTGCCCAGCTTTCTGCTGCCCAACTCCATTTGGCTGGCATGATGGATTTTTTTCCACTGCTTCAGAGCACCGTTCCACGAAAAGAGTCAACTGTGTCCCTTGTAACTTCAAATATCAGAAGTGATCTCTGAAGGTGACTTACGCCAACAAATGTGTTCCAGAGAGACGCTCATTTGGCAGAACAGTATCACCAATCAGACCAGGAAATTTTGCCTCAGTTTCATACTGTTTTCCATAGCACTCTGTGTGCAGTTCATTGCAAAGGAGTGTCTTCATGCATTGGATATTCTCCATGTAGCTGCATTGTCCAAATGATTTGTTACTCGAATTATATATTTCCCCAATGGAATAAAATGAAAATATACAGTACCACAGTAATTGACATAGTCCAGGATTTTGCTGCATTGTCATGTACTATAACTGTATATTCCTATTCTGCCCATGCAACTTATTCTAACATCAGGGTTTTTAAAAAGGAAGGAAAAATAATACAGGAAAAAAATCATGTGTATTAACCATTTTTCTGCTTCTTCCTCCACCCTCCCGGACCCAGGAGCCTCAGTACCATGGTGCACACTCAGGCCAGGTCACAGCATGGTAGCAAGCAGGAGCTTGGGAACTTCAAGAGCTGTCTATGAGCTACGCTGGTCTGCCCATGTGGAGCATTTTGGCTCAGTGCACTTGGTGGCTACCATCTGCTTTATTTAACTACTTAGTAAGAATTTGGTTAAACCAAAGAAAACAAAATCCTGATGTGCATTATGGGTTATGCCTTTGGTTTGTTTCTTTACAATTTGAACCAAACTTGTGGGAAGTGATTAAGGCTTAACAGATAGATTTTTGGAGTAGGTTTTGGAGGGATTTGCAGAAATCTTTTAAGTGTGAATGTGATGTTGGCCACAAAATTCAAGCATAGCTCTGGATTTAAGTTTTCCCAAAAGGTGGGAGGTAGGCTATTGGTTTGGGTCTGGATCTAATTCAAGCTGAGCATGATTCAAGCTCCTTGCCACAGAAGACTCCTTTCTCCCAAGTTTCAGCAGTAGGCTTTTAGTACATCTGCCCTGGGTCTCCTGAACCAAACTCAACTTGCACCATTGTTTAATAATGGCAAATATCCTCTCGTAGCTAAGGTGTGGTCATCAAATGTGGTTGTGTGTTTGCACAACACTGGCACAGAAGATCTGACTTCATGACCAATGTATTGACCCAACACACTCTCTTCTTTCATGTAGAGTGAGGTCTTCTGTTTTCTGGTGAGACTGAATGTTGTATATACCAGAGCTGCCTGGAAAGCTATTGTCATCTACAAAATGGTTGTAATGGTTCCTTCCTTTTTTTCATTCCTATCTCTTTTTTAAAAACAGAATCTGTTAAATTCTCTTTTTCAGACTGAAAAAGCTCTTAAATCTGCAAAAACAGAGCTGTCTGCTTAATGAAAGTATACTCTAACCTGTTTTGTGTTCTTTTAATATTTTTTTTTCTTTAACAAGTATATTGCTCAGAAACTGTCAGGTTAGCAGAAGCATAAAGGCTGCCATTTACCCACAAACAAATCTACACAACAGTGCAAAACTCCCCTGGGGGCACATGGAGGAACCACTGTCGGGACCGTGCCATCCCCAACCCCGTCCACTCTTCAGCTCCCCACCTGAAATGTCTCCCTACCTGAAATGTGCCCATTGCTTTGTGCTCTGTTTTGGGGTTTTTTAACTGCTCTGCTAAAGGCTGGACACAGGTGCTTGACCTCGCGTGGGCCACAGACGAGTCATGGCAGGGGAACGGCACCCTGTGCCTGGCACGGGCTCAGACCAGCAGCACAGAAGCAAACATCTCCATTAGCGCATTAACTGCCCTATGAGTCAGGTAGTCCAGCCGGCAGCCTCTTCCCATAATTGTTTGTCCTCTGTAATTAATTAAAGATGAACTGGCAAATAAACCCCACACTCCCAAGTTTTCAATGCGTTCAGCATCCAGAGCTGGCAACTCTTCTCCACCAGCTCCCTAATAAATACCATCCATAGGAGTTTTGTGTGTAATTTCTGTGTAGGCTCAGCTCGGGCTGTACTTGCAATACAGTTTCCAGCTGTTCAGCTCCAATTTGTGCGACGAGCAAAAACTATTTATGAAGCTTCAGCAGCAGTTTATAAATACTCACATGATAAACAGTGGGTTGTGCTGTGTGCAAGAAAATTCAGCAGAGACGTCGCCACAGAGTATATCATTGCATATTAGGAGCTAGAAGGGGCCTCAGAAATGTTTCCCAGCGTGGCAGCTTTCTGCAGATCGGTGCCCTCCTGCGCAGGCAGGACCACGGTGGACCTCCCTGCTGGGTTTCCCAGCGCCTGGGGTGGTACCTGGGGCT
>KZ506277.1:15013-37868 GCA_002844005.1 Limosa lapponica baueri | reverse complement strand
AGGTGACATGAAATTATTAAAGCAAAAGATCATGAATTAGTGAGTTTTATGCAAAGAATAGAAAATTTCACAAAATAATTTCACAAAGACTAATTCACGAGCATTTCTCCCAAGACTGAGCTGCCTATATGTTCAGTGAAAATATAAGTCATGGGGTTATTTACAATACACCATTCTTGCAAAAACTCCTCATTGTTAATACAGCTCTGGCATTAACTTTCTTAGCAAACTTAGGGACATTCAATGTATGGCTCATTATCCCTGGAAGCCATTCCTACCACTGTTTTAATTAGATAGATTTTGAGCAAGTCTAACGGAGGCTGACCTGGACATTGCTGTTGGAACTACACAGTTGTCTGTGCTGGGTTTCTAACTTCAGTACTGCTGTGAGAACCTTATCAACATGGCCAGATTTACACACCTGCAGAGGAAAATGAAATTATCCAGTTTAGCATTAACATAAATTTAGGATGTCCTGGATATTCAGTATTGTATACCAACCAGATATCTATCTCAAAAGTGGCTGTAATACAAAATATCAGAGAAATGCTTTTGAGTTCAGAGAGAAGACAGATTTCATTACAAATGTTGAGATTCAACTTACGGTTTTGCAGCATGATTAACCTGGATAAATTAAGGGCTTGAATTATAATGTACTTTGGTGGGCATAAACTGTCTGAAAACAAACTCCAAGTTTGGTGTGGTGTGGTAAATGATACTATGAAAACTTCCTGGTGACCAAAGTCAGCTGGCGGCTTGGGTCACCTCCACCCTCGCTTTCTCTGGCAGGCATTTCACAAGCTGTTCTTCTGTTCATTTGCTTCCATAAATCATTATGATTCACCATCATGATGGTGAATGGTGGCACGAAAAAAGTCATAGCTATGTACTAAGTGTTAGTTTGTTGTTTGATACCTGGTCTTGTTATGTGGGACGAAGATGATGCCGTGTTCGTGAAATGGTCTAGAAGTTTTTGCATTTCTTTTAGTCTCTCCATCTTAAACTGATTTTGTTGAAGCCCTACTACACAAAGATTGTTCTTATCAATATAAGTGCTGCTAAATCACAGATAACAAAAATGCATCGGAACCTTAGCATTTCAGACATTATACCATAAGCAATTCATCCATTACAGAAGTGACTAGATGTCCTAATGTCCTCTTGCTTATCTTGCCCTGTGCTTGCATTTATTCCCATGTGTCTCATTAAAGGTTTTCAGGTAGTGTGACTCAAGTCCCAAACATCTTTTTCCTCTCCAAGTCAGACAGTCAGTACCAGATGGATTCCCATGGGACTTCCTGAGGGCTGACACACTCGTTTCTTCCAGGTCAGCAAACATTCATGGAGGTCTCCTGCACCCACAAGTCCCACCTCTGCCAGTGACCAAGGCAGACTGGACATGATTAAAGGAGATTATGGCTCAGCTGATTCTCGTGCGTTGCTTTGCCCTACTAGATATAAACCACACACAACAGCAGCACAAGAAGCAGCTCTTATCCAGACATCACTCACATAATTCTGACTACATGCCCACTTCAGTCATTAACTCTCTATATGAGGTCATATGAGATCTGTTAATGTGCCTGAGGTTTTCTTAAGGAGAGCTCTTTCTAGTGCTGAGACTTCTACTTATTCTGAATACTTTTTACCCCAGCATGATTTCTTGGTAATTTTGTGTTTGAGATGGCTACTGCTTTTGCAAAGGTGAAGATGGTATTCTCAGCTGATTCTAACCAAAGTAGTTCAATGGCAGACATGAAGCATTCATCTAACTTTGCCTCCAGCCATAGTGCTTTATGGTGGTTTAACTGCAACCCCAGAAATCCCACCATAGGTTTCACCTTCTTCCTTTTGTGAAGCACATCTTGAGGCAAGTTAATAGGCTTAAGGAATGACTGGACACCTCCTCCATCATGGCCAATTAATACACATCAGTATTATTTCTTCTTTGATCTGCTTTATCTTCCAGCAAACAGATGTAGGCTCCAAAACAGCAAGAAAATGAGCATCATCCTATTTAAACATTTCACCATGGTGTGTTGGCTTTGGGCGAACCTTTGATTTGCCCGTAAGTTCTGGGTCCAGCAATAGGTTCAGTTCTGGGAATAGGCTTTCTCTGTTCTCACCTTACTCTTCATCCTTCGTACTTGTTTTCACTGTCTGTAAATTTGGAGACCCAAAGTCTGTTTTTCCAGTTGACGTGGGTGTTTTCTTACACCTTTCTCTGTTAACTGTTTTACAGAATCATACAACCTATTCTAGTATCCACTTAGATATATGTCAAGAAATTGTCTTAGTGAATGAAATTAGCGTCCTTAATTAGGCCATCCTTTTTGGAAGGCATTAGTGACGTTGGAACAGGGTGTTTCTGGCTGATTACATTAGTTAGATCAATTCAGAAAGCAAAAGCAATGTGAAACCAGACTCTGTGCTGGTGGGACAAACTGAGGAGCAGGAGAGCATCTACACTTGCCTGATAACGTTTCCATTGCTGGGCATGCTGACACACTCTGCTGCATGTATCTCGTGCCAGCAGTGGCTCCATTCTGTAAAGAAACAGCTGTGATGGCTTTAGAGATACTTAATTGATAAAGCACTTTGGGGAATCTATCATCACATGGAAAGAGTCTGGTAATGGCTCTTCCTTCAACTTGTTAGCTGCAAATGAACCAGTTGCTTTGCTCTTCCTTTTCACTGGCATTACAAGATCAGATAAACTGTACTTGGGCTGTCATCTTCCCCAGTGTATTATTTTGGATTTCTCAATAATACTGTAATGCTTTTTGATGTTTTTGATACTGCTGTTATTTTGCTAGACACACAGGCTCCTCCCTCCATCTCATCACGTCCACACCCTCTCTTTCTGTGCTTGTGTTGTGTCTCTATGTCTTTTCATGCCGAAAAAAAGCCAGCTCAGTAAATGCAATAATGCCACGGTCTCCACATCATTTCTTTAAATATGCTTCAGCCACAGTCTCCTCTTTAAACATTGGATTTAGTCAAGCTTTTTCCTAATTTTAATAAACATGAATTACTTTGTTCCGAAACAGCTGATCTTCCTGATTTGTAAACTGTTCTCAGTTGCATCGAATTTGTCCAAACAACCAGTTCCATATTATTCCATCCTCCCTGCTCAATATGTAGTCTTTTAGCCAAGAGCTTTCCCCTGAACACATGTTTTGGGGATTTCGGTCTGCATTGCCCAGCACATATCTCCAGGATGAACTCCACCGCAGCTGACAGCACAGCCATCCCCTGAGCTCACACCCCACCCAGCCCTGCATGGGAAGTGTTGGAGATATGCAGGCATCTCCTCCTGCTGGCTTCAGGGGATGGTTCACCAGGAGGAGACAGGGACTGTCTTCTCCATGTCACCAATCAATGCATATAATGTAGCTGAGTCTCTTCATACAACGTAAGGATGTGCAAAGAGAGGACTGAGCTCAGCAGTCCTTGACTTCCCAGTGGGAGGTGGCTATTCCCCGTCTGCCTGTCTCCTTATTCACGACACCCCTGGTTGGACAACCTCAGTTGGTGGTCACTCCTCAGTCGGTCACAGTGGTAGGAGCAACAGCACAGGTCTAGAGCACGGCGTCTGAACTGCCCGGAGGATCTGGGGAGCAGAAGCCAGGCTATCCTGGACCTTTGTACTGCTTTCCCATGCCAAATGCAACAAGCTGGCACAACCTTGGTGACAAAACGTCTGCTGTGACTGCATCCGCGTAAATCAGGCTAAAAACACATTTTCAGATCATTCAGGAAAGTGAAAAAAGAAATTCAGGCGCTTTTTTACTGTAAATATACCTAGAAGATAAAAGCCAGGCGTCGGCTGTGTAACGGGGGCAGAAGCGACACCCTACGTGTTAGTGTGCCACGGAGGCTCACAAGCGGTTATAAATTCTCAAACAACCTGCCGTGGTTTATTTTGAAGACTGAAAGCTCCTCTATCCGGAGATCACTTTTCTCCCTTCTCTAAGAGGATTTCTAAATAAAAAAAGACCTTGCCGAAAGCAGCTGTCGGCTAATGTAACACACAGCACCACGGTAAGAATGGATCCATGAGCCCTGGCAAAACCGCAGTCCTTGTCAGTACCCATGAATGAAACTGTCCCGGGGAATCCGCAGAGCAAGGCTGCGTATTTAGGAAGCTCAAAAGAGAGTCAAAACAAAACCGAGTGGAGCAGGAAAAGCAGCGCAGACGTGTCAAAGGGCTGCCCACATGGCTCAACCAGAGGCCGACCTAAAGCCACCGCCACACAATTGCTTGTGAAGCTCACAAAGGAGCCAGATGCTCCTGTCAAAATTATACCTTCCACAAATCAACATGGGAAACCTGCCACCATCCTGCCTAAAAGGAGGAGAATTGATACCATTTTCTTGACTAAAATAATATCTTTTCAGTGAATTAGCTGAAGAAAGAACAAGAGCTGTTTGCTTTGGACAAGTATATTTCCAAGCATGTCATCCCCACAAAAGCACAATTCTTTTGCTCTACTTTCATGCGGCCCTGAAAGCAAATATCTGCTGGATATGATCAGGCTGGCTCCACATCTCCAAACAAGGCGAGGGAGCTGGTGGCAAGTGGGATTCTTCCGTTGCTCTGAGCTAATAGAAATTAGGAAGAAAAATGCAGTTCTTGTCTTGGCTGGCTTTGAAACGTACTTAACTTTTCATTCACAACATGCTTCTTATATCCACAAAGCTCAACAAGGCAGTGAATATCATTGGCCTGGTTCAGAGACGAGAGGGAAACGCGTTGCCCAAGGTCACAGCAAGTGGGGTACGGGCGCAGAACCTGAATCTCAGCCGCCGGGCCACATCGCCCCCGTCATTTCCAGTCCTTTCTGTGGTGTTTTAAACATTGATCGAAATTTAAGCTAGTAGAGGGCGTGCCTGGATCAGCTCATAGTCTCACAGCTTGTTCTGGTCCTCAGATTAATTGTTCTAATTAGCTACTCCGCAGGCAAATAAATATATATTGACTCTTTCTTCATTTCAGAGTTGGGGCCAAGCATGACTCAGAAAAATAATCGGCTGTGACTTCCTCCCAAAATTTGCCACCCAGCTAGATTGTAAACATCGCAGCCCAACTCCCAGCTCATAACATGGGGAAGCAAACTCACTCGGTGTTACTGGCTGTTTTCTTCTCCCTTTTTTTAATTTCAGAAGAGAATCGTCTTAATAAAGAGTATAAAATCCCATATATTACAGCATGCAGAACTGCATTTCTGCAGCCAGTACAAGAACAGGAGGAGGCATTGCCAGCCTTTCCATGGTGTAAATCAGCCTCATCTTCTTGGAGACCGGAAAGTCAAAGAAGCTCAAAACTGGCCTAGGAAATTTATTGGGACAAAAGATTTCACATAGAAAACTCAGACTTTTACATTCTAATTCGCAGTATAGGAAAGAGGATTTTTGGCACAACCTCATCTCAACCCTTCTTTATATTTTTAATGATTTTTCAAGATGAATATGTTTAGTGTGGGAAAACTTAGCAGTCAGCAAGTACAATATCTCCTGTATAGTGTGTGCTTTGCTTATGTATTGACTATAGATCAGATTGCATGGGCAGTGCGCTTACTGCATCTCTGTTAATAAAGAGCATATAGTTTAACAGATAACTAATGACAGAGTCATTTTCCCGGCTTTGCTACGTGCTCTAACAATTCCTGTCACTCCGTCGAGTTTCTAACCTCTCGTGCTGCTGCAAGGAGGCACCTTGCCTTCCAGAGGCTTTTGCACTTGCCAGAGCCTCCTTTAATTCTCCAAATGGGAATGAGGCAATAACTTACTAGTCCAGAAACACCTACATGAAATGTCAGTTGTCTATCCTGACAAAATTATAAATGTTTGAAGAAACAATGAGAGTTTGATGATAAAAATAGATCACGTAAAGAATCAGAAAAACGTGAAAGAGCAAAATAAATCGTCTATGTCAATTCACCATTGCTATTAACGTATAGCTCACATTGGGCTTATTTGTAATTATGCTATAGAGTTTTATTGTGACAGCAATAGAGAATCTTATATTTTAGAAGCTAAATAAATACTAAAATTTGAACTCGAGTAGAAATGTACTCAAGCTGTCAAATTTGACCTCAAACGGTCATTATCTTATAAATTATGACCACCTGAAAAAGATAAATTCCTAAACTTAGATTGAAATTTAGGGGGCAAAATATCATATCTCCGAACTAGTAACAATCTAATAATTTCAAAGACTGTCACTGAAGCTCTTATGGATTGGAATTGCCCACTTTTAGTTGATTTTTTTTTTTTAAGTTTTTATTTTTAAAAGAGCAGTGGAGAAATAGGCTTGGAAAAATATTGTGCAGTGAAAACAGTGTATGGGTATTTATAAGAACAAAAAGATTTCCATCAAGCTTCATATGTGTTGGGAAGGATCTCTTGTTAATTAAAAACAAATCCAGAAAATTACAGCTGAACTGAAGAGAGTCTTGCAAATGCTTTTCATTTCAAAATCTGTTGATAATTACAAGACAACTGAAATTCAGTTAATCTTGTAAGGGAAGGACAGACAAACAATATAACTGTTGGATGGTGAGTAGATAGGTAGATAGACACCTAAAAATGAGAAAGTTATTCCCAGTAGAGGTAAATGGGAGCAGATTAGAATTGAAATATTTCAGAAACTAAGCTTGTCCCTGCCAAATACATTTTTCTAATATTAACTCTGTACTGCCCAAACATACTCTACCAAATCCGACACAATTTATTTGCTGGAATAAGGTCTTCAAAACAACTTGCACACGGTAGATGTAAAAGTATCTGGGCAAAAGTGTATCACTACATTAGTTTAACTTTTATCCATAGTTCCCATCTATGCTACTTCTGTCTTATTTAGTAGTTGGAAATTATTTCTATAGATGAATCACATCACCTCGTGATTTCCTAGGCAGTCCCACACACATAATGCAAAGAGGGGACGCTATGGATGGTTTTTGGTTTGTATTTTCCTGCTGCAGCAGGGTGTGTGTGTGCCTGTGCACATGCGTGTTTGCGTGCGTGGCGGCGCGTGTGCGGCACAAGGAGAAGCCCTGAGGCTGGCTGGCAAAGGAGCCGGAGGTGGGGGCAGCACCAGTGCCACCGCCCGCTCCCCCCAGTGCGGCTCTGCTCCCTGCCGACGCTCCCACAGAGGTTATTTACCTACATCCCACACAGCAACGCAAGTTTGTGCACACTCATAGGCTCCTTTCCACATTCTGTATTAACTTAGCATTTTATTGATCATTTGGGAGCAGAATGAATGCTAATCATTAAGTTTTATAGGAATGTTTCTATTACGTGAAGCCTTACAGCACATGTGTTGAGTTAAGGGATGTTGCCTATGTAAATGAAAGATAATTCCACATTAAAAAGACATTTTCTGGAGCATCTTTATTCAGTTACATTTCAGCTGATCTAAAGGGCTCCTATCAGCACTAACTCAGAAGGGTAAGGCTTAGGAATGTAAGTATAGATAATAGTTTGCTAGGCCAGGATACTATTTCTCTGCCATGGATTTCAAAAAGACTTACTGTACATACTGGTTCTGGCATTTGAAACTCCAGGCTTAGTTGGGGGATGGGGAGAGACAGGGGAAAAAAAAAGCGTTTAATATGAACAAAACATTTTTTGTGAAAGGCAGATTCCTTTTTTGTTTCCATGTGCCATACAGTCAGCATTTTTTGAGTCTTTACTGATGCTCTCACACAAGCAAAGTGACTCTTGAAAATGCACCATTACAACTTAATATATCCAGTATGTAATTTGTACTTAACAGAAAGATATTTAGGACCATTTGCCTCAGCCATAAGACTTTCAGCTGCACAGTGGGAGGTAGTGCTTCAATGAAACCTTTGTTTTTAATCTTCTGATACAGTCACTAAGGCAGTTGGCTGGCTTTAAAATTACATCAGTCTTCTTTTTAATCTAGGGTTTGCAAGCAGTAGTTAGTTCGGGGCATCCACCAAAGCATATCATTTCACGGGCAGAACTACCACCCCTTTTTCGTCTGGTGTGTAGGAAGCACCGAATTCGGTCTCTAAAAAAGGAGGAGGAAAAAGAAGGAGGAAAAAGAAGAAGGAAGAAGAAGAAGAAGAAGGAAAAAGAAGAAGGGAAAAGAAGAAGAAAGTTGCCAGCAAGCACGGATATTCCTGGAGCCGCCATCCCAGCCGGCGTGTACAGTGCGGCACAGTTCAGTCACGTTTACTTTGTTTCCTCCTCTTCCTAAAATTAGATTACGATTCCCCGAGCGAGCACAATGATGCCAAAGCCGGACAAGCCCGGGTCTGAATCACTTCAAAGCAGCCCCCTGTTTTCACCCGAACGTCACCCGTCTGCCGCAGCCCCGCGGAAAGCCCATTGCTCTGCATAGCAAGTTGGGTGGCAGCGGGTCCATAATATAAAACTGTTGCCTAGTGTTCCTCTAAGCTCTGCCCTCCTCTGGAAAAAAAAAAAAAAAAAAGGGGGAGAAAAAAAATCCCTCATAATTCAGGCAACAGCTGGAAAGCTTAGCTTAATGGTCTGTGCTTAAATGTGGAAGGTCACAGGGTGCTGATCTAAGGAGCGGAGAAGTCTTGCTCAGCCGACTGTTGACACTTAGTAAACGGAGGAGGAGGGGACTGTGTGTGCATCTGAGAAAGCCGTACCCCGGCCGGCGAAGAATAGGAAGCAACTTCTATTCAAGATTTGCAGGGGTCCTGGACCCAGTAGGGAAAAGCAACAAGGCCCTTCACTGCCTCTAAGTTACCTTGTATTATAACAGGATTAAAGTACATTTAGCTTCTCTATTAGCATACTTTAGCCCCATTTAGGCTTACTTGATGTTTCCGATGGCCTTTGATCAGCCTTGCATGGTGCTGGTCAGCTTCAGGACACAGCAGTCAAAAAGCGAGACTGTGAAATTATCCTGATGTTGAATCTCACAGGAGATATTTCTGGCTGTTTTCATTCACTCATCCCCAATATTCGAGTTTCTTTCTCTCTCTCTCTCCTCCCCCCGCCCCCGTCTCGCTCAAGAAAATAATTTACACATTGTTAAAAAAAGAGGAGGGGGGGAGAGAGAAAGAGAGAGATATTAAACGAAAAAGGTGGCTTAGTGACCAGTAATAATTAGCTCCTTGTTTGAAATCAGTGCTGGCTTGTGTGCCGGTGCTGAAGCATCTATGAAAAATACTATAATTTCTACAGTGTCTGGCTTTTTATTGCTTACATTTGCATATAAATTAAATCCATATTGTAGCTTTAAGGCAAGCTAGGCTTAGAACGCCGTACAGCTCAGGGTCCTATTGTTTTACATCTACTTTCTATACTGTGGTTAAATGAAAAGGGAGGAGAAAGTAAAGGAGGGAGAAAGTCAGCTCTGTAGCATTTTTAATTGCTTCTCTGCCAATTATGGCCAAATTAATATTTAAACTTTGTAATGCTTTGAGAAATTGTTTACGAAATCCACTTCCTGGTGTTCGATGCTCCCTGTGCCTACAGCAATATCTATATTGGAATCTTTTGTTGAAGAAAATGAAAAATAATTAAAGATAAACCCTGTTCTCTTTTAAAATATTTTATGGAAACAAATGCTGTTAATTGAACCGTAAATATTTCAGATATAGGCACGATCCTTATTCCCAATAGCAGCCTGAAAAGGCATTACTAGCCAACATTTTTTCACCTGATGCTGTTTGTGTGCACGAAAAGATCTTGTATCATTTCCTTCACTGGCTCTCATTTTTTTGTCTTCCTCCTTTGCTTTACGCTGCCGTCTCTGCTCGACCGACTTAGGCTGGCCTGTCTGAGTTCCCGTTTCAGCACGGCTCAGAAATCCACAGGCTGCTAACACTAACACATCAGGACAGAGCCTGGGAAGACAAGAGACATTTGCAAAGATGAGTAACAAGAAGCAAATGGCGCCTCAAAGTCTCCCTTTAAAAATTCTTTAATGAGATACAGTACTTTTTTTTTTTTTTTTCATTCTTTTCTTGGGCTAATGCCTAGTATGTACCAACCACTGGGCCACATTTTTAGGAAACATCTAAATCAAAAGTCAGAAGATTACACAGGGACATAAGAAAATCTTAAGATGGCAGGAGGCCAGGAAGCCCAGCTAGGCCTACCCTCTCCTCCAGTTAACAGTTGTTCTCCATAATATAGTGTTTTTCTCCCCCTCTCTCTCCATATGCTTCTTGCTCTATTTGAAATCTGGTCAGATCGGTCGCTTCTAGAGCAGCATCTGGTAGCTTATAATATATACCCTCTGGAAAAAAAAAAAGCGTATTACATTTGAACAGTGCAAGACCTCACTGGAGCCGTGTCCCTCGTCCTCATATTTGACATTAGCTCTAATAACTGCAGCACTGCTCCCTGCGGTTCCCCCCAGAGCCCTCTGCAGCTCAGCGAGGTCCCCTCTTAATCTTTTCTCTTTGCGAGGGATACAGACCTAGTTTCACTAACCATTTTGGAGCCTCCAATCTCGAAGTCATTATGGGACTTTGTTGTACTATTTCCATTTCTGTAATATTCCTTCCGTAATTAGGTAATCAAGACTGTGCATCTTTCCCACGTGGCCTTTCGAGGTCGATTTTATTTATCGGCTTATTTACCCCTTATTAAGCACTTTAAAAATTCTGGTTGCAATACCATCAGCTGGGCACCTTGCTAGTCTTTGCAGCTGTCTGCTTGCTATCCTAAGTTCCTTTTTCCTCTTTCCCATCACCCATTTGCTTGTTCTGTCTGAATTTTGCAGCTGTTCATAGCAATAGGGCATAGATGTTACAAGTGCTTGTAATTTTATGAATAGTCTCCTATGGATGCCAACAGGACCATGGCATGGACTGACACATGGGTGAAGGTGTTGGTGGGACTGGTTTAACGTGAGTTCTTCTGGGCAGAGATAGCCCCTGGTTATGGGATTAGAGGACACCCCATCCGGAGAAGTCCTGCCCCTGTTTGTACATGTCAGAACTACCAGGATGGAGATCACACACGCTGCTGTGTAGCCAGTTTCAGAGCAGAAGGGCAGGGCTTGCCAAGTCTCCAGTAGCACTATAAATATTCTTCCCAAGGCAATCAACTATTGCCTGGACTGCGCTGCAACAATAAAAGTCTCTCTTCTCTTTTCCACCACAATAAAACAATTGCCTTCAACTTACAGATACCCATCTGTATGCTCAGGGCTTTCTTATCAGTGATAAAACAACAGTCTTAAACCCTTCGCCTCATTAATCTTTGGAGCAATAAAACTGATAACTGAGATAAAGCTCTGTTTGTTTCCTCACCTACCAAAATCTTGTGCCTCTCCTCATCTTTTCGTCTTCTGTAATCTCTGCCCGTTGTTTAATGAGCCTCTCCTCTACTTCAGAGAGCCTTGGGTCAAGCTCGGTCTCTAGTTTGATAGCAAACTTCCGTGCTATGTCTATCTGTGATTCTGTGATCTGCTGCTCAAGACCATGTTCTGGTTTCAGAGGTGGCTTCATGGCTCCTGGTAACTCACATTGCGATGACATTTCAGCACCAGGTCCTTCTGGGCCACGCCCAGCCCTCACAGCACCCACCTGGCCTCAGTGTATAGCCTTAGCATAAGTGAAGATTTTAATTCTTCTAGGGTCCTTCTCCTGGAGATCCTGAGGTGTTCCACTGATGGGACTCACAAAAAGCCTGGGGATCAGTAAGAAAATACATGCAGTGCTATTTCACAGATGGAGTAAAGCAAGAGAGACCTCCACCTCACAAGGGTCCCTGTCCCCCAGGGCCAGGGAGAACCAAGGACAGCCCCACGCCTCACCAGGTACCTGGGGTACCTGGGGCACAAGCCTCGTCACGTCGCATTTGGCCCAGGAGCAACAAGCTTGACTTCCTGAAGGGGAAAAAATGTCCCCAAATTCAGGCTGTCTGAGCCCTTTATTCAGTCAGATGTGATTTGCAGAAAAGCTTTTTCCTTGCCACCCAAGGCTGCCTGTTATGTGGTTAATTCTCCACCCCTGTACTAATGGACCTTGTAAGACAGTACCACCACTCTTTAAGACCATAGAGATACTGTAGCTACATATTTAAGAGATTTAATCTACCTTTTTCCCATATCAACCTATTAGTTATTTGTTTATTCCTGGTCTTGTTCTTGATGCAGTGCCCATCCTATCAATGCAAAGGTGACTCTGAAAATGGCATTTGTTAAGGGTTTTTTTTTTGTATTGATGCCCTTTTTAAATGTTATAATTTTAAGCCTTTCTCCCTCTGTTTCCACAATAGTGAATAAGAGAAGAAAGGCTCTTGGCAACACTGACCAAGGCTTCAACTGCAATCAAACACAGCTTATTTTGAGACTTGAAAAAGTTTGATTCCTTGTTTGCCATTATCTTTGCTCCTTTGCCGTTTCATGTTTCTGCTCACAGTGGACTCAATAAGAGCACAGGAGCCCCATGCTCCGCAATACAACCTGAAAGAGGATCTGCTCAAAACTGCTCACTCTTGTGCAACTTTCGACCAACACCTGTTGACCCACGAGATTTGAACAACTCGGACAACTGCATTTTATAAGGGCAAAATAAATTGAGTCCAAACTACACGCTATTTTATATTCTCCTATGAGTGGCTTCACTGTTTGTTAGTACTTTAGCTTTGTGTGTTACAAACCCCATCTTCTGGCAGTTTATCAGGTGTCGCCAGTATTGGTTTCAAAATAGATATTAAATACCGCTCCTGCACCTTGTAGCTGCAGTCATTTCCAAATGTATTGAACAGCTTTTCTGCTCTTCAGCCGTCAAAGATTATACACTGAGAATAAATTACTCAGCTGGGTGCGTTGTTTGCAGGCGAACCCAGGCAGTGACAGTATCAGCAGTCCCTGTGTTTAAAAGCATGTAAAACACTTTCTCTTTTTTTCTGTGCTTTACATTGCAATCCTGGAAACAGCAGCTCAGCTCCATCCTCCGCACAAATGAGGATGCTGGCAAAGATGTGCCGAGGTATCACAGCTGTCAGCCCACTCACCCTTCGTCCTATGGATGAGCCCCCCTGGCACTGGAGCAGGAGTTCTACTGGAGTGGGGTGCTCCCGAGGTTCCTCCAGGCAGAGGAACCATCCCCATTTCATCCATCCCAGCTGTCTGTGACTGCTGGGCTCTCTGGTTTTAGTCTTGATCCTTGGAGAGAACAATCCACACAATTTACAGTGATCTCCTGGATCCCATTGCTACAACTTGGATTTTCTTTTTTAATTCTTTTTCTTTCAAAGGAAAATAATGTGCTTACTCAGTATCAATAACTGTTTCCAGCATCACACAGCTCTCTGAGGTTTCCCTTAATTTTTCTTTTCCCTTTTGTAATTTCTTATTACAAGACCCACGTTGGCCGCTGCATCAATGTATCGCGCTGCCATTCTTCGATGACAACATCTCTTTTCCTTTGAATTGCTGAATTCCATAAGGCTGGATTCACAAACCTAGCACCAAACTAGAAACCAGGCCAGAATTTATTTTATTATCTTTACTTTCCACAACTGACACTTCCTAGGATGTTTTCATACAAATTCTCACAAACAGTGAATTTTGCACTAAAGTTGAAACAATTTAGTCAAGAGTTGAAATTTGCCTGGGACAGAGGAAGCAATCGTTCATAAATATTAAATCAGTTTGTTGAGGATCAAAAATGGTATCTGAATTAACATAACCAGTCACAAAATATCTCAGGTATCTAAATTAAGTCTGTAAGGGTTTTTCCATTAGGAATAGAAAGCGATAGGCACAATCAAAGGGAATTCTCTCCTTCCTCATCCTCATAGGATGAAGCACCTATTTGAGACACCAATGTCTCTCCCTTTGATAACAGAAAGAGCTCGGAAGACAAGTTTAGGTATATCCCTAACTTTTAGCTAGCTACAGCAAATATCTTACTATGGATGACTGATAAATAATCCATAATTCAAATCTGTTTGCAGAAACAATTTGTCTAACCATTTTGACAGAATAAATTTGAAGGGGGAAAAAATCTGCTTGCAGGCAAACTGCAAGCATAAAAGATGACTAAATTCTTTTAATTAAAAAATCAGTGTAAATAAAGTTCTTGTTGATATTAAGTACATTTGTGAAGAAGAAATAGTTTAAATCAAACCTTACATGTAATAAATACAGGGACAGGCTTCTCACTGTGCATATGATGCCTTCATTATCACTAAATATAATTCTGATCTATTCATCTTTGACTAGTAAGGATTGGAGAACTGTATTTTAAAAAAATGCATTCTTAAAGTCAAGAAAAGGGAGGTTTCTTCTCCTGTTTTGTTTTACTTTCTGGATACTTGGTGGGTCCTTTGGATTCTGTTAATTCTGCCTGATACACAAGACAATATTCCACGGTAAAAGAGGGAGATATGTAGCATGCTCATTTGCTCTTGTCCTTTCATATAATAGCTGCGATCCCCTATTACTGTATCATTTGTAGCAGATCAGAAACAGAAAAGACTGACCTGACATCCTGCACTTTGTCTGATAGATCAGACATAGCGCTAAGAAAACCCCTTTTCTTCAGAGAAAGCTTCCTAATTGTAGGTCTTCTCTGAATTTCTGGAGGACACAAACTTTTCTTCCAGGTCTCTCATGTCAGCATTGTTCAATGTTAACTCGGCTTCTTGGAGAAGGGTCAGAACACTTTCAGGGAAAGAAATGCAAATATCCAGCAATAGTTTGCCTTTTTCTAGTCGTTTCCCTTGCAGCTCAGCCTAAGCAGATACCCAGTATTCCATCACTGTCATGCAAAAGCCTTAACTTGTCTCAAATTTAAAGCAAAGGCACCCATTAAAGGTTTGTGGCATCAGCATTCACTATTGGTTTGTTCTGTTTAAATGAGTATTGGAGATATAAGGAGAGAAATCCCTTGAAATAAAGACAGTCATGAAGAGAGAGTCCCAAGAGGTGCTTCAAAAATAGATGCTGCCATTTTTATTAGCAAAGTACAGAAGCAAGAGTGGGAAAACATAAGTTCAGAAAAATCCCTCTCCTCATCAAATACAATTGAGAAATTTGCAAAGAGAGTCCTAAACTTAAATTACAGAGCAGAGTTTAAGATATTTTGAAATCTTACATGGCAGAACAAATTCTCTTTCCCACACTAATGGCCGTCTCTGTCTGTCTGTCAGCTCAGAGTTCAATCACGTATTCACAATAAAGTATGGGTCAAGTCCTAGAACGTCTGTGTCTTATAGTCTTATTCTTGGCTGACAAGTGCTACATCTAAATCAGTGTATGGCATTAAGTTATAGCCTGAAAGCAGGCTAGAGTGGTGAGACTAGTTCAGATGACGAACGCTTCTTGTCCCCCGCCCCAGCCCTCAACCTCGCTCAGGCCACTGTTGCTCAAAGACACAACTTTAAGCATCACTTATCTAATTGTAATCCATCAAAAGGGAAGCAGAGCTCAATAGTAATATTGTAGGGGGCTTGTCTGGGCAAGTTTCTATCATCTGGCCTGAGTCAAAAGATTACACACCAGTAATAGAAATTTATTCAGAGAAAGATATGCTAGCATAATAAGACCATCCTGCTTCATGTAATTATAATTCATGCATCCAGAGACAGCTGTCCATCAGATATATTATATTAGCTGGCTTTGATTTCTATAATGAGTTTTATTAGTATATTTATGAGGAAGAACAGCAGCATATAAAGAAGTTATGAATAAGTTATTATGTGTGCAGAACCAACATTTGGAATCTTCTAAGTCTTGCAGTGAAGCCAAAGTCTGAATGGTTGCAGAGACCAAAATAGTCCCCAAAATATGATCCATGCAGACCCATTCCAATAACCCACAGCATTAGCACTACCCATTGTTTTGTCTCACAGTCATGAAATCACTGGATTTATGTAAAAAAGAAATCTAAACGGGGGTCTGAAAAAAGCAAAACAGTGAACAAGATTGTTAAGGTTTAATTTATCTCTGATATTAGATTGATGTGGTATTAAAGGATCCTTCTTCAAGTACAAGAACTGGTACTGTTTGTCCTTGTTTCCCACAGATAAGAGCAAGCAGGCCATGCTAGATGAGACACAGTGAATTTAGAGAGTTTCAGTGCACCCTAGATAGTCCTATCCAAAAAAGAAAAGAGGCCAGGTAAAAGTCCTCAATCGAGCTACAAAACTGGCCAGCCTCTCCTGGGTCTACCCTCCCCAGCAAATCCATCCATCACCCCTAATACCTGTGTCTACATAACCACCACCATGCTTTGCTGCCGTTAGCTGATCACGTTCACTGTGGTGATAGCTGAGGGTGGGGTGTCCAGCCTGATGCTTAGATCTCAGAACAGACTCCTGCATTGCTGGCCAAAAATACCACGTTGACAGAAGAAGAGTTCAGCACACAGGAGCAGCTTGGTTTCACCACTCAAGTTCGCCTACTGCCTAGCTGTCAGGTTACCCTGTCAGCATCAGTAAGAAACTGAGCAGTCAAAAGTGATCCAATTATTTTGCTACAATCTTCTCAAAAGTCTTCCTTAAAGCTGTGAGTTTCCAAGAAGGTGAGAAAAGGTGGTTAGAAAGGCTTTAACAACTGCTTCTTTGAAAGAAGAAGATAAATCATTGGCAAGTAGTGGGCCCTGTATGACACCTGCACAGGGCTCAGATGTGGCATAGCCTCAGTGCCCCAAGTATTGCCCGACCTCCAGCAAGAACTACGGCCTGAAATTGTATTAAAGATTGTATTTGACCATCAAGAACTTATTCCACCTCCAGAAAGAAAGTGAAAACCAGTGTGATGCTGAATGATCTTATCAGGACAGTAATTGGAAAAATCCCCACAGTAAGAGATGCTCAACTGTCACCATGTGCGAAGAGTCTTGATGAGCCAGGTTGTTTACTGCTCACAACCGTTGAGCTATTCATGACTCTGCTGACACTATGGTGAAGGGCATGGCAGCCGTTCTTGGCCTCGTTCCTAAGCACAATGTATTGTTTCCAGAGCCCTTTATGCTACCATCACTCCAATTAGGAGCTAGAGTGCCTTCACAAATGTTCTGTCCTCCCACTTTGTCAGACAGAGATGATCTGAATACCACAGAAACCTTTGAGAAGGGGAAAATCACAGAAGAGAGCATTTAGGGATCATAATGGCAATGAGTGGCAAGAACAGATGATTACAGAACTTCATAAATTTTAATCAAAATATCAAAAGAGTGCACTGTCAATGCAAAGATATCCTTCTCCTAATAGGAGAGCAAACTAAAGCAGTAGCTTTATAACATCCTTTGATGCCCTAGGATGGCAGGACCCCCGGAGCTGGCTGTTGTATCCCACAATAGTTCATTAGTATTGAGATTCCTAATTCCCTTTATCGGATCTGAGTTTTGGCTTCTAAGATCTGACCCCTGAAGAGCCAGAAACTTCAGAGTGCTTTTTCCTACATGTTTCCTCACTTTGGGCATTTAAATCCACACTTGTAGAAATAACACGTGCCTTTGCTGCAGTGAAGGAAAAGGAATAAACGTGTTATCTCTTAGTAAAATATTATTATCATCACTCAGGCAAAGACCTCTATGACCGAATCATCCTTCACACTGCTGTTCTCCTGTAACTGTGGAGAAAATATGTCTATATTAGAGCTGAAAATTAAAGACAGGAGGATGGAAGTTACGTCTTCTGCTTCTGGCCATGTATTTTACTCAAAACAGGATTTTGTGACTCATCCTCTTCTAGTCGAGACTCTTGAACAGATAGCCATTTCCCACAGGTGGATCTGAGGGGAGCATCCATTGAGTTAGAAAAGATAAGTAACTCCACTGTCTTATGTAGCAGACTAAAAAAAAAAAAAAAGTAAACTAATGCTCTGACTACAAAGAGCTGTCAAGGACCCTGTCTAGAAACAAGAGCCCATCAGTCCAGCCACTCAGTCCTTGCACATTCTATATTTTTCCCTCATATTTCTCACTCCACTGTCCCATAGAAACTCTCCTAGAAACTCAATGACTTCAAAAAAATTGAAAAAGGTATTAATTTCCCTTCCTCTTCTTTTTCTATACGGGATCTCAGTCTCCAGACAATGATGGAATGAGGGACCAGACTCATATGTCCCTTAAAACCAGGACAAAGTAATGCACTTGGAAGAGAAGATGGGAAAAGGAAGAGTTAACCAGGTTTATAATTGTTTCCAGAGAGCAATTATTCAGTCCCTAAAAGCGCTGGTAGAAGAACAAAATGGAAAATGAACATGGTCCCAGCAGACAAGTGATTAATATTTAGGAAAGGACTATAGCAGGTTTTGATCCAAAAGAACGGGAAAAGAGCATTTTAAGAAGAGTGGTGCTCAGACTGTACAAACTCATTAGATTTGGGGGTTACCATCTCATAACAAAAATGAATGACATTTTCCTATTCTGTACCCACTTGTTTTGAAGCCGGGGTTTGATGTTTGCATTCCCAGCAGCTGTGTCTGTGAAGAGGTGCACACCCAGGCATCCTGAGCCCTGGCAGAGGGCTTGCGGTACCAAAGCACCAACACAACCTGGAGCAAGAGCCAGGCAAATAACTGAGAACGAAATAGAGAGCTGATTAACGCTGCCAGAGAATTTTTTTTTTTTAATGGAGAATGTTGTCCTTGTTTAATTTTCCTTTCCCTCTGCAGCTTTCCTCAGAGCCATACCTGCGAATAATCCCCGCTCTCCAGCTGACTGGGGCGCAGCTCCCTGCCCGCCTCTGATATTGGCACGGTGACATTTCAGCTGGTTTGCGTGGACACGAGCAGGTGGAAAGCATGACCGGTGGTGGTGATGATGCCCATCCCTGCCAGGGGGACACGGAGGCGCTGGGGAGGGGGTCTGGCCACATTGCTGCCCACCTTCGGCCGGCACCGATAGCTCCTGCCTGCGCCTCGCACATCGGCTTTCGCTTTTAATAAAGTTGTGGCCTCTTGGCTTTCACCACAACACAGTTTCCAGCTTTATTTCCCAAGGGTTCATAGCAACAGTAACACACAGTAGTCATAATGTGTCATAAAATAAATATTAGCAAAGGGGCACGCGAATCTCCCCAGTTTGGAATTTGCTTGGCATCGTGCATCCCCTAATGCGTGTCTCCAAAAACAAAAGTTGTCTGCTGATGGAGGAGGTTTGTTTTTTGCCTTAGTTTTGTTTTTTCCTCAGTCGGCTGGGCTTACACCACTGTCACAGCTAATAAAGGTAAGTACCGGTACAGCACTACCTTGCACATTGCCCTAATCACATTGCTCTTGAAATTAAGTCTGTCAGCACTCCGGCTGTAAACCCGTATTGCAAGAGCTTAATAACTCCACTGTGAACAAAACAAAATTACTTCTAGACTTAAACCTGGTGTGCAAGACTTCTGCCTATGGGGCCACATTTTATTTGTTGCAGAGAATATAAAAAGCATGCCCAAAATGGTTAAATAGACCGAATACATAAACAGAAACACAATGTGTGTGTGCATGTACACACACACTGCACACACACGTGAGTAACCTCATGTGATGTATTTTACATCCCTACCTACACTGCTTGCATAGGGAAGAAATAAATTCATCAGGAGCCTCTGACTCCCTCACACCAATCAATTTCTTCATGTTTTAGACTAATCTCAGTCGCTACTTCTTTTTCGAGTGTTTTTTCTTTCTCCCAAGAATAATAAATTTACACTCACCCACCACAAATTACACTGGCCTGAAGCTGAGGCAGCCGAGGTAAAACTCCATCCTAGAGCAGTAGGACTTGTTTTATGTATCAAAATGTCCCGTCTTTGAAGTTGAGTCTTAATAATGTCTTGCAGGAAAGCCCCAGGGCAGAGCCTTTCTCTGCCACAGACTTCTTGTACAACTTTGGGCAAATCCTTTAGCTCTCTATTCCTCAGCTCCACTGTTGAAAAATGGGAATAATTAAATTGCTCTACTTCATCAAACAACTGTAATGATAAATACACTATGAAATGCTCTGAAATATCTGTGATGAAGATTATCTGCTGGACAGAGAGGTGCAGAGCTAGAAAGGGGAGCCTTGTTACCACTCCATATTCACGGTATTTTTAAGTCTGTGAGTGCTGTTCTAGACCAGTTTTAAAGTTTATTTTCTTAAAATGACACCGATCAAATAGATTCTTCTATAAAAACACTATACATATCATATTTTTTTTCCATTAAGTAATAGTGTAGACTGCATGTGTGATACAACACACAGCTTTGTCATCACAGTTTGGGGTGGCCACGCTGGAGCTGGTGGTGCTTACATCATGGGTCTGAACAGCACAAGTGGAGCTGTTTTGCGGTGTCAGGTCAAGATTACCCTTCCTTAAGACCTGCACTCCCAGCTCAGATGCCAAGTCACACGAAATTTGTTCACCCTCACAAGGAGGGGCAGAAAATACCTGTGGCTGGGGCTCGTGGCACCCCAGCACCAGGGCGTCCCCTTCATCCTCATCCTCACCTTGCCGAGGAGGCTCTGGTCCCAGAGTAGGAGGAAGGGAAATCCACATGCAATGGCTCTGGAGCACAGACCTGGAGGTTCGTCCTGTCACTTAGATGGATTTTGCACCAGGAGATGACCCCCTCAATGACCATGGCTGTGGGAGTGAAGCTGTAACTGCAGGAGAGCCCGGGGAAACGGGTGCTGCCAGAGGCAGAGGATTTCTCTGCAGAAAGGGCAGGTGAATTTGGGTAACACTGCAGCCGGAGACACGGACAAAGGGAAGGAAAATGGCCAGTGTTGGATTAAAAAGAAATTAAAAACACTGCACCAACACATGGTGTAGTTATGCTCATGGGAGTGACCAACACAAAGGGATGAGTTGTCCCAGCAGAAAGCAGAAGCTGGCTCAGGTTTTTGCCATCGAACCCTCCACCCTCTCACTTTCCCTTAGCTTCACCTCCTTTTTTGCGAGGTTTCCGCCCAGATTCTGAGTCTGGGGAAAGCTCATAGCATGTATCTTTCCATCCCTCTGTACAAACCCTGCCTCCCCCGATCAGCATCTCCCTTTAGGACCCCACGCAATTAGGAATAACACTGGGACCAACCAAAAAGGGTTCCCACAGCTGCCCCGGCTCCATTTTGGCTGGGGATGGCCACAGCAAAGCAGCACGGTCAGATGGTGGCCATGGACTGACACGCCTGTGTTTGCCGTGCTGGCCATGTACGGGGCACCAGCTGGGAAAGCCTGGGGTGCCGGGGCAGGGTCTCCCGGGTGCTGGCTCCTATGAGTCCTCCACCCATCAATCTTAGAGCAGTATGCCGTCATGGATAAATAGCAGCTGTTGCAGTAAGCTCATCGGGTAACAGGCACATATATTAAAGTACCTTTAGCACACTTACCAAAACATATATTTAGCTAGGGAAAATAATCTTGCCCTGCCTATAAAAGTCAAAGTTTGCCTTTATAAATAACTCCAGGAACCCTGCACGCATCTGAGGAAATGGCGATGGCGTGCATGCTCAGCCTCCTTCCCCGAAAAGATCTCTGAATAAAATATAAACACGCGGAAATATAAAGAACAGTTTGGTGAAGATAATGAAATCTAGTGAAGCCAGTAATTTACTCTGTAAATCATATAGCTACTTCTTCCTTGCAGTTGCCTACCCTGATTTACATCATGAACCTTATTTCTGAGCTTCTCCCTGCTTTATTGCAAGCTCGGGAGCTTCTGTGTGTCTTTGTGGCTGATAAAAAACACTTATTTATACCTGCAAAATGTCCCACTCTAAATATGCCATGTTAGCTTGACACAATTCTACTTTTTTCCGGCCTTCTCTTGGGTCTTTCCGAGAAGAGAAGGGAAGGCAAGGCAGGCACCCAAAAATGCCTGGTTTGCACCCATTCTTGTTGTCATGGTAGCTGGGAATGGGAGCGGTCCAAGTGCTGCGTTGGTGCTGGCCACAGGAAGCTGCAGAGAAGATCCCCCCACGCTGCCCAGGGACCCCCAGCCCCCCCCAGTCTCCCCACTGACTCCCCAGCCTCCAGCATCACGAGGCCCTTTCCCATTTTATTCATGGCATCAAACCTCTCCCCATCAGCATGCAAAGCCTTCGAACCCTTGAACTTCCCTAGATTGCAACAAATATCTTAAGAAGGGGTTGGAAATAATGGGGTGCCGCCCAGTATACTGGAGCGTATGGAAATCTGCCGAACACTTGCGGGCAAGCGGCGAGTCCTGCGGGGCAAGCGGCGAGCCCGGTGTGCCACCGAGCTGCGGCACAGGGCTCAGCCCCAGCCTCATTCCTTATTCATGTCTATCCTTTAAGCCCAACCACTCTCCGAGGTGAGGTCGGATCTCTACGAATTCAAGTGGATTTTTCTCCCGGTGTATGCATGTACATTAGGCAGGCATATTATGCGGCCGTATCCCTCTGCCTGGCTCTACGCAGGAATAGAGACTGCAGGGAAAAAATTATATCTAGATGAGTCTTTATGATGTGTGTGCCTTCAGTATTAAGATCTCTTCAGGTTTTGTATATCCGCTAATATTGCTCTCATTTTAAATTCTCCTAGTAATAATTTTAAGAGAAAATTCCTTGTGACAACTGCTGTTGATTTAAAACTAATGTTTAGCCAGTAATGGGTAATTGTATTAGACTAAAAAAAGCTGCTGTAAAGTCGACTCCAGTCTGATTTTTAATTTACTGCATCATCAGCTACTTTTATGATACTATTTAATCTGCTGAAATAAAACTATTGCTCTATAAATACCTCTAACATTCAAGAAAGATTGTTTTTAGCCGTTCTGCTCTTGGGGCTGAGGAGTTGTTAATTATTATATGAATAATTCCTGTGAATACATTTACTTATATTTGTTTTAATTGTCACAATACTCAGAGAAGTAAGGTGTTATATTTCTCTATGCACTCGCTTTTAACCCTTAAACGGGGAAAGGGAAAATGCCCGT
>KZ506276.1:242468-262677 GCA_002844005.1 Limosa lapponica baueri | reverse complement strand
TGTGTGTGTGTGGTTGGACTCTGTGAATCTCAGAGGTCCTTTCCAACCATGACGATTCTGTGAAAATAATGATGAAAAATACAATGATAAAAGTTAACCAGTTGTGTTCAATGAATTTCATTGTTAGTTCAAGCTCCCTGGTAGGCTCCTTTAGCCACGCTGCAGACCTGGTGCTGTTGGCTCAGGTTAGTCGCAATGGTCACAAACCCAGGGCTCTGTTTGAACATGTTCCACATAAGCTCATAGTCCGAGGGATGTGCGTAGTGAAGGGAACAATTACTCCTTTAACTGGAAGTAAACTCTTAAGTATTTGCAGGATGAGTCAATAACCCTAGTCAATACGTTCAGCATATCAGTATTAGAATCACTTTGGTCTGCGTGTATTATACTGGAGGGAGACCATTTTGTGTGTGTTTGCATGTACACGTTTGTATGTATGCAATAGTAAGGTACAGATGCAGATTACTTTACATTTTTGGAAGATTTGAGAGACATGCCCATATCTTACTTGCTTCAAAATCTTGAAATATGTATCTTTGCTCTCCTACTGGGGTAAAAACCATATCCAAATAGTTAATATTACTTCCCTTACATTCCTTTAGAGGCTTACAAAATAAGATTTAATGTATTTTAAAGTAGTTTTTTCCCCTCACTTTTTTTTTGTTCCTTTTGCTCGAGGTCTTTTACTGGTGTTATGGGAATCTCTTTGATTCCATCTACAGATTACGATTTTATGATAGATGTGAATTATAAAGGCGAAGTCGAGGGAGAATTGGGAGGGCAGCAAGGAAACATTTCAAAAGGAAATCTCTCACCTATACTGAAATTAGGAACAGTGAGACAAATTCATTCCTGATGTGCGTCTGGAAAAGATTTGATCCAAATTTTATTTTAAGAAAATTTTTTTTCATCTTCTTTTCCTTCATGCTAATATACTTCACAATGGTCATGAAATATGTCTTGCTCTGTTGCTCTGGAAATTATTATATTACTCTGCTGTGATCAGGAGGACAGAGCTATGCATGGTATAACTCTCCTGAAGCGTGGGGATGTACCGAACGTGACTTACCCCGGCACCGCATCTGGAGCTTTATGCCTGTGATGGCATCCCACCAGAAAAGCAATGGAAGAAGATTCATTGTGTGCGAAAAGATTTGGCCTGTTTGGCCTTTTCATTTCTCATAATAGCAAACACTTCTACCCAGAAAAGCTGAATGTGGTTTTGATTCAGTTTTATTGTTGGGGTGAAAATACTTGCGTACATTATCGTAGCTTTTGAGCCCTGCCATGCGTGACGGCGTTCTTGGAAATGTGCGTGCAGTTGGTTTCGAGTCATCATCCCAACAGGATCTCTTACGACTTTGCTGTAGGATATAGCCCTGAAGCACGCACTGATACAATACTTTACTGCTGTCTGTGATGTCAGTAGCTTCATACCCGCAGTCTTGTGAACCTGTATAAAAGTTTATGGTATAAAGCGCTCAGTGTGGGAGGTGTCTCCCCATTGCTGAAGACCTCACTTGAGTTCCTGCTTTCCCTTTGCAGGGGGAAGGGAAGCAAGGGGAGTAGTTCCCCCTGCCCAGCGGGTTGGGGAAGAGACCTCTCGACCACTGTTGTCACAGTGTGGATCATGGTGCCCGCAGGGAGGACACCTGTGGGCTTGTAGGTCCTGCTGTAGCAGCAGAGCCCCTGCTTATCTCTTGGTCCCTGATAAATAAGCCTCTGATGCGTTTAATTTTGTAACCACCTTTAAGCTTCATGCTCAGAAAGTGGCACTTGCTTTTCCCATTTCTGAATATTAAGCATCCCATCAAAGGTCGTTGCCTAGGCTTATTGTATGGTCTCTGGAGAGAAAGTCAGATCCTGGAGAGATTCATACCACTGTCTCTAGACAGCTGCAGAGATACTGCTCGATGTTAACTGTAAAGAGGCAACAGATTCTAGCCCAGATGCCTAAATTTTAGATAGCTGAGGTGTAGGTGAGAGTCTACACCAAACTGTTCAATGGAATGGAGATTAAAATGGGAGTGTCATTGTGTCACCTTAATTCTTCATCTTCAGATTGTCTTGTGTCCACTTAGAAGTAACAACAGAGGCTTATGGTTGCAATCAGCTCTATGAATCCATGCAGTTGAAAAACTTTAAAGCTAGAACGTACCACATGTTGGAGGGGTAAAATCACACAGATCGCACAGAGGCTCTATTTAATTATTTTCAGAGGAGACAAGGGAGTAGGAAGCCCCTCTGTGCTTGGTACCTGTCTTCTGTCAGCTGTCTGGGAAATTGGCCTTGTTTACCATCCGCATTGTCATGCTTGTTGCAACACTGGGAGGACAGCTGGGGTCACTGTCTCTGGCAGCGTTCATGCTTAACAGGCTGTTCCCTGGAGTTCTTGAACTGCTCCTTATCTGTGTTTTCCGTTTTCTTCCACCAGTTGTAATCATGTGTGCCAGCGGTGACACAATCAGGAACATCATGTTGGCTGCTCATCGGCAAGGAATGACCAATGGGGACTACGCTTTCTTCAATATTGAACTCTTCAACAGCTCATCATATGGTAATGCTTTTCCTGCCCAAGTATGTTGCAAAGTCTTCTGTAAGCCTGGTAATATTTTAAGATTTGTTAGCCTCAAAGTATGCCACATTGAGTCCCAGAATACACCACTGTCTCTCCTTGTTGTTGGCAGTTACCTTCCCCATGGGCTATGGTATTGCGAGAAGGGATCTCATGGCGATAGTTGCCACTGGGTGGATCACAAGATGCACTGTAGTGCAGATGTACAGTGCACAAGGTGCACTGTAGTGCATCTTAGTTACTTGTAGGAGAACCAACACCGGATGGAGACATTGATTATAGCAGCCAGGTGTGGGTACCCCATGCTGCAGTGTGTGTGCTCAGCTCTAGGTGGGCTGCACCAACCCCAGCTTTGTGATGCCACATCTCAGGACAGGGCTACTCCTGGCTGCCTGGTGCCCTGCAGTCTGTGCAGACAGCTTGAAGGAAGCAATACCGACAGCTGGGGTTGTGGGCAGCTGCAAGGCCTGGGTCTCCAGAAGTCGTCTCTGTGCTGGGGAATCCACACGTCTAATGCACTGCAGCTTTTGATCAGAAACTGCATCTGCAAAAATATTCAACAGTGTTGTGTTGAAGGGAAAGCACTGGATGGGACAAGGATGGTCCAAATTTACTAGAGCAGCATGGATAAAAGTGGCTGATTCCACCCCTAGAGTAAAAAGGATCAGATTTGTAAAATTAAAACATGACTTTAAAATGTAAATTAAATACATTTGCCTTTTGAATTATACCTACATTCAGTTGCATTTGATATTACCTTAGTGCATGGCAGGCACTAAGCTTGGTCTCAGCTGCTACAGAGCAAACTAATACTGGAGCGACGTGTTTGCTGCGTTTTAAACAACATCAGATGGCTGGAGCTGAGGCAAGTTCATGCCTGGGAACAAGGTTTTGTTGAAGTGTCAACATGGCTTTTGAAAGGAGCAGCCTCTTTTGCAGGTGCAGAGAAAATAATTCCCCCCCTGCAGGCTGCATTAACTAATCCACTACAACAACAAATTAATTTCGAATTGAAAACCAACTGGGAGTTGAGAAAGAAGGAAAACTTGGGGTTTTTTCCTTTCTTTCAAGTCTCAAAAAGCTGACCAACAGGAACAACTAAGTTCACAAAAGGATGATGTAGTTTGGTTAATAAATCAGTTAATTGTAAGTTAAATTCCTTTGCATAAACTTTTTGTTATCCATCTTCCACCTCTGAGATTATTTCACAGTAAGCAGTGCAGTTTGTCGAAAAACGCTATAGTGAATGCATGTAGCTTTAAATTTGGAGATATGCATACATACATGTGGCAGCATCTGTACTTTTGTATCATCTAGGTTAGCTACAGAAGTGCTGAGCTTTGCTAGACAATAAGGGAGTCGCTTAACTAAAAGATAAAGTTGCAGAACAAGATCAAAGACAATGGTTCAAATCAAGGTTTTCTTTTTGTTGAGTTGAATCTGGAGTGACTTGACTTTATCCCTTGTGGCATAAGCAAAACCATTTGGCATTGCAGCCTTAATCAGGACCAGAGCAAAAAAGCTGAAGGTCTACCCGTATCAGGAGTCACAAAAGCCTGAAGTTCTGACCCTTCTGTAGACCCTGGCAGCTTTGCAGGCTTGACTTTACTAGAAACCACTGATCAAATAACCCCTCTGGCTGCTGGTGGTGGCTCATTACCGCTGTGCTACCACTGCATTTCATCTCACAGAGCAGACATGCATCAGAAGTGATTTGTCTGGCCATAGGTACAAATCTGTGTGTGAGCTGGGCTCCCTTTGGAGTCGCAGGAGAGAAGGTGGCACCCCCGGAGAGCGGTGCGGTGATGGGGGCAATACCTTTTTGCCCTGTGGTCATGTGGGAGCCTCAGCACCATCCTCCTTTGCATCACAGTCATCTTGTAGCTTTTCCAAGGGATTAATGAAAACTGTCTGTCTTCTGATGTAGTGTAGTTAGAATGTGGCATTTCCTGACATTTCTAAGTAATAATTCTTTTAAACCAATTTTTTCTTTGTGGATGTGTTTCCCATGAAGAGTGAAATGACTGTGCATCAGGAGCTGACTTTTGTGCAGATGGTCATCACATGTGGAAAGCAAGCATAAAAGAGAAATGTAGAGAAATTCTCTCAAAATTCCTTGTTCCCAGTGCCTGGAGGTACTAGATGTTCTACCTTATAAAAGGTACAAAATCTAAGAGTGGGTGTGATAGGCAAAGTGGCGCTTTGCCTTTAAGTTGAGATGACTGTATTGCAGTTTGTTGTTGCCCTCTGTTCTGAATATTTTTAATTTTTCAGAAGAAGAGGCATATGAAATGCCAAGGCTGCAATAATTGCACATAAGTACTGTGGCAAGACGACCTCCTGCAAAATAATCCATAAAGGAATTTAAATATGTAAAATATTCTAGGAACGCTGTTATGCAAGTTCACCTTCCCTGCTCCCAGTGTCAGGATTTTAAAAAATAAATATAGCGTTCAGGACAGAAACTTATTCACACTCTACCAGCACTACCTTTTTTTTTTTTATGTCTATAATCTCACTCTTTTTAGCCATCTCCATTTGTAAATACAAAGCTATAGCAAAGCCCTCTGGGCTATGGTCTCTGCTGTACTTATTGAGTACTGCAACTCTGAAATGCCCGGCTGGGGTAGAGGCTTTTCAGTTTTGAGGCTCTGTCAGGGCTTGTACCCTCTTGTGGGGAGGCCAGCAAGATGTGCGAGCTTACAGCTGCCAGATGTGCATGGCTTTCTTCTTGCAAGCAGTAATAAGGACAGTGTGCAGGCACTGAAGGGAAGAGTGGTACCTCTGAGGGCAAAACCAGATGGTGGGATGTAGCTGCTCTCCAGTGTTTCCACCAGATCTGATGAATGGGGTCCTGGTGTAGGTAATTTTGACCAGTTAGACTGGAGCTTCTTCCTAAGAGAATGAAATCACTCGCTTGCCCCATCTCTCCTCCCCCACCCCCCCCAAAAAAAAGAGAAATTAGGAATTAACAAGTTTTGTGGTATTTATAAAGATGACAGTCCTAGCTGCTGCTGAACTGTGGTAAATAAAGCTTTCGTGGGGCGGAAAACAGAAGTAAATGGGTTTGGGTGGTCCTGTGCCTCCCACCCTGTGCTGGGACTGACAGAACCTGCCCTGGAGCCAAAAGCAGCAAGAGAAAGACTTGTCTTCCAGAGAGGTGCAGGTCCTTTGTTCTTTCCCCTGTGCTCTCTGAGGAAACAGAGCAATTCTCCCATTGCATTTATTGTCAAAAAAAATGGGGGGGGGGAGGGGGAAAGTCCCAGCAGCAGTGCAGGGGTACTGGGAGGACAAAGTGCAGGCTCTGTATTCACCTGCTTCAGGGGGACTGAGGATGTCTGCCCATTAAGTTGCTCTTGCAGGAGCGTGATGCAGCTGGTAGTGCTGTGCAAGGAGCACCGTGGGTTCGATGCCTGGACTCCATCTCGGTTGACATCTCCACTCCCAAACTGCTTGCTTCTCTTGGTGTAAATGACACCATGGTCCTCGACCCAAGTAAGGCAGCCACATCCTCTCTCATCTCAGGGTCCTGTGCACCTCCAGGTCGCCCTTGGGAGCCTGTCATTAGTCTTCATCGTGACTCATTTAGCCATGATGGGGTTGGTGCTGTTGTTTGAAAAATGACTAACTTTTAATTATTTGTAAGCATTTAAAGGCACACTGTGTAGAGCTACTAATGTTCCCTCTAGGCCTCTTTTATTTACCATTTATGTAGAATAACACAAAACAGGGTCCAGAGCAATGCAAACCTTTCCACTGATCTCATGAAATTTTAGATCAGGATCTTAGAACCTGCTAAGGTCAGGCCCTGTTAGGGAGGACTCCTCTGCTAATTAACAACCAGTCAGCTTTCCTGCTTGTTAAAAATCTGATTGCTTTGCTGGTGGTCTGAGTTAAATTGTTCCCCTGCTGTGACACGAAACACATGTACATATACAGGATAGGCACAGGATCCCTTTTTATTTCTAAGTGTTTCTTTTCCCCTAAGAGCAGGGCTGGTCTGGCAGCCACTGCACACATGTTTTTCTCCTTGACCTCAGTGGGAGAGCTGTTGGAGAAGTAGCGGCACCATCTGCCTCCCATGCAGGGTGATGATCATACTATTGACTTTATTGGTGCCTTTCTGACTGCCCAGGAGTGTTGCTGGTGGAGTGATGTGTAACAAAAACTTTGTGGTCAGATCCTCCTTGAAGTTAAGTTTTAACTTAAATATCTCTGCGTTTGAGATCTGGCACATGTTTTGCTCCGCGATGTCTTCTCACACTTAGGCTTCATCCCACCCTTTAAAAATAAGCAAGCACAGCACTGGAGTAAAGTTGTCCTTCTGTTTGCACATTTACTTCCCAGTCATTCCTGCCTGCCTGGTTTCCTGCACGTCTTGGAACAGGTTCAGGTCTCTCTTGTACGTTGCCATCTCCCCAAGGTGCAGGAGAGGGGACTTCTGGGTGGAAAGAGGAAGCATTCCTGTAATGATACCTAATTTGGAGTTGGGAATATGCTTGTTTTCCCCTTAGGAAATGGCTCTTGGAGAAGAGGAGACAAACATGACCTTGAAGCCAAGAAGGCATACTCATACCTCCAAACCGTCACTCTGCTGAGGACCGTGAAGCCTGAGTTTGAGAAGTTTTCACTGGAGGTGAAAAGTTCTGTTCAGAAGCAAGGTCTGCATGAGGATGACTATGTAAGTGCTTGATGACAAGCTTCATGTCTTACCATCTTCAAAAACATGCTCCTAAATAAAGCAAAAGTAGCAGTGAGATCTTACCAGGACAGAATCACCTGGGTTCGGTTGTAAAATCCCACTGTTCCCTATATAATATCTTTTTTTTTTTTTTTCCCTTGTGGATAACGCAAATAGCAGGAATAGGCTTGCTCTAGGTTCACTAGGTGTGTGCACCAGCATTCATGACCAGTTGTCCTCTGTGTGTCCCTTTGTGCATCAGCAGCGAGGTTGGGGAAAAGCAGATTGCCAGGTCTCTCTCCTCCTACCCATCACTTGTCTTTTTTTTTTTGTAGAATCATATCTCAGAAAGTTGCACTCTCTGTATTGCATCTGATGAAATTTTTCATTCTGTGAATGAAAAATGTGGTCTTACTTCCCAATTAAGCACATTTAGGTGGTTGCTGTTGTTTATTTCAAACTGTCTAAAATATCGATGTAGGCCTTGTGAGTTTGTTTTAAGCCAAAGGAAGTACCGTTATCTATCCTCCAGAGATGGATGTCTTTTTTTTAATCTTTCCAAATGTAGGAGGAAGATGCCTCTGAAAATTGCTTTTAAGCTACTGCTAAGGTAGTTAATTAGGCATTTTCATAGTAAAGCCTTCTCTGAAAGCAAGAATGTATAGCACATACCTATAGGGATTCCTGCGTGCTGATACAAGTACTTCCTAGACAGTCAGCCTTCTCCATGGCGGAGAGTAGACTTTCCAAATATGCTTAAAAAGAAAAAAAAAATTTGCAGAAAGTTTGGTCAGTCTTTAGCTGTACGAAATGAGAGATAGGAATTTATACCTGAAACTCAAGAAAGCAACCCAAACTCCGCATTTGCCAGGTCCCACTTTAGGCACGTACCTCATCTCGTTGCTTTAAGCACTGTGTCCCTCACAGGTGCAGCCATCATTTTAGTTCGAAGCACAAACTGATGAACTTGAATGTTGTGTTAATAAATGACCTTTCTTGCAGTTTATTGCATAACCTCAGCTGTCTTCAGAAAACCTCTGCTTCTTAGAACTTGAATATATTTTACTTAAATATTTTACTTAAAATGTTGTTTGAATCACATGACTGGCTTATAGTTTTCTTGTGAAGTTTTCAAAGTCTAGGCAGGCAGAATTAGTCTTTTGTTGGCATTCTTTGCCTTGGGTTGATGGAGAAACCCCAACTGCTAAGTTCAAGGTGCAGCACTCTGAAGAACCTGCTAAATGAGTCGTGAACAAGGCATGGGACTGTAATTTGTGCTGTTCCTCCCTTTTCCCTCTATGTGCCCTTTTGCAGGTGTCACTTAACAAGCTATGTACCTTGAAAATCTGCCATGTGCTCTTGGTTGTGGTTGTTGAGAAATGTGATTTTTGAGTATTAAAGATCCAGTCATCCACAACTTTGTGGCTTTTCTATTCTGGGCAGTGTGACATCTCCTCAGATGTTAAACTGCCAAGAGCTCAGGGTGCTGTCTGTGGGTGGTTTGGAGGCAGGCAAGGGGGATGCTTTTGCTGGACCCACTGCAAACCCTTTGCAAGTTCAGGGTTGATAGACCCGGGGTAGGTGCAAGCCCTGTTGTGGTCAAGCAGCAGTGGATCCATGAGAGAGCAAATCCCCCTGTGCCAGTAGGGGGGAGATTTTGCAGGCTGATGTGTTTGTGGGGGAGACTCCTTGCACACCATAGCTGTATACCCACTGCCAGAAGTCCTCTTTTCTCTTTCCTCACTCCATGGTTGGTTGTGCAATCAGACGCCTGTACTGGCAGTGCTCTTGCTGTCCCAAGGCAGCTGCACGGGTGCCTGGCTCCCTACTGCCTTGTCCGTGACCTTCTCCTGCCTGGCTCTCAGGGCTGCCTCTCCCTATATCCCATTCCTACCTGTGATCCAGAGCTTTTCATCTTGATCTGAGCAGTCCCTCACCCAAAAATGTTAGTCGTTGCTAGGGCCAGGCAGTAGCATGGGGCTCTCCTCCTGCTGCTGCCCCTCCTGCTCCTCTTCGCGGTCTTCCTTTCCCACCTGGCTTTCTGCATCCTTCCCAGTCTCTTCTTGTTGGGGAAGAGGGAGGACTTGTGATCTATGTGCACCTACCACAGCTTCCTGCCATCTTAAACAGCAATCCTTCACTCTCAGGAAGCTCGTGGCGGAGGCCATAGAGACCTGGGGTCCCTGTGGAGGAGCTACAGACCATGGATATAGGGGAATGGGGTTTGCTTTTCATCATTTGTGATGAATTTTACATTTCCGCACTTCAGGCAGTGGGAAAGAGACGTTTCATTTCCCCTTAACTGATTTTCCTGCTGCCATGTTCATAGGAGAAACATTTCAGGGCAGCCTTCAGGCTTAAGAAAAAAAAAATCCATTTTAAAAAATAACGGGGAAAATAAAAAGCCAAACTGAGGGCCAGTTCCTTCCTCTCTGAAGGGTAAGTGGGCACCTCATTAATGGTGCTTTCTTTTGGCAGCATGGGAAAAAAGTGGCAATTTTGACTCGGGTGTGCACTAAGCAAGGCTGTGTCCTGCAAGGAAAACTCGGGAGTGAGAGGTCCTTTAGCTGAGTGGGTGGGAAGTGACAGAGATGGATTTTTCTATGCTGGATTCGGCTCCTGAAAACAAAAACTCTGCAGAAAGATAGTCGGTGTTACAGTCCATCTCAAGTCCTATCAACGGGTGTTGAAATATAATCCTCATCCTTTTCTGCAAGCTGTGTCCCGAGAGGATGAGCTCAGGGAGGTTTGGATTTGAAGCATTCAGTGTTTCTGCTTCTCTGTGTGGATTCTTCCAGTGTCATGGGAAAATGGGGCCCCAGGTCCCTGCTCTAAATTATCTTGCAGTGACCCTAACTCAAACAAAAGTTGTTAGCACTGCCATTTTGTCCTGGCCTCTTGCCAGCAGTATTCCTAAAGGCATTATTATCAATCAAAAGAGAATATCATAAAAATGGAAAATAAGCAGATGACAGAAGGAAAGATAAGGGAGACAAAAAGGGCAAAGTCCTAAAGCAGCAGCTGTCCAATTGCGGGAATGGAGAACACATATGGTCCTTGGAGGAGTAACAGGTCAGAGATTGTTGTTGGCCGTCTTCATCTCCAGCTGTGAAATCACACAGAAAAGAGAAAAACTTGTGGGTACGTCCTTCCCAGGTCAGAAATGGCTGTTGTTTCTGCATGTGTGCTGTGCTGCGGCAGGGGGGAAGGTAGAAGTGCCTGCACCTTGTGAGTGAGCAGGAAAGTGGGGAGAAGGCAATTTCTCTGACTCCTCCAGGAATCTCTCTTGTGAAGGGAACAGCTTCCTTAAGCATCTTTTCACTAGACAGCATCAGGAGTGGGAGAGAGGTTCTGAGAAAGCATCATAGAAGTATTTGGGTAGGTAGTAGTTGCACAGAATGGGGCTAAAAATGATGATGTTCCCTGTCTGCAATATCCCATTGCAACATCCCGTTGCGACAGCTGCCTGAGTCTGTTAGCAAATATTATTAGTTTGCTTGGTCACCACTTTTAGAGCCTGAAAGCAGTTACTGTCATGTTAATATAACCCAAAGAACTGTGGCTGAAGCATTGATCTGCTCAGCCCTGGTTTCAGTATTTAATAGTGTCATGATTTTTTTTTTCAAGAAACATCCTGTAGTTCTGTAGAAAGACTGAGTATTTTATTTCAGGCCTACCTGGAGACTGACTTCTCTGATAAAATAGCCAAAGAAAGAGGAATTTTTTCAAAAGTCCATTCAGAATTGGGGTTCAGGTGTAAGGACAGTAGAATCAATTTAATGCTCTTAGAGAAATTATAGCAGTTTTCTTACTTCTGTCATGTTAATGCTTTACCACGACATTGACAACATGGTGTGGTCTCTATAAACTGATTGAAATCCTTGGTTTAATTACAAAATACAGGACAAACACTGCTTGCTGACCTATAGCCTAGGTGAGGGAGACAGCAATGGGAATTGCATGCATTTACTTGAAGGAAAAATCTGAAACTGCCTCTGAACTGGTGTGTGAATAACTCCCAACAGATATTCTAGTTAAAAATGTTTATGAATAAATAGTGTTTCAGTTAAAGTATATGCATAAGCCATTTTTATTAAATAATGCCGAACACTTAATGAATTGGCGGTAGCCTGCAGTTTGGAAGCTCTTAATGCACCTTCTGTTCCCAACTCAGGCCTAAGATTCAATAAATGCTTTTTTTATGTCCAACCCAGTATTCTGAGCTGGGATGATTTTACAGCCTGGGATATTTGCTCTTCTGAGGTTACAGGCCACCCATGGCTTGTTTTTTCTTCTCATTTAAAAGCTGAAAATGTAACTAATTAAACAAATATTTCTGCTGTATTAACTACATGACAGCATTGTTTGCGAGGTGGATGCGTGGGTTTTATCCTGTCCACAGCCCTTTTCACACAAAAATGAGCAGCAGGAGAAGGGAACTGGAGCACAATTTGCCTGTAAAGTTATCTCAGTGAAGGAATGAGCTACACAGATTAATTAGATCAGTGAGATGCTACTATCTATTAGAAAGGGCAAGTCTGTTTTATTTAACATTTTCAGTCTTCTGAAATGAGAAATAGTCTGCGTAAGAGCAACTGTTCGAGCTCCAACAGTTAACTACAAAAGCTACGTGGGAGGTAGCTGTGCTCATAAAATTTATCATCTCATCCATAACATCCGTGCCAGACTCTTTTCCCCGTGTGTATTCCTTACGTCAGCCTTTTAATTAGGAGTGTACACCAGCTAAGATAAGGTTTGGGAGAAGTGAGCAATTCAGTCATGTCACTGAGAGAGACACTGAAAATGTAACCTATTCAGCAGTGTGCGTCCCACTTGTCTTTTTTCAGGCACAGACAGGCAAGATTAATGACAGGCAGGCTTTTGTGTCTCTTCTGACTACACCAGGATGGGAGAGAGTTTTGGGGAGACTTTTTTTTTTAAAAAAAAAAAACCCAACCCTGCCAATGAATAATTTGTCCAAATGAATAGGTCTATTCAGCTGCTGGAGTGCTTTGCTAATTGTGTTCGAAAGAATAAAAGCAAACCACAAGCTGCTTTCAGCAGCCGGAAAAAACGGGTTCACATGCCAGCTTATTAACAAGATGAATTCTATTAGTAAAACATATTTAGGATTTTCGCGACCAGCCCTTCACCCCATGGAATTAATGAGAGTTTCTTCAATTTCTGTAAGAGCAGTGTTGAACTCTGGACTGCTAAATTTGGTGAATACAGCAGACACTTTTTTTTTTTTTTTTTTTGCTGAAGTTAATGCTTTCTCAGTGATATGAAAGACTAGTGTCTTCCACATTGGGGTCTTAAGCAAAGCTGCAGCGTAATTGTATGTTATTTGCCATTAACAGATGTCATAAAAGACAGTACAAGAAAGAAAGAATTATTTTTCTCTCTTTCAGTGGATTTCTGTTTAGTTTTTCTAGCCTGTCTAAGCACATTTTTGAAGCTGTTTTAAACCATGGAGAAGATAGTATGAAACCATAGGTATATCTGAAAATAGTAACATCTGAACTCTTTGGGAATGTAAAAGTTTAGAGTTGATCTTCATATACACGTTGTATATTTTCCAAAGCCCCATGTTTTTACTTGGGTTTCACAGATATTCACATTCCACTTTACTAAACAGACACTCAGACATTTATGGGCCAGGCACTCTCCCTTTGAAGTACTTGCTAGAAATACACCTTATTTTCCACTAATAAAGTGTGAAAAATATGTCTTCCAGCAAAGTTCATAACCTGTTTTTGTTTTTAATTCCTCTCCATGCCATTTGCATGGCTAATGATCCAAAAGCTAATTTGTCCCATTGAGGCCTTGTTTTTATGTAAATTTGTAGGATTTTTGATACTGTTGTTAAATGGCCCTCAGGTTTGGCTCTAAGATGTTTGAATGAAGGCAAGAAAAGACTATGTATCTCATTTTGCTCAAAATGACACTTAAAAAATGGCCTTTGCTAACTGACTTTCTAGCAGCTAATACCTTCTTCTACGAGCCTTGTTCCCTGAGTAGCTTATGAAAATAAAGCTCAGTTGAAAGTTTCCTTTTTAACTGGAAAAAGCCCTCAGCTCAACAAGGAGGAGGTTTGGGTGAGCCTGTCCCCTGTCAGGGTGCCATCATAGCCAGAAGCAGGGTCCTGAGCGGGCTGCTGGAAGCTGTTTTCTCATGGGAGTGGTGTTCTTGCCGGATGGCTGGTGGGATGCCGCAGCCTTAGCACTGCGGGTGCTGCGGGAGGGTTCACCTGTGGTGGTAGCCTCACGCTGCCGTAACATAGGCTGGGTTGAGAGTTCAGTGTTTGAAATCTGGCTTAATCAGTTTAATCACAGAATGATATGGGATTGGAAAGGACCTCTGGAGATCTAGTCCAACCCCCCCGTCAAAGCAGGTCCACCTAGAGCAGGTTGCACAGGAACATGTCCAGGTGGGTTTTGAATGTCTCCAGAGACGGAGACTCCACCACCTGTCTGGGCAGTTTCAGAGAATTTGATTGGGAGGGTGGCAAGGGTTGGGAGAAAGAGCCGCATTTTGTTTTCTTTAGGGACATAAAGGAAGGACAATTCTTCAAGACCAGAAATGTGTATTCCTTGTTTGAGAGCTCCAGGGCAAATGAGGTGTTGCCTCCAGAGGGGCAGATCCCACACTGAGGTGGTTCAGGGAAGCTTTCCTGTTCTCATTTGAGCTATTGATACAGTGAAAGCGATCCCGAATGACAGCAGGGCAAGGTCTAACTTTATGACATCCAGGCGACCAGTTTTCCTGGAAGAAGACTATCGGTGGCAATCAGTTAGCACCTCAAGTCTGTGATCTCTTGCTACATTGGCACATCCATTTCTTAAGACCAAGCGCTGGGAGGTTAAACAACCTGAACGTAGCTCTGAGAAAGACCCACTCTCTAGAGGGACAAATCTTTTAACAGGAGGGTGAGTCAGGTCCCCCAAGTGTGTGAGCGTTAGCAGACCAAAGGCGGGCAGCAGGGCTCAGGCGTGGTCTGCCTGGGCTGTGAGAGAAGATCAGCGTGCCGCTCTGCCAGCTCTGATTTTTTTTTCTTTTTTTTTTTTCTTTCCAGTGGAAATTTAGCAATTCCTCTGATGCAGAGGGGTTAATGTAGTCAGCTTGTGAGGATGGGTTGTGTGAATAAAGGCAGCGGTGTTCTTGTGCACGCAAGGAGCCATAGGAACCCACAGGAGGATACTCCCAACTTTGCTTCTCTCTATAGTAGATATTTTTTCATTAGGAAGAGAAGCCTGAGACAAAAATCAAAAGGTTTAGTCCATTCCAAGAAGAACTAATATATCAAGGCAGATTGAAAAGACAAGGACTGTCTGTGTCCCAGAGCAAATGAATAAGAGGGGCATGAGAAAGGGGCGCAGGACAATGGGAGGAGGGTAGGTGAGGAGCTCTGGGCACCCTTCGTTCAGTGGCTGGGAACAAGGCGACATTCAGTAGGCAGGAGGGCATTTACATTTGATGGGACCCATGTTTATGCAATGCATCCAGTTAGCCCACCAGACTGCAGACTACAAAATGCTGTAGAAAGCAAAATCAAGCAGGATCTCAGGGATCAGACAGTCAGTAAGGAAGCAAGAAGCTAAAAGAGTGAGGTTTTAGCTATTTGGAGGGGCTGTAAATCCTCAAATTTTGAGGCGTTGACTACCATGCTGCTGCTGGAAGGTGAGAAGACACATTCCAGGTGCGTAGCTGGAACATTACTGCCTGCTGACAGGTACACAAAAAATACCTTCCAAGGTAGCTGGTACCTCTGCTTTCCCCTCGCTAGTGGGATCCTCGCAGGTATGCCAGCGAAGGGAAGGTTAATCAGCCAGCTGAACACCTTTTGTCAAATATCCAGTATCTGAAAGAAAATAACAAAAACAAGTCATTAATTTTTAAATTACGTGGAATGGAAGCATGATTAATAGCAGCCTAAGGGTTTGCATTAGTTCCATGCCATTAAGGTTTACAAGTTTGTATGCCCATTTACCCTGGTATTTAGTAAAAGGATCATTTGTCATGGCAACCTCAGCCTCAGGTGGGCTCTTCTGGCAAATGCTTTACTCCCAGCCCAGCAGTACCCCAAGTGTTGGCAGGTCACCCCTCTCCCCCAGCACCTGGCTTTCAGCTCCGGGGCCGCGCACCCCAGGATGCCCTGCAGACAGGGCAGGGGAAGGGTGGAGTTCAGATTCCCTGAAAGCAGGGATTTGGTCCTGAGCCTCTCTCATGCCAGTGCAGCAGTCGTAGCCCCCGGGTCTTTTAGATGAAAGGGGCAGGGGATTTGGCAGGACTGGCTCCCCGTGCTGTTTTTGTAAAGACTTGACTGCTTCTCCACGCAGTGGGGAGTTCCTCACCTGCCTGTGTGAGACTAACAGGGTCACATCCCTCCCTTATTATCCTCTGCTGGCAAGGGTGAGGTGCTTATGAATCCTTGTTTTGTGTGCCTCAGTTTTGCCTGGTACTGAATAAGGAGCTTAGATGACTAATCCCAGCTCCGAGCATACTTTTGAGCTAAGCACCACTTTTGGCTGTGCCTAAATCATCCATGTTTATCCAGACCTTAAGACTGTATTTAAAGAAAACGCTCTGCTAGGTAGCCTTTGCTAACCTGCTGCAAAGCAGAAATCAGATGCTCGTTTCATCAGATGGCTTTTTACCCCATGGAAGATTTCATCCGCCCACCCTCATACTATTTATTCATCAGCTAGTGTAGCACAGGTAAATTTGGTTTGAACGGGTGAGTTTTCTCGACAGTGATATAGTGATTTTTTTCTGAGTTTTGCGTGAGAACTGATGTGGTCTTCAGCGTTTTTAGTAAAGAAAAAATATTTCCATGATTTTTGTGGTTTGGTGATAAATGTTAGAAATCCAGAACCCAAAACAATTGCACATTGTACAAGGATAAACATTTAACAAAAAAATGTCCTTCCTGTTTGTCCTAGCTCTGCATTTATTTAAGCCAGTTAGCTTATTTTAGCAAGTGGAACTGATTTTTTCAGATGAGTGACTCTGTCATCCTGAAAACTGAAATATTTTCCTGCTTGAAAAACAAACTTGCTCGCTGACATTTAAAACTTAATATCTTATGAAAGGACTGGAGGGTTTTTTTTGGTTACTAGGTGTTTATCTGCAATTAAAATGTCCCAACGGTTGCATAATGCTAACTTAAAATGTAAGCATTCATTACAACTGTATAACTGATTATCATCAGACTACCAATGGGGTCCTTAGAAAACTATTTAAAACAGGCATGTTTTAATTTCTGTGTGTGTTCAGCTGAAAAGAGTAACGTCTTTAATATCTCTTGTGTTTCACCACTGTGACTAGAAGTATAATTTCTGAACGTAGTTTTGTAATGCATCACATGAATGACTACGTAGTTTGTTAGAAGGCAGGAAATACTAAAAAAGTAGAATGGTTAATTTTTAAATGGCAGCTATACCTGTTATGGTAAAGATCCCTTCAGTATTCAAGCAATGATAATATAGTGCTGTGTTCAGAGATTCTTTCCAGTGGCTGTTTATCTGGAGTTAGAGATGTATTGTGAACATGGGGAGGTGGATTTCACCTTAACTGCAGGAGCACATTAACATATTCTCTGATTCTGTCCTTTTCCTTGATAGGGCCTGGAGCCCTTTAGAGCTAAACAACATAGGCAGATAGTATGTGTGTAAAGCATACATAAAGGAAAAATTCCCCATAATGATTATTTTATAGGTAGTTCACTTGTGATGCAAAACAGTGCTGCTCCTTAGTTTCATCGATTGCCCTCCTTTGAGACCAATATTGAAAGACAGTACAGGAACCAAACCCACAGAGGGGCAAAATGGCTGGTACCAGTTTGCAGAAGGAGTTGGTGAGGGCATTGGATTGAGCCAGGAACAAATCCCACACAGGTTTACAGGAGGAAAATCTGGCCTCAGAGGTGTCCCCTGTTCCTGGAACAGGGCAGTTTTTGGCTCATGCCCCTTCAGCTTTGGCCAAGCTGTTGGAGATCTTTGGGGGTCTGAGACCCAGTGATGTCAGACTGTGGGTTTGGTCCAAAGTTCATGCAAATCAGCGACAGTAAGAGCCCCTTGACATGAGCTGGTGGCGGGTAAGACTCTAAATCTGCTGAGGTGGCGATTCCCATTTCTGTGTTTAATGGAAGGAGCAAGCTTTGGCTGTATCTTGAAAGATTTCTGCCTGACCTGTTGGCAGCAGGCACTAGGGGTTTAAAGCTGTTTTCTAGATAGTCACAGGAGAGTGTTGCAAGCAATAAACAAACAATGAATGAGCAGCTCTCGAAGGCAGTGGGGTGGAAAGGTTCCTCTGTGCCCTTGAATCTTGATTGTTGCTGTGCCCTGTCATGTTCTAGCTGGTGTCCCAGCACAGCCCCCCTGCAGCTTGGGATTGAATAGGTTTCTGCTTCAATTCACCATTGAAACAAAAGAGCAACTTGTGGCTGCCCCAGCCGGCTGACAGTGAGTGAATATACCAGTTTTTCAAGAGTGGGGTATTAAGAAAAACAAGGAAGAGAGCATGAAGAATGGGGATGAGATACAAGAGCAAAGGAGCTGGCTTTGTGGTTAGTTTTCTTTCCCTAGCAAGAAAATAACCTTCACTGACAAAATCCCTTAACTCCCTGAAACTGGCAGCCTTCTTTAAGTAAATCCCCGATATTGGTTGTTAATTTCCTTTTATTTTCTTTTTGTGAATTTCTTTTATTTCAGCAGACCGTTTTGTGGAACGAAGGTCTGGCTTATGGTCTACAGCTGGCTTTAAAGTGGATGGGAGTTTGTGGCTGGTGGTATTTCAGTCCTGTTTGATTAGGCATCCTCTTGTCTAGGTGGAGCAAGAGTAGCAATGGTTTGGCATGCTCAGGGTGCACATCAGCTCTTGTACCAGCTGGTCAGATGCATGGCTGAGCGGTGCAGGCAGGCAAAGGCACGGTCTGACCCTGAAGGAAAAGAACTTAGCTGCAGCAGAGCGTCTTTATGTCCAAATTAAACAGAAGGTGTAGTAAAAGCAGGGACCTTTCTATATGTCTTGTCTCTCAAATGGTGCTTGCAGGCTCTTCTGTGATGGAGAAGGGCAGCTGATGGGCTGTAACTGCTGCTTGCTCCCCCAAAGTAATCATCACCTTGGTTTTCCTGTGCCTTCTCTCTCACCTTGCACTTCAACTGCAAAGTCCTCATGCTGGGGCACCACGTTGCCTGGTGGGCAGAGTGCTTAGGCAGAGGCACACGTCTCCATCTCCTCTGAGCTCAGCACTACTGCCGTACCAATAAATTCCAGTGAGGAGATGGACACAAGCAGGCAGCCTTGATGGAAAAAGCCTCCTTAAAGTTAAAGGGAACTGATGTCTTGTTTGACTGCAGTGCTGAATTTTTAAGCATTAATTTGAAAGCAGGTTGTAAGCCTCAGTTTGCAGAATTCACATTATAAAGTCACATGCTCCTCTATATGAAAAGTCATATGGGTTTCCACTGGCTCCCTGTGAAAGAGGAAATTGATGCAACAATTTAAATAATTTGAATAAATCTCTCTCTGTACAAGGTTTTACGGTTATATGGCACTTAACTGGGGAATTCTCATCCTTGTTTTCTGGGGAGAGATGTTGGTTCCATCCCCAAATAACAAATGAGAGCTAGTACAGTTATCTGTCATTTAGAAACGCAAGTCCTGAGCTCTGGCATCATGTGTTCTTAAGCAGGTCCCATGTATTTAGCAGGTATTTATGTATTTATGGAAAGTTGATATCAGTGACTACAGTAGGAGGCTGTCCTTGGCTACAGCTCCATTGTCCAGAATTTGGTGTAATGCCATATGTTCTTTTTCAGTTGTGAATTAAATATTGAGGAAATGGCCTTGTCTGGAGAAGGCATGTGTTCTATTATTTTTCTCTTTCCCTTCCTGTTTCTTTGAACCACTAAGGTCCAACTCAGTTAGGGAAGCAGTCTGGTTCACCAAGCGAACAGGCTGTATTTTTAGTATTAGGCAATTAACTGTTTTACAGCTTTATCCTCCTTTCCAGTTGCTGGGCTGGTTTCACAGTGACGTGATCTCTGTGGAAAAAGGTTGGGTCAGGTAGTTTTTTCATTAATCCTCCCAGTCAAAGGGAAGGGATTTGAAAGGGCCAGTTGAATCTGGCAAATCAACAAAGGGCTACAGGACTGGTGCCACAGCCAGGGGTTTGGATACTTAGGCCTTGGAACTCACTTTGAGAAACCTGGTCCACTGAGGGCTGATGGGGTCCATCTGTCAGAGAATGGGAAGAGCATCTCCGGTCAGAGGCTTGGCAAGCCATGCTTCAAAAGGGAAAAAAGCAAGACATGGGTAACTAAAGGCTGTTCAGTCTCACCAGTGTGCCCGACAAGGTCATGGAGCAAGTTGTCTTGGAAACTATGCTAAGGCACATGAAAAATAAGGAGGTGGTTGGTGACAGCCAACATGGCTTCACTAAAGGCAAATTATGTCTGACAAATTTGATGGCTTTACGGGGTTATAGCATAGATGGATAAGGGAAGAGCAGCTGACATCATCTACCTGGATTTGTGCAAATCATGTGACGCTGTCCTGCCCAACATCCTTGTCTCTAAATTGGAGAGATGCCGATTTGATGGATGGATCACACAGTGGACAAGGAATTGGCTTGATGGTCACACTCAAAGAGTTGTGGTCAGTGGCTTGATGTACAAGTGGCAACTAGTGACAAGTGGCGCTCCTTAGGGGTTGGTGCTGGGACTGGTGCAGTTCAATCTCTTAGTCAGAGACATGGACAGTGGAATCGAGTGCACCCTCATCAAGCTTGCCGATGACACCAAGCTGTGTGGTGCAGTCGACATGCTGGAGGGAAGGGTTGCCATACAGAAGGACCTGGACAGGCTTGAGAGGTGGGACCATGCAAACCTCATGAAGTTCAACAAGGCCAAGTACAAGGTCCTGCATGTGAGTTGGGTCAGTCCCAAGCA
>KZ506276.1:174080-241493 GCA_002844005.1 Limosa lapponica baueri | reverse complement strand
GTGGGAGTATGTGACATCAGCAAATGTTATAAAAGAGAAAAGTCCCTGCTCCAAAAGTAAGTGAAGAGTATATTGCTGGATACTGAGTCAATTGCCAGAAGACAACCAAAGATACGTGTCAAGAAATGCATGTAAAAAAGTTAGCTACGTCAGGTTGTCTTGGAAAAGGTTATAAAGGAAGGACAATAATTATAGCTGGCTTGGTGGAGGATTAAGAAGAGAGAACTGACAGTTAAATTAGAACTGCTTAGGAAAAGACTGTTTTATTGAGATATATTGAAACTGCATGAGGTAGTAGAAAACCATCTATCTAAACTTTAAAGATGTTTTGCTGCCTTTGAACTTCATTTCCATAATTTTACTGTGTCATGATATATAGTGTAACACTATTGCTAAAATTCTTGATGGTTTGTTTACAGTATTCATAGTCCTGAGGTTAGGTGAGCTTCATGTGTCTATAGGATCAAACTTCCATACTTGATTGCTTAAAGTTTTGTGCCTGTGGACTGATCGGAAAGAGGGTAAAATATCAGTGGACTTTCAGTGAGCATTAGGTCACCTGAGCATCATATCAAGTATTTTGCAGAAACTGTGGGTACACCCTGTGCAGTCCCCCAGGGTCCTCACTGATTTTGGGTGGGACTGTAGTTTGACAACTTGAAAATCACTGCAGATGGACTGGGAAATAGATGGGAGAGACCGAGTTTGGGGAATGTTAGCTGTTTGCTTTAGCAGTAGAGAAAAAGTGATGATGATTGTTCCCACCTAGCACTGAAGTGGTATGAATTGCTGTAATTGCTGTGATTCAGAGCTGGGCAGTTCCAGATGGAAGAGAATAAGCTTACTTAACAGTCAGTGGGCAGGATATGGAAAATTATGGGTCCTGCATAGCTGTAGCTTGGCCGTCTTCCACGTCGGTAGTGTTTTGCGTTGCTGTGTATGCTGTTAACACCTTGGTATATATGAATAGTGTGGTCACAGTATAGCTGCTTGGGGAACTATAACTTTGAACTGTGTAAAATTTATTTATGTGATTTCCATGGAGAGGTTTTTTTTTTTTTTTTTCTGATGGAAGATGGTTAATTAGAGTAGAAAGGTAGGAAAATAAAAGGCGTAAATGTATGCTTATCTCATCCAGCTACACAGTTAGCTTACCTGCCCTTTAATTATATGGTACCTTGAATGGGATGTGGAAGTAATATGGAAGGTATCTCAGCACGGCAGTTTCCACCTACTTGTATTGCAGCCTCCAAAGATGTTTAGCAAACCTGACAGCTTCTCTGCTGCAACTGGCATTGCTGATGACACACACTGAGGAATGGCTCTGCTGTGCAGTACAGGTCAGGGGCAGCAACGTTCTAGTAGACCCGATGTGCAAATTATGATCGTAGCATTTGGAGCTCAGCTCGCACCTGTAATTAAAAAAACAGCATAAATCAAATGGAAAATACTATAATCAAAAGGTTCTGCTTTTTATTAGAGCTCAACTAAAAGAACTGTTAATTACCTACAAGATTAGTGGATCTTTAGTACCTTTTATGATCTATTTAGTTTTGTCCTGAGGGCTGTCTGATGTTGAACCACACATTATTAATTACCATGGAGACCTTCGAGCAACCTGTGAAGACATCTTCACGTTTACTGTCATCCCTATTTGAAACATTCATGGAACATATACTTTTTCTAGCCCCTTTTAACCCTTTTCCTGCAGCAAAGGAAGGATGGGGATTTTTGTAACTATTACTTATTCTGACTGTCAGGCATTCTAGAATTCAAATAAACACTGTCCAGAAAGTGTTTCACCTTCCTTGGTGAAAGGTTTTGTGCATGAGAAACAGAGGTGGCACAGGTGATCTTCTGATTATTTTCTAATGTGATTTTTTGTATGTAATGTCAGGGCTTTTGGGCAAGAGTCAAGGTGAGGGGCTGTGGCAGTAGCCTCCCAAACTGCCAAGTGAGTTTTGATAGGGCTTATGTGACAAATCTGCAGTGTCTACAGGAGGTTTTTCAGGCTGGTGGGATGGGTAGATTTCAGATTGAGCAAATTAACTGACAAAATGGATTTTGAAGGTTGCTGTGTTACGCTGAGAAGTCTTTGCCATGGACAAAGGAAGTGACAAATAGCTTTCCTTGAAACGGATGCCAGCCACAAGCTGTAAATCAGCCAGCAGGGAGGTAAAGCAACTAGAGAGACTCATTTCTCTCCTGAGAGAATGAGTGTCATGTCAAGAAAGCCCATGTTTGATCATCCACAGGCCACTTGGACTTCAACGCTGGCACATAAAGCACTTGTCAAGCTTTGTGGTTTCTTGGTTTGTTTTTTTTCTTTTCAATTCTAAAGAATTAAGCCCCCACACTGGCAAAGCCTGTCCTAGTGTGCACTCTGACCATCAGCTCTTGTTATTCCACCAAAAGCCTGAGTTTTGCCTTTTCTTTCATGCTTTCTCCTTAGGTCAAAATAACTGCAGCTGCCTGTTAGTCTTTGGCTGTCAGACTGAGCAGAGCTGTTCTGCGCCTACTGTAGCTCTTCCCCTAAACTGTTGGTGCATTTTCTTAATGAAACATAGGTTGGAGTTATCTAAAACTCCAATTTGAAATGTCAGAGCAATGTAAACTTTTGTATTATCAGTAAATAATTCCAGAATTCCCCTTACTGCTGGCAACCAGTTTAAGAGTGAAGGAATGTCTTATATGTAATTACATTACCAGAGGCTTGGATAGTTCGGCTTAGCCAATCAACTGTGTAATACTTTTTATCTATGGAGCAGTTATTTACTTAACTGGCTACATGTTTTTATCTTTTAACATGTTTAATGTCGAGCTAAAGCTGTGAGAGTTAGAGTAGCACTTTATTTACCAACAGTTTAAATAATTTAGATACACTGCAGTGGGAGAAAAGCTAAATATTATTTCTATCCCGGAGAATATTTGTAGAGGTGGGTTGTTCACTGGAAATGGGAATAAGAGACACCCATAATGTAGTATAATTGTTGATTACACCTTTGCTAGGATATCAGGAGCTTTTCTGTTGTAATGAAACTGTGAGTGAATGAGAACATCTTTCTTGCAGCTGAAAAGGTAACTAATTCTGAATTATTGTGCATTAAGCCAGGGTGCATTGCATTGCTGAGATGTGAGTTGCTGCTTACAGAAGAGGAATACCTGTGCTGCTCAAGCCATGTGTGTCTGCTTCTGCAGATGGGTCTCCATCTGAACTCAGCTCCTAAAATAATTATTGGTTCATCACTGAAGCACACCAGGCTCCTGTGAACAAGCCTGTCATGTTGCTGCAGCACTTTGCTTTTAACTGTTGTTGGTCACAGTGATGTAGACCAAAGGCTTGCCTATGTAGGTTGCCTGTGTAGACTGGTGGGAGGGAGAGCTGGTTGGCAGCAGTCGTCTTTTATATTGGGGTTAGAAGGTAATATTTCATTCATTTCATGTCACTTATGAAAAAACTGTAAAGGACAGGAAAGTGTTCTCATGGCAGTTCCAGAGAATGCGTTACTGTAGAGGGTAAGTAGTTTCCTCCATTGCTCATTTGCTAGTGGAGAGATGCTCAGCTGAACAAGGGCCAGAAATGGAAGTGGTAATCATTAAACAAGCAAATCCACCAGTTGTGCTCTCCAAAAAAAATCGTGGCAGAACATACTTCCCAATCTGAGAGGTGCTAAGTCCTTGGTGCGGAGGGAGGAGGACGTACTCAGTGCTGTGGGATGAAGGTGCTCAGCACCTTACAGAATCTCACATGGTCAGCTGCAGAATTTGTGCATCTGGGCATGGGAACTGTGATCTGCAAATTTCTCCCCTATCTGCAGAGCTATTCAGACACAACATTAAAAGTGTGATTTGAATGTTCAGAATAGCAGATAGTGGTTAACTGTTCTTAAAAATGGGTCAAAAGTTCCCATTTCCCCCCTGCTCCCCACCCCCGGGGCTTTTTTGAGACATTCCTTTGTGTTCCAGCAGTTGAGAAAATAACCCTCCAAATTAGTCATCGTGTTTAATTTGGAGATTCCCTCTAGTAAATTAGTTCCATAGGGAAGAAAAGCTTTTCATGTGTCAATTACCATTGCTTTTTTTTTCTCTTTTTTTTTTCAGGTGAACATGTTTGTGGAAGGATTCCATGATGCTATTCTTCTTTATGCTCTAGCTTTACAGGAAGTCCTGAAGTTTGGTTTCAGTAAGAAAGATGGGGAAAAAATTGTTCAGCAAACACGGAACAGAACATATGAAGGTAAGAGTTAATATGGAATTCCAGTTTTCAGAGTCAAAAAAAATACAGGTCTTTGTTGTGTGCAGAGCAAGGACCTGTGCCTGTTCCACCCTTAAATGAGAGGAATATAGCCATATGAAACCATATACATCTTTAAGGCTGGTTCATATACCTCACCAGTCTGACTTTTTTCTGCACCAGCCCTTGAGGTCTTATTCAGCTCAAAAAACTCTGAACAATTTAATGACTGTCACTGATGTTCTAAAGAAATACCAATAATTTTCTCAGGCTCCTTAGTTGTTTTTGAAAAGATTACAGCTAGTTGGTTTACTCATGTGCATCTACTAGCTCTGAGATTGCCTCATTTTTTCCATTTGACTTTTTTATCTTAAAAGCCTGGGAATGGATAGAAGCAAGCAGGTGCCAGGTTGGGGTTTTTTTTTGTTTCTTGATGGGGCTCCTTTGGGCCCTGGAAGGACTTCCCTCCAGCCTCCTCTCAGGAGCTGTTTGTGTTATCTCAGAGGCAGCAGCTGAACAGCACTGAGCCTTTCTGTGTCTAATCCGGTGGGTTGCAGTTCCTCAGTGCAACTGGCACTTGCGTGTCACCCTGCTGATGCAGAGCAACGCAAGTGCTTTTGCCAGGGAGGGATCGTAATAAAGAAACAGAGGATTATTGGATTCATCTGTCATCTCTTAGAATATTCCTATCCATCTCTTGTAATACTCCAGTCTTTTAGTGTCGGATTGGCAAGATTTCCTGTGGAAATGCCTAAGAGAAGGAAACATTTCCCCTAGATAAGAAGCGAATGATTAATTTGAATGTGTAGGAAAAACCTCAGTGGCCAGGTTCTCTGCTCCAAGAACAGACTGGACATAGCAGAGGAAGGCAAGAAGGACAGCATCTCCAAACCTCTTTTTTATTCTCAAATTGTGGCCTGAACACAAGGCAAAAGGGTCCCCAGGGCAGCTTAAGGCGACACGGTGATTGCTGTAAATTGTGCTGGTTGCATAAGGAGCCCTGCACCAGCTGGAGATTGTGCTTGGTGTACCATTACCTCCTTTGCATCCATGGCTTCACAAAAAACACTCTTTTAACAGAGGGATTCTGGATTTACCTCGTTGTTTGACTATCCTGTGTATGAACAGATGCCCCAGCGCAGCCTGGCTGTCCTTTCTCTGCTCCTGCTTCTCTGCTCCAAGAAGCCACCAGCTGGTGTGCCCATGCAAGCCTCATAGTACCATGTGTTCCATGCAGGTTACGTGGTTGATTCTCACACTTTCCTTGTAAAACCAGCTGGGGAGAGGGAAATTCTTTTTCCCCACTTGTGAAAACCAGTTTGTTGTTGCTGGTTGCCCCGTCACAGCTATTCTGAGAACGTAGCTGTCAAGTTGAGCTGTGAGGGTGCAGTTGAAAAGGTCAAAATGTCATGTAAGTCATATATCATCTCCTCCTTGTGGCAGTACTTTGCTGGACATAATTTGCAAGGACAAAACTGATTTTGAAAGACTCCTGTAACTTGACGTCTTTCAACCCAGTCCTTTTAGGAAAATCACGTCCCTTGATTAAGGGGGCCCCTCTCTGACACAGATGCAGCATCGCAGAGCACAGTCCATGCATGCACCCACCAGGCCCTACTGGAGGGCTGAAGCTCTATAATTTACTTAAACTTTTGCAGCCTTGATGATGAGAACTCCAATTTCATTAATGACATTAGTCTAACTGCTAACATCTAGATATCTAATTGCCTGGGCACCTCATTTTACAGCCTGCTCTGAACAGGTGACCCATCAGAACTCCAATGGGATGTGGATGCTGTTTCCTGCAGTGTTAGCAGTCTGCCGGCCGCAACGGCAGAGGCAACATCGTGTGCTTAGGAAAGGATAAGGCTGAGGTGATCAAAGGTTTCCTTATTGTGTGGGTTGTTAGAGACACCCTGGTATGACTGCAGGGCACATTTTGTGGAGAATATTTTCTGTTCATTGGTGTTTCCTCTGAAAAAGTAGGAAAATATTCTGTGTGTAGGTATCTAACATAATAGAGCAAAATGAGAGTACGGATAAAATCCTCTGGCTTCATCCAAATGCAGTTCTTCATTAAGGTTGTTTCAGAATTTCCTAAATGCATTTCTTAAGGAAGAACACTGAAGGAAATGTCAACATTTCAAACTCTTTGTTTTGATACAGATGGAAAAGTTAAAAATTAGTCTTTCCCATTAAAAAAAACATGAATTCTGAGTTTCAGCAAGTTTTAGTGCCAACTTCCAAAAATTGAATTTTGGCTTTATTAGGCCAGGAAGGTGTCCGTTCCAATTAACACCTCCTATCAGATCAAGAATCCAAATTGCCATGTAGGCAAGGATGTTGCAGCTCTTCATAGTGGCCTCTTCTAGTGCTTTTACAGCCAAACGGTTTTTATATCCATTCTGTTTTCCTGCAAAAATCAAATTGGCAATTGTTTGATTACTGTATTGTTGTAGTGAAACAGATGCTTGACAATAATTTTTTGATGACCACTACATGTTTTGAAAATCACAGTAAGTTTAAACATTCCTGGCATCACTAAATGGGAGCAGAGACAGGATAAATGGAGGTGTGTTAATCTGTTGTATGTTTTCTATGATGAGGTACATTGAGGGGAATTTATACTCTGGCTGAATATCTGACCTTGGTCTTCTGATTTACAGTCAGTGAGAACCTGATTCTCTACTGCTTTGTGCCTGTTCTAGTCATGTAGTTGCTGTAACACGGATGTGTACTGATGCTGGTTTGACTTGCACTGGTATAAATGGCTGTGTTTGGTGTCAGGCAGTGGAGGATCACATTTGAGAATATTTGAGGTGATAAAGTGTATCAGCAAAGTCTTACAGTGTCTTCATCATAGTTAATTGGTATTGCTCGATGGCTTTTAAGAACCTGTTTGACTTACACTGCACAAAGTTGGAGCCATGCTCTTTGTACACAAGGGCATACATTGAAAGGAGAGGTTCAGACTGAATACAAGGAAGTGTTTATTCACCACGATGGTTGGAACACGTTGCCCCAGAGAGGTTGTGGAGTTTCCACTCTTGGAGGCTTTGAAGAGCAGATAAAACCCTGAGCATCCTCATATTCTGACTTCTGGCTGATCCTGCTCAGTGGGAAGTTGGACTCGAGGCCTCCTGAAGCCCCTTCAAACTTGAGTTATCCTATGAGTCTATGATTCCCATTTCTGTAAGGTTTATTAGAACTTGTAATGGAAGGATTTGAACTGGGGGTCTAAAAATATAAAACAAATAGCACCATATTATGCAGTTAATCCTATGTAAATGCATACACGGTGCACGTGGTGTCCCTTGTCTATGTCCCCTCCAGTATCCCATCAGATGGAAACAACATTGTATGGGTGCACCAACCCCATCAGTCTGTGGAGTGTACAGCTGTGCCCCTGCGTCCTCTACAGCACATGAGCTGGACTCTCCTTATTGAGTTATTGTTAGATATTTCAGGGTTAGGCTTTCTGTAAATAGTTCACATTAAATATGTTTGTTTTTTATTCTTGCATGCTGGCTTTTGGATTAGATTTTTCTCACGTATTCCCCAAACAGTCTCACACATTTGATATTTAAAAAGGAGAAATGTTAAGAATTCAGGAATGCAGACACCGAGATGAAATTACAATTTCTTTTGGAATGCCAACAAAAATGCTGAGAGACTGATGAGATTTCCTGTCATATCGGTCTGTAAAAACCTGTGCACTGTTTTCTTGTTTTTCTTGGAAGGGCTTGGTATTTTAACTAATTAATTTTCTAATTCCTCACATGCCATTCTTTAGGCATTGCAGGGCAGGTGTCCATTGATGCCAATGGAGACAGATATGGGGATTTCTCTGTGATTGGAATGACGGACCCAGAGGCAGGCACACAGGAGGTAAGGAAGCAAACACCATTGCCATTGGCCGCTGATGAATTGGCCAGTGTAATGTAACATGGTGTCATCTGTTTACTTGGTGGGCACCTGTTTATTTAATATACCTATTAAAATGGTATTGCTTAATCTTATCAACCTGGAGACAAAATCCTTTCTGTAAAATAATTAACTTGAAGTAGTTGTCCTGAGTTTTTCTTAAACTTTCTTAACTTCTTTTCTCTAACAATGCATCTTTCTTCACATGATGCTAGAAGCTTTAAAATTGAGAGTGAAATCTCACAAGCTAGCTAAGCACTGATAAATTTTGAATATGAGAAATGATTGTTTAAAATGAGCAAGACCTTATTCATTGGTGAGAAGAAAGATTAATCTTACAGCAACAGTGATGCACAAGTTACCGTGATGTACAAACACAGTGAGTACAGGTATGTTAATCTTACCCTGTGGTCAACCACAGGCAGGAGTGCAGACCTTGCCTCACCTTGTTTATCGGCAGTGAGACATGAGCACCTTGTTTGCAATGTTTAAGAGACGTCTTAATCAGACGGATCCAGATACACCACGTGGGTAATTCCACTGGACAGAGCAGGAGTGGGAGCAGCCAGACTGTGAAAAAGAGTCTATGAGAAATAGCACCAGCTGCACGTAGAGAATAGCATGACGGGGTTGAGTTTATTAATGCGTACATTACCCTAACTCCAGCTGCAGCGTAAAGCTTCTGTTAGTTGCCAAGTCAGCATCAACCTGAGCTTTGCTGGCCTCCCCTGTTTCATCAAGCTTAAACGTAAAGCAGCAGTAAATCTGAGCTGGACATTTCTACGTGTGGATTTGGGTCTGGTGAAGTTACGTTGTTCCTGTCAGTGCTGCTGCAGAGACAAATTCAAGAAGCCTTTTTTAAAAGCATGAGGATGTCTAGTGTGTTTTAGTATGTGAAAGTGGCCGAAAAACTACAGCAGTAAACTGCAGGCACTCCCAGAGGTAGAAGAAATCATCGTTAATTGAAGCTAGAAGTAGAAATTGGTTGGGATAACTTTGGTTTGAACAACTTGAATCTCTTCTGTTTGTTCAGTCCATTATTTTTTTGTCTCCTTTATCAATTTAAAACCCCTCCCCTACCCTTCCTTCCATTGCTCTTTCATTTGGAATTTAATTATTACAGTCTTTTATTTCTTTGATGCTACATTTCTCCTTTTAACATATTGCAAATTTAATTTCCCTCTGCTTTGTTTATGATGTCTATAAATAGATGTACAATTAACATTCATTACATGTGATTACTTGTTACTTTTGTCTGCTGCGTTCATTCCTACCCATGTGCTTCACACTGAAAACTTGTTTCTTTGAGGCCTTGTTTTATGCATTTTGCCACTTTTTCCTATGTTCCTATGAGAATGTTTCTCAGCTGAGCTGAGCCAGATGAACAGGTGTTTGGGCAAAGCTGTTTTCCCAGGTCCGTTCACAGCGTTTAAAGCTAGAGGAAAACACCAGGTTACCTAGTTTGACCTCTGCTGTGTTACAGGCAGACAGGTTTCTTACCCTTGTATGGAGCCCTGTAGTTGACATGTGACTAAAGCTCACTCTGTAATGGGCATTTGTTTTTCCTTTGGAGACACTGAAGAACAGGGACTGCCTTGCTAGCTCCCTCAATGTTTGTTCCCCTGTTTAACCACTCTTGCTCTTTAGAAATCTATATCCTACCTCTGTTCTGAATCTGGTCACTGCTTATAGCTATTTGTTCTCCTTAAGCCTTTCTGCATGCTTTCGTATTTTAATAAGCCTTGCTAGTAGAGGACTCTCCCACTTCTGTTTGATAAATTAAACAATCTCTTAATGAATAGTCTGCTGCCTGCAAATGATCTTTGAGGTCTTTTTCCCCTCTGCTTTTTCCAGTTTTCTGAATTGGCCTTTATTTTTGAACAAATGTAAAAAAAAAGTCTTTCTTCCAAGGATTTATCTCCCAGTTGCAAAACTAGGAGAGATATTAGCTCCTTTATTTAGTGTGAAATCTACCTTTATATATCTAACCAGCTCAAATGCTGTCTTTTAACTCTTCCTTCAAAATGAAATTTAGGTAAAAGATTTGAACAGGCTATCAGTGGCTTGAATTCTAAACCCAGTGTATTAATATGTGGGTTTTATCCATTAATATATGGTAGGACAAATATATCTTTTGATGTGCTTCTACCATCGCTTCTGACTACTTCAGTGTCATGATATTTGGCCTTTATTACTGTACATAGATTTTTCTGGAGCTATTTTCAGATGAGTGACCTACTACTGTTAACACAATTTAGTCCAGCAACTTTGCAGTAGATCCAATGTATGGTATCTTGAGTAAAGCCTGGGTTTGCTGTTGAGGACAGGACTGAAATTCTGAAGTACCTTGATGAATTGATCTGAAGTAATAGTCCATGCTACCAGAATAATAAGCATGAAAGACCTTTTCTGTGTAAGTATCAACAACTCCAGAAATACAAGGTGGGGAATGACAAGTTCTGTTGTAGTTCCTCAGAAGATTTGAAGATTTTAGCTGAACATGATCAAGTACCTCCAGATCCTTGCAAAATAGAAAAGTCCAGCCTGGAGTGTGTAGTTGGGAGCTTCAGCCCACAAGGTACTTGAAATGATGCTCTCTCACTTAGTTGGGTGACAGTTCTGAGCGCTCAACCAGCTATGGAGCAATTGAGGAAAGCCCAGGAAAAGCAGGAGGAATAGTCAGAAGATTAAATGAACTTCTGTTATTGTTAAACTTGTGGGTTTACATAAGAGAAGCCTGAGGGCAGACCGGATAAGAGCCTGTGAATGTGTAACATGATGTTTCAGAAAGGAAGAGTCTCTGTGCCCACTGGCAATTCAGTAAGTACTGATGGATAATTGCAACAAAGGAGATTTAGGTTACATGTTAGGGAAAACCACTGACGGTAAGGACAGCTAAGTTCCAGAATAATTGCCTACAGAAATTGTCAAGTCTCCTTCTTCGGAGGCTTTTAAGAACAGGTTAGATAAACATCTGTCAGGAATGCTTTTGTTCAGCTGATCCTGCCCAGGCCCAGGGCATGCACTACTTACACTCCCACAGACCCCTTCAGCCCTGCTCTCTGTGATTCAACATCCTGTCACAGAGTCCAAGTGAGTGATGCCACTCTTCTGTTTATTTTACTTCCCTAAGTTGATAGGAAAATCTTTTCATTCCTTTCTTTTTTGCATAGGTGATCGGGGACTACTACGGAAAGCAGGGGCGTTTTGAGATTCGATCAAATGTGAAATATCCTTGGAATCACGGCAGGCTGCGACTAGATGAAAGCCGAGTTTCAGAGCACACAAACAATACACCGTGTAAATCATGTAAGTTTAGTGACTTAATGCTTCTGCCCGGGCTGACAGAGAGAGGAATCAGAGATGATGCAACTTAACGGGCCCTATTAGATTTCTTAGCACAATTGTCCAGCTGAGACATAGTGACTGTGTCTCTCTGCTGACTGGGGAGTTACAGTCTGGCAGCCGTGGGTAGTATGTGGTCTGAATCACTTCCCTGAACTTAAGCATGACACTAATCATGATGCACAGCCCAGGGCCCCGGAGGCCTTAGGACTTTCCAGGGGCTAAAAGTTTTTTTTAGCCAGAAAGACGGATATAATTGAAACTCCAACCACAGAATAATCATATTGATAATTAGCAGCTGGGGAAGCCAGTGCTGATGGGAGCAGTGTTCTCCCAGTGCAGAATGATTTTCAGTGCTATGGGAAGACACTGCAAGGGGGCCAGTAGGCTGAGAAGAAGATAAGTCAGTTGAATGGGGAAACACCTGTGAATCCAGAAGGCTGGGGCTACCCCCAAGAGAAAGTGTTCTTGTTTTCCACTGTACTGACTTCGCAGACCACGTTGTAGCGAGCAGGACATTGCAAGGAGGTAAGTGTAGGAAGATAGTGGTGCCTCAGTGGCAATGGGTGGTCTTAGCTTTTCACAGGAAACAAATTGCTATTCCTTCGGTGAAAAGGTATCTGCAGCCTGATAGTTCTTTGATCCCTGACAAACCTGTGTGTATGCACATGTTGGAGAGACTGTTTCCAGGCCATACCCTCTGTGCTCAGCAGGGTGTAGCTATGCACCTTCTTTCTTCCGCACATCCTGATGTACAGACAGAATTCTCGTCAAGGGATCAAGGATAAATGAAGAAGAGGGAGCAGTTTAATTTCCTTAGTGTTTCTCTGTTCCTTTCCACGAACTCAGATAGTCAAGAAAAAGGGAGAGGGCTGCACCCGTATGAAAATGCCGTTGGTTCTTCAGCTGCCCTGCACTTTGTAGTGACTGTCCCTACTTGAATTCGCTGCTCTGCCTCTGCTGAGATTTGGAACAAGGCACAGCTCATATGGCTTTAACTTGAAAGAGCATAGGTTCAGAAAAAAAATAAAATTGAGGAGCTGTTGGATAATCATACTGTCATTTTAATAAACCTGGGCGATAGAGGGTTTTGATGCTAAACCAGGGGAAATTAGTTTGTTTCTGTTATAACCACTCAGGGCATATTCAGTGCTGAGTCCTATTATGCACATCATTATAATCCCAGTCTGTGTTAATGATTCAGACCAAGATGTCCAGACCAGTTTCTGAACAACATTCCTGTGTATCAAATCTCTAGAATTGTGTCTTCATCTGACACTGATCTTGGGGACTTCTTTAACCCCAAGGAAAGCAAGGATAAAAAATAAACATGCAGAAACTGGAACTAAGGAAGAGGTTTCCACGGAGTCCTGAGCTCTGAAAGGCTTAAGTTAGTATCTGATGTTGGTCCTTCATTTCCTAGTAGTGTGTATTTTCCAATATGTGAATGCAAATAGTTCTCAATATGAACCCTGATTGTTTATTTTTCCCCTCTTCAAGCAGGTGGTCTAGGAGAATCAGCAGTTACAGGAATAGTTGTGGGCGCCTTACTTGGAGCAGGACTGCTTATGGCTTTTTACTTTTTCAGGTTAGTCCAATTCATTGAAAGTTCTGTAAACTCTTCACTCTTCACGCAAACCTCTTGGCTTCTGGTGGCACATCCTTGATGGGAGACCAAGAGGTGCCACAATAATCTGTGGTAACATTCCTGCCAAAGACAGTGAACACACTTTGATTGTCCTTTTGTGTATATCCAAATCATTTTAGTGACTCATCCTGTAACCACTGTACATCTCTGAGTAACTTTACTCATGAAAGTAATTCCAGTGAGTTCCAGTCATTCACGGTTCTTTAGTAAAGTGCCCTGGCCTTGAAAGCCTTCTTTGTTTGGTACTCTTTGCCAGCACAATTGTGCAGGCTGTGATCGTGCAAGAGATTTATATGACTTGCCTGGTACCATGCTTAGTTTTTGAGTATTGAGTGGAATTGTACTGGAACCTAGGAAGAGATTGCTGTTTTGGTATAAGAGAGCATTTGGATTTCGAAGCTGTGCATTTAACTTAATAAGCTGAGGTCAGGGCAGGGTGATCAGTGTTTTATTCCTGCTTAAGTAAAATAATTCTTACACTGCTAGTCAGCGAATATAAAGTCTTGAGAGTTGATCTGACACTGACAGAATAAATTAGTTATACATGTTCAGCATCTTACATATACTATAATTTATCCACTTACGGTAAGAGAAAAGGCAGATAGGAGAATAGAATTAAACTCTGTATATAAGAATCAAATAATTTTATCCATATAAAAACCTATTTATAATAAAATGTTGACAAAATGAGACAAGGAAAAACTGCTTCAACTCACTAGCACACTTCTGAGGTTTCAAAAGATATTCAGGATTATTCATCCAAGGAACTGAAATTCTATAGGTTGATGGTAGTCTTGCATGTGTTTGGTGCTTATGTAGTATGTTATTTGGGTTTGAAACAAGATAAGTTAGCTGGGACTGATTAAAGACTGTCTTTAAAAGACAAAATAAAAAATAACACTAATCTGTCTTTTTAGTGTATGTCATCAGAGGTTCTTGCATCTTTTATACATTCCCAATCTCATACGATAATTTTTAATTGTTTTTTTAGCAAGGAGGGAGGGAATTGGTATGTGAGGACAAGAAATGAGGCAAAAGACATCCTAAATTGGTATAAAACTATACAAAGCATCATTGTAGGAACAGAACTTAAACTCTTAGTCATTGTGACACAAAGATTTGAATTGGAAATCCATATGAGCAAAGGTGTCTGTAAAAGTAGATGTACACACATGAGCTCAACACCCAGTCTTTGTATTTATGGTCAGAGGGAGAAATTAGCACTTTTCTTGGCAAAGCTCATGTCATGCTTATGTAAAAGCTAAACCAGGTCAGAAGAATGCCTCATAGAAACGCCTGTTTCTCTCACTTGACTGAAAGAATTTGCAGGTACTTTGTCAGAAAAAATCTGCACGTTGAAGACATCTAAAGACGCATGAGTGAGTTTCATTCCGGAGATCTGATTGCGCCCACTCAAAGCAGGAGTTGGGACAACTCTCTAGTTACTTCACCATTAAAATAAACGAATGAAACAAAGCATATCAGTACGTACAGGTCAGATTTTCAGAAAATGCAGGTCTAGAAATAGTGTGTCTGCAAGTAATTTGTACCTGCAGCTTCTGTACCTTTCAAACTGTATGTGTACCTTCTGATTACATCTCATTTAGATGTGCAGTTACCACTGATGAGCATGCAAACACAGCTTTGAGTGTGTATGCCAACTGTTAAAAGATCTGGGTAGTAGTTCTAATACCTAGCTTTCAAAGGATTTGCCACATTTCTAAAATGTGGACCTGTCCTTGTGCGTGAGCTGCTACTGTGCATGCTCTGACCTGTGGAAGGGTCTGACTAGAAAATACATAAATGAAGTAAAGAACATGGGTTTTTCAAGTTACTTTGGAGCCTACTGATACAGACACAAATGCCTAGGGAATCTTTTCAGGACTTGTAGGTTCCCGCTTTCTACTGGGCTGTATTACCCAAACTGAAACCTTGGTGGTCTGAAAACCATTATCCCACTGCTACATGCCTAACACTTGCTCCTGCTACACATGCAAGTGGAGCAGAGCTTCCCTTGGCCTACAAGCTTTTTGTCATGCGTCTGCACAAGCAGTACTGCATGCACATGGGGCTGGACTAATGCTTTCCTGAAAAATTGGTCCCGAAACTCAGTAGAAGTATAAATGCATAAAATATAAACGTGAATCTTCTTGTGATTTTGCAGGAGAGATTTGGATACTAAAGAGCAAAATGAAAGACCCCCAGAGGGCTTGTTTGACGTACAAAGTAACATAACAGAATTCTTTAAAAGACCCTAAAGGAAGACACACAGGAAAAACTGTGTCTGATGCATGAGCAATTGTATTTACTTCTTATCTATCCTCTACATCCCTCTTAATTCATCATACTACCTCCTCTGACATTAAAAACACAGAAGCTTTCTCAGAGGGAGATGGGAGGATTAGTTAATAGATAGTTTCAGTGAGAAACGCAATTGAATAACAAGTCAGATCTGTTGTTTGAACTCTGCAGAAAGTGCCCCCTCACAGACTGGAAAGAAATTTGACTTTGATCAATATAAAACAGTGATGTGACACAGTTCACATGACACTTCACAAAAACTTCCTAATCACTTAGATCAGAAATTTTCAAAGAAGCAAATGTCTGTGCCTTGGCGCTTTGAGACTGCCGTGTAGAAATTAACAGGCATTCTTGAGCCTGGGTAGAATGTTTCAAGGCAAACTACTTTAATCTTTGACCAGGGTTTCACATTCTGCCACATTTCATTTTTCAACTGGCACCCAGCTGTCCCCTACAGGCATTCTTTATAAGGGAAGTCCTGTTAATCTATAGCTGGGGAAGGATTTCTCACTCTGTTCCTCTCCTTTCATGCAGAAAGAAATACAGAATAACTATTGAGAGACGAACTCGACAGGAGGACTGTAACATGGGGAAACATCGGCAGTTACGTGAAGACTCCATTAGATCTCATTTTTCTGCTGCATAAAGAAGAAGAAAAAGAATCCCATTCTTCCTGGGGAAAAAAGAATTAGGGAAAAGGACACAACCAAAGACATCAGTGTAAAAAGAGGAGGCTCTTGAAGAACTCACTCTTTTAAGCAGTAATCTTGTCTTAATTTCTTTCAGAAGCTCAGGAATGATTTATTAATCATGTTATGCCGCATGGCCTTTCATCTCATGAAAAAAGAAAATGATGCAATTTGATGTTATTGGATGTACTTAATATGTAAAGACAGTGTCTCTTAAGGCAAGGGCAGCAGATCTGGGTTTAGTTGATGGGGAATGCCTCATTCTGTTCCCTTTTTGAATTTTTTTAGCTTCTACTACCTTCTTCCTTAATTGCATCTCACCCATGGGTATCAAATATGGTTTCACAGGCACAGGTGCTGGTTGCTGTCAAAAGGAAAAAAGGGATTCATTTGGGGTATGATCCTGCATCACTGAATCATTGCCATTTATTATAGGGGATACAAGATTGGGAATACGGAGTTTAGTTCTTGGAGGGAACTGGCACTTGGGTGCAATTAGCTCCACTGGGGTGTAATTAACTCCACTGAGAAAGTCAGGCAGGTGGAAACACGCACAAACCATTCTATCCTTGTTTGTGTAGTATCACAATCAAAAGCACTGATTGTCCCTCTTAGGCGCTGTGAGTTAGGTAAAACTCCAGTGAAGGAGGAGGGGGTTCATTGGTGGGAAATAGTGAGAGAGAAGACAATCAGGCCTCTGGAGAGGACTGGCTGATTCCTCAGTCTTATATGTGTTTTATCGTGCTCTTTTCTCTCCACTGCCAGGACTTTTCAGAGAGGTAAATATAGTCCATGTAGAGCCTGTTCCTGTTCCCAGTGAAGTTGATGGCAAAATCCCATTAACTTCAGTGAGCACGGGACTGCATCCAAAATTGTAAATATGAAAGTGTTTGTATAGCTGAAGCAACTCAAAAGGGGATCTTTTTTTTGTGTAAAAATGACATTCCATGCTACCATTTTATTTTTAGGATATTTTTTATCTTGTATTTTTCTATTAAAGTATCTATTTTTGCTTTGGTAGGATTAAAAATTAAGGGAGAGGATGTTTTGAAGACATTTTTTATGATAGGAGTAACATGCAGGGAAAGTCAACAGCTGTAAATACATCTTAGAACTGGTATTTAGGGGAGGAGAAGTGACTTTATGGATAGTAATGGACTTTTTGCCCCCCTTTCTTCTCCAGGCATGTGCAACATTCAAATAGCTATTTAAGCAATATAAATGCAGTTACTGAATTGTCTGTGTGATGGTGGCCCCAATTCTGAAAATAATGAACTTTTCACATGTTAAATAGTCCTACATTAGTCAGTGAGACTAACTATTCATGTGTGAACAATAAAACACACAAGGAACTACCTTCAGGAATCAGGGTGGTAAAACGCTACTCTGGGGCTGACTTTAATCTTTCTGCCACCAGTGTCCTGGGACTATTGCCATTGACTTTACCAGGAGCAAAACTGAATCTGTGGTGAATTAGCTACTGACAGGTTATTTTATACTAGACAAAGGAGAGCTCTGTGCTTTCTAGTCAACAAATGGAAATGAACAGTATCTATTATAAATGTGGTGAAGAAGACCCATAGAAATACCGTCTGGGAAAACCCAGCTATGACTATGATTCTAGTGCGTGAAGTCTTTTGGTTTATCCTGTTCTCATTTCATAAGCAGAACTTTGTGGTCTCAGCAGTCAGAGTCAGGCTTGAAAGTTAATCTCAAAACTGGCACTGAAGCCTGTGTTCTACAGAACTTCTAGGTCCTGAGAAGCCAGAGTGTGAATTCAAAGAAACCGTTTTGGGGTTGCTCGAAGTGAATGAAGAGTGAACACTGGCTCTATCTTCTTTCAGCTGCCTTTTATTTGTTGATGGGGAAATACCCCATGAAGTATTTCCTTGGACACTTTTTTCATATGTTTCACTTGTCTCCTAGCATATGCAGGGGTTCACCACCCTCCTTTGTGAAATATTGTCTTGTGTCCCAGGCAGCCAGAGGGCAGGGCTTCCTGACTGTCAGGGCATCTCCAGTGTAGGTGATGGCTGTAGATTTGGTGTCTTTAGGGCTCTCTGTAACAGCTGTTGTTCACATGGTAGATTTCCATCATCCCGTTTCCCAGTCTGGGCCTGTATGACTTCTGCAAAGATGCCTTAGCCAAAGTAACACTGCGGTCAATGGACAGTTTTCTGAAGTAGCCTCCTTATCACATGGGCACCAGAGAAGAATGTATGCTATAGCAGTAGGCTGCTGTGGAGTTGGGGGGGAAAAAGACTTCCTGATTAGTTTTTGGAATTTTTTTCAAGCAATTGAGTTTGTCAAGCCCCTGGGCATGCCTAAGGTTTGAGGTTTTTTAAATCATTTCCAAGGGGATTTTGATCTACTTGTTTTGCAGATATGCCTTTCAGCATTTTTATTATGTTTTATCCATTTGACTACTTTGCCTCAGAAAAAGAGAAGGAAAAATTTTAAATATGTAAAGAAGGCATGATTTGAAGCATAAACTTTTTTCAAAATTATGTTTGTTATGGCTTGCCTTGCAGTGGGAATTAGTATTCAAACAGTCACTAGTTAGGGAGCAAGATGGTAGTGTAGATCTGCATTGTTCCTGTGCCACGCGCAGTCCGGTCAGACCAGAAGATCTGAATCAGGAGATCTGGCTGGGACAATAAATTTCTAAGACAGCTTTTTTTTTTTATGTTATCATGCTATAACTAAACATATGTAAGAAAAAGTATACGGAAAGGTCACTGTTTAATTAAAAAGATGCTAATTCTGATCCCCAGTTTTATCTAGGGTTTTTAATCATGACCTCAAGAAGTGTTTTTATGAGATGTTTGTTGCTGAGATGCTGATGGAGGCCCAGCCACAACTTTACATCCCAGCCCCAGCACCTCCAAAGAAAGGTGAACCTTTCTTGCCCGTTAGAACATTTTGCATCAATGGGCTTTAATCTTTCTAAATTGGTGCACGCTTACCTGTGCATTTTTCCCATGGAAGTGTGGAGATCATTTAAGACGTTTCACTAAGTAGATTCCTGTATAGCATAAATAAACCTGCTCTTCTTAGCTGCCTTTCACAGGCCTCTTGCTAATAGTTCCCAGGTCTTCTGTGGACCACAGATCAAAAACTGCCTTGAGTTTAGATTATTGAGAGAGAGATTCTTTACCAGCTAATGCACTTTTCCTTTCTGGTTCATCTGTATTAGCTCAATGCCACAATGTTTAGGCTTCAAACTTCGTAAGGGAATGTCTAATCAAAATAATAATTGATTCTCAAAAGAGTTTTCAAAACCTGCATTTTTGGCTTCAACAAATTGCCGGTATTACAAACATGTGTCTGTATTACAGAGCAGCACAAGGAGGGCCTTGAGTCAGCTCAGCAGTTTAGAACACACGTAAAATATGCTCAACTTCAGCTTCTAAGTGCTTTGCTGTCTTGGGACCAAAGGGTATGATCCTGGCCATGGCTGAACCAAAAGGAAGCTTGCCATATGGTTGAATCGGAGAAAGGATGGCCTCATAGGCCATATATTTATTGCTAAATCTTACAGTTGTGTCTGTTAATTTGAAATTGAACTTCAAGGGCTTCATACTTCTTATTTGTGAAAATTTGATAAATTCTTCTAAATTAGTAGGAAATACTGGTCAGCCTAATGGCTGATTCACCTGACTTCGACCCTCTTATCTTCAGCACATAGACTTCCACTGCAAGTTGTCAAAGATGAAGTAAAACTTTCAATAGTAATTGTGAATTTAGTATGCTGAGACCCACAACTTTAGAGTCAGGTGCCGAGATGCTTTGTCCCAGGCCATTGGTAGTTCTGGAAGTTTTGTTTATGGATAGTTTGTGTGTCCTGAGCTGTCTGTGGTACCACCATCACCAGTTAATTACCAGTTCCTTCTGTGATGTGCTTCACTGAAGACCAAACCCAGATGAGCTCTGAGAACCTTCAGTCATTGCTAAAACTTTTGATTGAGAGTGCTGTGCACCTTGCAAGATTGTGGCCAGAATTCAGCTTATGAAAGAGTTATATTCATTCACTTCTGAAAATAAATTTTATTGATCTACTTTCAGTTTGTTTTTAAGAAATGCTCTATTGCATTACTGAAAGTATTTTGCTGGTTTTTAATGGTGAATTAGTAAGGTGTAGCTAATGCTTTGAGAACATTTGTGCCGGACAAAATAAGAGTGTGCTCCCTGATAGCATGTTTTACTGGGAGGTTGAGCTCTGATGCACTTTTTTGCTTGGAGGTGCTGTCACACTCTCATTAAGCTGATAAAAAAACCCTCTCATTGATTAAGAGGAAGTAAACTCAGGCCCTCAGTGAAGCGTCTTCAGGCTTTAAACTCAGCATCTTGAAGCAGTTCAGAGTGAATTTCTCAATGTTGCAGTAGAAGAGGCTGCATCAGCCTTAGCTGACCTTGGCTTCAGTGTGATTTTCACCTCATGAATGCCATAATGCTCCTGGAAAGCCAAGAATAGACATCAAAGACAGGAAGCTAATAGTCCTGGTCATAAATTTCTTTGGCAATTCAGTCCACCTTTTCCGGAGCTCAAGACAGTTCCACATCCTTCACTACCCTCCTCTGTGCTTCACAGTAGCCATGTAGCTGTCTGTTTCTTTAAATAAAGCAGTTGAGGTTATTTTTTCTCATATTCTCCCAGAGTAGAGTGAATGCTCTTCAATTCCCTGTTTTTTTCATGCTCTTTTCTCTACCTTCAGAAGTACTTTGAAAAGAGGCAGCCATTTTCTGTCATTTAGTCAGAAATGCTTCAGTGAGAGGTGGCTTTTATGAAATTTCAGCCGTTGTTCATTGCTGCTGTGCTGCTCAGCTGCCAGCACACCTTGCTTTGGCGCACGGCCACGCCAGCCAATATCTCAGATCTAGACCAGAATCATTTGATGTTGCCTGTGTTTTAACCAAGCAAAGTTGAAAAATAGGATTGAACAAAAACTTTCTGAAGTTTAATCTGAATTTTGCAGCTGGCATCCTGTCCTTTTAAAAACACCCAAGGCTGGCACCGTAAATTGTGGTTTTAGAAGCAGTCCCATTAAAGCTAAAATGATTACTGGGTGCCACTGGGCTCACAGAAAATGCAGTCATCCAAGCATGGTGACTTGATGTCAGGTGATGCCAGCCAGTTTTTTGGTTTTTTTTTCCACTTTTTACTTTAATAATTGTTGCTATAAAATGACATCAAATCTAGTGACCACGCTCCCCAAAGCAGGGCAGAACAGAAATACAAGTTTCTTATGGTACATTACCTTTTCTGTTTTTAGGAACATGCCCTAGTAACTTGTCTCACAATGGTGAGCGATGAAGGCACAAATTTCAGCAAAGTGCATCTTTTGTTGGAGGCAGTTTTAGCCCTTTTTAGAAATGAGGAAATACAGAAGTTACTTTTTGGAATATATTTTTAAGGACATGCTGGAAAAAGTTTCATCTTCAGATGTGTTGTGTGTGCCCCCTCTCCTTCCCCCCTCGCCTCTTTCTTGCTGTTGAAAGCACAAAAAGATTTGTGTGTGTGTGAAACCTTTAAAGTGGAAGAATAGAAGTGTTTGCGCTGTGCATATCCCTGCTTAGAGACAGAAATGAATTCAGATGGCTTGAGGCCTGTATTTTTTCCGTTCTCAGATACCTTTTAACAGCCCAGCTCTAAGACTGATGGAAAATGATTTTTGACATTAAAACAAATAGCTGTTTGTGAGAGACCTCAGAGCCTGGCTGTCTACAGGGGTCAGCAAGCTGTGCGGCAGACTTTGATAGTGTCTTTTCTCTTCTAGAGCATGACAGGGAGCCGAAGCACTGTGGTTTGCCCCAGTGAAGCCTTAAGTCTGGCACAAATGCAGCTCTCCATTTATCTCATCCCTAGAGGAAGAAAGGATAATGTTGGTGTTTTCATGAGGTTACTGCCGGTTTTGATCAAGAAGGTAACACTGCCACAGCTTTGAGGCCTTCTTGGGCTAGTGTTTAATTATGTCCAGTGTATCATTACATAGACTGTTTTATTATGCTAGTATTTCTTCCAGAATTTACCTTTCAGAACGCCTCCTAACTGACATACATCAAATTTACAGCATACAAAACTAGCTTTCAAAAGGAGAGGCTTCACTAACCACTAAGTTAATATTCTGCATCAAAGGCAAAATATTCTAAATATTAGAACACTGTTAAAGTTTGTATGTTAAGCTATAGTACTTCAGAAATCTTATGTGGGTTCACTAGGTGTTAAATCTTTGAAAGGTTAAAATCCACTCTGTGTGAACTGTTGCTTGGTGTTTCTGTCATGTGAATGTTTCTAGAGGACACATGAGCAAGCAAAGGAAGTGTACCAAAAAGGGTATTTAAACAAATAATCTTGTTCTAATGGTTTCTTTTGTAATCTCAACTGGTATGCACAGGGAACACACAATTCTTCCCTTACCCCCAAAAAACTATGAAGAGAGGTTTTGCTAATTTTATACTAAACCATCAGCAGACATAATGAGCACAGCTATGTTGGCTCATACTTGGTGATCTGGATTTCTCTTTCTCTGTGCACTGTGTACGCAGAGTGGCAGAGGAACAAGCCGCCTCTGAAAAACCAGTACCACAGTTACCAGCCAGTGTCATTTATCTTGGTGCCATATGAGATGATAAATGCGTCCTCCCATACTTAGTGTCTCCCTGATGTAGCTTTGTGGCAGATGCTGTGATGACTTCTGCAGTATGGGATGCGAGGGATGAAAAGATCTGTGGAGAATTTAGGGAAAATATCTGTACAGTGGAGTTAGGGAGAGGGAAGATGCACAGGGATTGATTATGCTCCCATGACCCCATGACGATACTATTGACTGTACAGAGGATGGGATCCAGCTCTTTCTGCAGAGCACATCGTCTTTATTGTTCAATGTCTACTTTCTCAGAAACTCAGCAGAAAGTTTATTCACCTTTTAAATCCCACCTAGACCCCTAGCCTAAAACTGAAAGGGGATGTAAGTGGTGCACGGAACCTGCTCAAGGTGTACCATGCCCTTAGGCTGGGTATTTACCTAGAAACAATGTCGCCTTGACTGTGCAGGTCTTAGAAGTGCTGAGAGGACTTGGGTAGAAATGCAGGATGAAGGCAATGGGTAGAATTCAGTGTGTTTCTTGTGCATAGGGTGTAATTATCAAAAAACTAAGAGGACTCAGGATAGACAGTATGGACGTTAAATTTGTCCCATTTTTTCAGTGATACTGTTCATTATTAATGTAAAAATACGGGACGGCAGAGAAATCTAATACCAGTCTAGTAGAAGACAAATGGAAAGCTGCACAGTATGTTGTACTGATGTAAGTAGAACTATCTGCATATAATGTGATTTTATTTATTGTTGTTTTTGTGTAGAGGAGAGTGCGTATTCATGACTGTGGATATAACCTTTGTTTATTTGTGTAATGTATTTTATTTCTTTTATGACTTGATCATTTAAAATATCTGCATTCATTGGTGTCCTTTGACTTTTTATTCTGTGCATTTTCTTTCACACATTTTAAAAAGAATATCACATAACCTAAATTGTAACAAAATGTTTCCATTAAAGATGTAGGAATATGTTATCACCTGTTTCTGTGGTGTCTTTTGTCATTTGTTTACTACATTTATAGTCTGTTTCATACAGAGGGTACTATCAGATGGTATCAAGTTAAAAACAGGAAGGTTATTCTGGGTCTAAGACACCATATAAATCCCTGATTTTAACGATGGTTAGCAACTGATTAAATCAGGAATCAATCTAAAATTCCCCCCGGTGTTTTAAGGTCTGGGAAAGGTTTTAATCAGTATAAACAAACTTTGAATATTTTTCCATTTATTCTTAGTCCTCCTGAAATGCAATTTAATAGGAACCAAATTATTTAAATACATTGGAACCTTAACTAGTAAGCATTGATTTTTATAGCCTGCAGAGAGGCAAAACTTAGACATTTTACTAAGCTACAAGTTCGTTTTGCAGCAATCTTATCAAATTGGGGGAATTCAATTCTGTTTCTTTCCTGTGCTTTTAAATAGTCTTCAAATTATCCTGTTTTGTCTAGCCCTCTGCTTTCTGTATGCATGTGTCTGTTGTAGCAATGTTGCCAAATTTAAGATCTGTGCTTGAGAGTGTGCCAGGCCTTTATAATCTAAAATAACTTGGAAATGAGTGTGAGGAAGAAATATCTTATCACAACTGTATCAAACCCACAAGTACCAAGAATTCACTGGGGGGTTGATAGAGAGATGGAAACATCCTGTGGGTTAACTATGAACCTAAAATCTTTCTGCAGCCCAGGAAATAAAAAAGGAAGGAACAAAAATACAGGCTTGGAGAGGCCCATTCATTGAGGGCAGGGTTGAACTACTTTTCTAGCTGCAGTGATTTTACTGGTAAATCTCTACATTTGCCACTTAATTTCATTAACACCATACTCCCAACAAGGCAATTAATATTACTAGTTTGTTCAGTTGATTAAAGGTGCAAAGAGATTAACTTTCCAAAATTATAGAAAGTATTCCCGATATGTGTAAGAATTGAGATGATTTTAAATCTGCTTCCTCAGAGGTACACTTCTCATTACATGAATGTTTTACAGGTAGAAATTACTATTTCTCCTGCTTTTGCTTGATGGTTATGCTCTTATGTCTTCATCCCATTGCAAACAGGAATTCTCTGGAAGTACCTAGCAATTTTCCAGTACTTCTGTATAAGGCACTGTAGAAAAAAATTGTACAAGTTGTGTTTTGTGTTCCTGATAACTGCAGTAATCATTAAAGGTGTTTTATGATATTTTCAAAAGTGCACATTTTACATGACATCTTCAGTCTGTTTAGAAATTTAAGATTCTAGTCAGGATAAACTAAAGATTAGTTTATTAATGTTTACTAATATTCTAAGTTTGCTGCAACTGAGATCAGTAATGATACGTGCTTTAATGCTGCTGTATTGTAGAGATACATTGTCAGGGAAGATAGCAGGAGAAAGTTTTGACATCTTCCATTCATTGATAGCAATGGAAAAAAGTATCATGAGCTTCCATAAAATAAAGTTTTTACTCCGGCTTGGGAATATGGCATGAGAGATTGTTGACTGAATATATGACCCTCAGGCATGTCCAACGTGTCACTGCCTTCACAGTGGCAGGACTTTCTTGACTGTCACTAGATTTGCTTGTCTCGTGTCTTATCCTTCAACATGAATGCTCGAGATGCGTGTGATGAATTGTGTACATGTATACATACCTCTGTATTTATGACACGGTTCATCCAAGGGTGTCAGGCATCTTTTTTGTCAGAGTATCAGCCAGTCTGACAGGTAAAAATTTCTTTTGGTGAAATTACTTATGGCAATTGATCTTCAGTGGTAGAAGCTTTTGGATATTGTTCTAGATATCCTGTAACCTAGCTCAACACATTCTTGTGGCTTTCTTAGGAAACTATTTCTTAGGGAACATTCATCACATTTCTGAAAAATTATGGTGGCATTTGAGCCAAATCTTGGTCTTGAACCACAGCCAATGTTTTCTTGACTTGAAAGAGCACTGCCAATAAAAAGTAATTGTACAATTGACAGAACGTATTTGTTGCCTCCTAGGAATAACCATAATTTACAGTCTGTAATGCTAAAAAGGGTCTCCCTGTGTACACATGCTACTCTTGGTAAATTTTCCTGAGTCATCTTAGAATTGGTTTGATGGTCTTCAGTCCTCTGCCTCAGAAAAAAAGAACATCATTTTTCCCTTTCTATAAGTAATTACTCTGTCCACCTTCTTGTTCTAGCAGTGCAGCGGTTTATTATCAGTGTCTCTTACTTCTTGACACTACCATTCAATTTACACAGTAAACCTTGGCTTTCAAATTTTTGATATATGTGTATATAGCTTAGAATCTAGCTGATGGCAAAAATTGTAACCGTGGATTTATGTCTGTCCAGGACGGAAGGGGACTTGGGATGCTAATGTCTATGGAAGCTCTGTTCTTCTCCCACCTGTATTTCTACAGTACCAACGCAATTTCCCTAGCCTGCTTGTACTGGTTCTGGCGGGGCTGGGGCTAAACCACAACACTTCTCTATTCCTAGTACTCACTGTGTGAACAACCACCAAAGACCAACTGCTACTGTGCTGACTATGAGCCAGCAAGCTTCACAACTGGTTATTTCTCCTTCTGTCTCACTTTTGGGATCTAGCAGGTTAATAGCACACTTACACTACACAAAACATACAGGAGAAGCGGTGCTTGTGCCTCTTTCTCCCACCTCTTGCCTTGTGTTAGAGTAGTAGTGGTGCAACTGGGGGAAAATCAGCATCCTGGGTTTGGCTCAGGGATAGAACTGCAGTTTTTCTGCCTCCTAAGAGAGTAATATGAACATGAATGCTATTTGTGAACCAGTGTCTTGCTGAGCTCATTTACTGTTGTGTAAAAAATGAAAATGCCTCAGGCATTTAAAAATAATTTTCCCATAATCTGAGTGCCTAGACTACCAGACTACAGCAGCTATTTCTCACTTCTCTTGTTGCAGCAGAACAATTTTTTTGTTGTCATTTAGCCTTCAAAGGGAAAGAGTGAGAAGACAGATACATAAACACTATAGTGCAGGGGCCATTCTGGCATTCAGCGATGGATTTGCTGAATTTATTTTGTGGATTTAAATCCCTCTTTAAAACCAAGCAGAAGATAGATATGATGTGGGGCAGGCTTGTTACGGCTTTGGCAACTGGTACTTACTAAAAGGACAGTAGTAGGAACAGTCCCTCTGAGTACAACTTACATGTTTTGGCCAAATTAGATGCCTGAATCAAGGACTGGACTAATGTCTCTGACATCTGAAGAAGGAGAAAGCTGCTCTCCTGATGAAGAATTCAGATAGTGAGGAAGTCCTGGCAGCATTGTCTGTCACCATTATGCTTCAAGGCTGCCTGGGCAGCCTTGAAGCATGGAGTATGCGGAGACCGCTCTGCAGCACTTGCGCTTGTGCAGGATGGAGGGTATAAACCAAGAACTGACAGCCCTTGGCTGAATCCTTTCATGCAAGATTTCTTCAGAACAGGGGAAGGGATCCCACTTGCTGCCATTTGATTACTGCAGTGTTTCATGGGATATTGACTGCAGTAACAGCTTAAGAAATACCTTTCTTTCTTAAGAAAAAATAATTAAGAAGTACCTGTAATTCTCAGACATCAAAGGAACTGGTCCATTGAAAAAGTGTTGATAAACCACCTCAATTAGGTCAGGAAGAACAAAAAGCATGGCAACAGCTAGATGACTACAGGAAATTAAACTGGAGGAATTAGGCTACTGAGTAATGACTGAAGAAAACCCAACGTGCTTAATAGACAGAGGAGATCAGGGCTTTGGTCTCTGTTCTCAGAAGATATTTAACAGAGCAGAGGACTGGCCAGTATCCAGCCTCCTACCCTCCTGGGATAGAGAGAAATGAGGCCTTCTACTGGGTCCTGGGAAGTTTTAGGGAAGAAATAACGGAGCCTGTCAGGAAGGCACCAAAAGGTTTAAAGAATGTGGACTAGTCTCTGCCTTTTTGCATGCCTTCTTAAACAGAAATAAACCTCAGAACCACCTGGGATTCACCCAGCACCAGTTATAAATAGCAATAACGGAGTAAAGACATCAAACAAAGGAAAATGTAGGCTATGTATCAGGAAAAATTGCATAAGAGTGTGATCTATTAGCTCTCAGGCACCCCTCCCAAAGGGGGTGGGGGTGGAATTTCTGTTGCTCAAAGCATTAAAACCCCAAGCCCTTGGGAGTGTGCTGCAGGAACAATCCCGCACTGACTAGAGGGAGGATGAGGTGATTTAACTGGTGGTCATTTCCACCTCCAAATCCCTTTTATGTACATGCCAGGATGCCTTTAGTGACAAGCTGCAGTTCAACACCAGAGCTGAAAGCAGCCTGGACACGGCTCGAGAGAATGATTCAGAAGAAGTAGACGGGAAAGGAGGTATAGAAAGAGGGGAGGGGGGGTTAATTTAACCGAGACAAGCCAAGTCCATAAAAAATTTTCCAGTTCAGTTTGGGATGAGAACTGAGGCTGAAACAAAGAAAGAGTGGTTAAGTGATCCCATCATTCCTTGAATATTTATAGATGCATGTCACATGTCAATAGCAAGTATGTTAAAGCCTCATTAACATTGTTTTCTTAGTCAGGGCCTGAAAAATTAAGACAGATATTAAGGGCTTCTGCCTCCAACACGGATACCACTGCTCTGTAAGCCCTCACCTGGGTCTGACCAAGGGAAGGAAATTCTTCCCCTGCCTGAGCTGCAGCTGAAACAAAAGTTTCCATCGGCACCAGCAGCAAACACTTAATTTCCTCCTCCCTACAGCTCCCCCTTCTCTGCCAAGGAAATAAAAATGAAGGAGAAACAACCTTTCCTAATCATGAACGTCTGCATATGAGATCATGTTTTATTTCACCCCTTTACATTGTCAGTCCTTTCTATAGTCCCTCCTTTCATCGCTTGTTTTCATTTTGTCATTTTTTTCCCTTTATTTCCTCCATCGTCCTCTCTAGTCCCTCTACTCTTTACCTAACGTCCCTCCTTCCCTCTGCCTGCCAGTTTTCCTAAATGCTTGCTTTCCCTTTCTTTAAAGCTATTTTTAAAATTCTTGTTGTCTTGTTTTATAGAGTCCACCTGGATTGTCCACGCCTGGCGAAAGAGCCTCAGCCAAGCCGGCAACCTGAGGCAACAGATCTCTGGCCCAGGGGCCTTTTCTTTGGGTCCACCAGGCTGTGCTGAGGAGGAGTGCTTGCGTTCTGCTCCTCTGTCACTGACCTGTCCCTAGTGCCATTTTATCCCCTTACTGCTGCAGGGACGGCTACTGAGGGAGAAAGTACCTTTCTCTAATGCTATGGGGCTCTGATTTTATTTCTGGCACGCAGCAGAAAAGTAAATAACCACAAACAACTGCATTCCTTCAGAGGACATTGCTTATGTCACCTGTCTGTTAGCAAATACCACACAGTGTCATAAGCATTTTTTTCATAACTTTCCTTAGGATATTTTGAAGATTTTGTTTTTTGGGGGGGGGTGGGGTGTGGTAGAAATAACTGACTTCTGATTTCTCAGAGCCTAACCTCCTAGGCTGGAAGAATGATCAAAATCAATTGCAATATTGCAGCCTTCAATCCCATACAGACCACCTGTTGAAAATAGAGTTTATTATCTGTCAAACAAACATTATTAGGAGTCTGTGTTCTGGAGAACACAGTGTACCTAATTTGGCAGACTAATGTTAACAGGATAGTACCATTGTAGAGGGGGGAGGCAAAGACACACCCGTACGTATCCCATGATGCCAGCACAACTCTTCCCATTCCTATAACCCTGTAAAATTTGAAGCGGACAGTGCTACCTGTAGACCTACAGTCCTGTGTTTAGGCAGCAAAGAGAGCTACATGACAGGGGAAGATCTTCGAACACCGTTTGTAACTCCACCTTACACAGGGCTTCACAAAGGTAAGAAAGCCCTACGCAAACATCCACCGCCGCACACCGCAGGGCATTGACCATGAGCAGCGCTGCCTCTCAAAGAATGTTGTACTCTTTTGGCTGGATGACAGCTCAATGTTCCTCGTAGAGCAAGTTCTGCGACTAGAACTCTAGGTAAGTCGATCTGTCCCGTGGCAGGTCAGGCACCTGACGCAGCCCTTGCATTCCTATTGTTGATTTGGCTGAATATTGAACCTGACCTTGGAGCAAACGCCATAACTTACTGGCATCAGAGTAGAATAGGCTGGTTGGGTTAAAATGCTTCCAGGTGCAGATTCCAGATGAAAAAGGCCTGGTGGTTTTAAATCTCTCAGTGCCTAATTGAGGTACTATCACGTAATTTGACTTTATTCTGAGAAAATCAGATCTACTTTAGATCACCTCAAGCAGGCCCATGTATAAAAAATGCATCCAAAATCACTAATCATTTGGAAAACAGGAGTATTTAAAAAAAGTCAGTCCCCAAATCGTCTTCAACCCCCAAATCCTTAGTTACTACACTGAAAAGCTGATTATTTTGTCCTTTTTTTTGGTAACTGCTTTCTTCTCACTACTAGTTTTACAAATGCACATATGGGGAAAACACTGAAAAAAAGCACAAAAATTTATAGGAAAGTTTGAAATTCTGAAAAAAAACCTCACCCCCTAACACAGACAGAATTTTTAACAAAGTCAAATACTAGTATAGAAACAGATGTGCTCCTTTCATTAGAAAGTTAAGAATGATCCTAATTAATTTCCTTTTTTCTGTTGAGAACTGCTCCTGGAATTCCAGAAGCCCCGCCGACCCTGTGGATGTAACAAACCTGAAGTCATTGCCTGAGTCACACCTGCGTTCAACATGCAATCTGAAGCAGAGTTTATAATCAAAAACATCACCTCTCAGGTCTGTAACTCTGGTAATTTTAAACGCCTGCATATTAAACTACATTTACATTGCTCCAGTGCTCTATGGTTTGTATGTTGCTTTGGCTCCCTTGTGGTTGTGGGGCTAACTGGGTTAATTCATGATTCCCTAGAAGGTTAGTGTCGTAGGTGGGGGGCAGGAACCTAGGCAGCTTTGCAATCTGTCTTGTTCTGCTAATGGAGCAAATTGTTCCCTATTGTGGTTACAGTTTAAAAATCAAGGAGGTAATGTTATACTAGCTAAATACTGCATTGACTGCAACTTATCATGCACAACACATTGTCTTCTGTTAGAGCATGCCATAAATATATCAGAAATACTAACAGTATGCATTAACTATATAGTGGAAACAGACCTAGGTTGTGTATCAATGTTATTTTCAGAGTCCGGGATAAATGCTTTCTATGCTATAAAAATCATGCCTCCTCTGTAGATTTACACATTTTTCTCCAAAGTTCAGAGAGAAAATTAATAGCTGAAAAGCAACAGTTTTTAATGGAAATGAGGGCTCTTTCCTCTTCCCTGACCATCCTTCTTTGCACAACCCTCTTTACGGTTTGTAGTATTCAGAAGACACAGCTCTTAGAATAAAGGACAACCTTTAGAAATTTTTCAAGACGTGATCTACCAAAATAAATTTAATAGAATTATTTCCACTGCCTCATCACTGAATTTAGCCCTTCGGACACACATGTGCAATTTCTCACAAACACTTGTACGTAATACAACCAAAACAAAATATGTTCAATGGTGAAAGACTTATTCAAAGTTCTGAAACTTCTTGATATATTTTTCTATTTGTTGTCATTCTTACTCCTGATTTGAAAAGTGTGGGAAGTTTTATAAGTGAGGTCAACTGAAAGATGTTCATCTGCACTGAAAAAGGCTGATGAGCCATGCTTATAATACTCTTTCCTTCAAAATCTTCGAGTGACTGTTACATCTTGTTGAGCTGAAAAAAATATTTTCTGTTATTCTTTTTTTTTTTTTTAAACAGCAGTACCTTCTGCAAGGAAAATAGTCCCTTTCCTTTTTCTTTTGAGCAGCCCTGTTTTCAAGCATGTAACACAAAGGAATTAATTAAAGGTAAGGTAAATATATTCAGTAATGTTACTTTGACCATTTTTTACTGAAAACCATTCAAAGTTTCAACCAAAAGTTTTGTAGCAAGGTAAAATTTAAAGAAAGAGTTTCTGTAATTATGGGCCTCATTATGCCTTCCCCTGCACTTGCCTGGCTTATGAAAGAAGTGGGATTATGGACTCCAATAGTTAGTCCATTGGTGGCAAGTTTTGAAACAGCGAATTTCAGCTACATTTGACAGATTGAGGGGTCTGAAAGATATTTGGGGTTCTGAGTTTTCATGAAAATAGGTGACTAAATCCAGGGAGGCTGTAAGAGGGAGCAGGAGAGAGAAACAGCTGAAAGTCTCTACTGATGGAAGGAATCAAAGCTGGGCTCAGCATTTATCATCTCTGGTGGCCTGATGCTGGCCAATATAAATCCATGCACTGAGGGGGCAATGAAGCGTGTTGTCCCAGGCCCATTTCACAGTAACTGTTTTGAATGGTAGTATAAGCTGGAGTCATTATTTTTCATTTGGCATTGAAATAAACAGAGGAAAAGGACAAGGAAAGGGAAGGATAAATATTTTTGCAAAACACATCTAAAACACTAATGAACATTAAATCATTTCTACAGGAGTTTGCAAATCAAAGGAAACAAGGAAGAAACCTTCCAAGTTGTTCAAGAACAACTACACTTATTTTTGTTTTTCTACTATTATCTGGAATTTTCCTTCTTCCTAATGTTATCATTATTACCTTGCGTTTAAGCCTATGTTCAGTGTGATTTAACACAGGAGACAGAAAACCAGAGAAGTCTGGTTTTCAGTATCAGAGGTGTCTTTGTTGTGGAAAGTTGTCAGCTCCCAAACGTTGTCTACACCGCATAGATCTGTGTACTTTGGCAGGTTTATAGCTCAGAATCTACCTCCCCAGAGACTTGCTGCAACTTGTAAACCCATAAGGAATTTTTCAGGCCAGCTCTATATCCTAATTCATTCACTTATGAGAACAGACCCACTATAAGATTTTTAAAGGTATTTTCAAATATGTGCTTTTCTTTGTCACTCTTGCAAGTAACAGTGATTGGAAACACTGAAAAAAGATGTCAGGTTAGCTCCTTGTACCAGATGGATTTCTCGCTGGATTTCAAAGTAGAGTTGCTAAAGCTTTGGGTTTGTTATCCGAGATACAGAAAAATAGAAGGGAGAGAAAATATTTCAGCATTTGTTCCTGGCTTTTTTCTTGGGTTTATTTCTAAATGTAATGTTTACCCTCTAGGTCAAATGCCTGTATCAGCTGTGCAGCTGGACAAAATACTTCCAGCTGAAAAGGGTGAAAAAAGTGAACCAAATAATCATCAAATGACATTCAATTTTGTGTTATGCAGTATAGTTCAGATAATCTGAAACATTTTGGAGGTTTTTATTTGATCTTTTGCTGGGAAAAGAACATGTTTGCATTTCATTCTGGTCTGAATCTGTTACTCTTTCTGCAGATGTTTTCAGCTTATTCAATTAATTGCTAATGAAGAAAAAGCATGAATTGGGCTGTATATTACAGTATCATTTAATCCCATTCTTTCACTAAACATCTAAAACGTTCCCATTTTTTCAGGGAAAAAAGAATCTGCTTTCTTTTTGACTAGGAGACTATTCAGGCTCCACCAGTACTATGAAAATGTAGCTCAGCAAGTTACTTCACACCTTATCCCGGGATTATAGCTTCTTTGGCTGCCTGGATTGGATGTTTTATCTTTTTTTTTTTTTTTTTTTTATATCAGTGACTCCCAATCATCCCCTTGTACTCTTTCATGTTTCCTTTGTTGTCTTTCCATCCTTTCATCCTTTATAACCTTTTCTTTGTACTGTTAAAGCCAAATATACAAATTGGTTTTTTTGAAAGACACACCAAAATTTGACTCATTCCTGAATGCCAAGAGAACATGGCAAATAATTTCAGGCACCATTCCAGCAGGTCCATTCGGCACGGAGATGGGTCTTGCCTTCATGGGGTAAGATGTACATAAGGACAGAAAGAAAATGTCCAAACCTTTGCTGTATTCCAACAATGCCTGCCTAAGAAACAGCCCAGAGGGGAGCTCCTGCAGCTAGCAACACCTTGAAGCCCTGCAAGATCCTCCAGGGTGCCTCTGTTCCTGCCCAAGGTGAGAGAGGATGGAGGTAATTTACTGATGCAGCTGATCCCTTCACTTTCTCACAGAGCTCCAGCACACCTGCAGTGCTCTCCCGCTGGGACTGGGGGGGACCAGGAGTGACTGTGCGATTAGCCTCTGGAGGACTGACCACCACATAATTCAAAGAGCATTGTATAAAAGCACATTTCTGATAAAGTATTTACACACCACTTTATAGTGTTTTCATATAACCCATACTTCCTCCTATTCTGTTCTGGTTCATTTACCCTTGTCCACAACTATAGTGTGTAAGGATATTCAGAGAGGGTGTGATTACATCTGTTTTATCAATACACACCATTCTGTGGAAATGGGACCAGCAATTAAAATTAAATTATGCTGCTTTTCCCCTTTGAAATCATTGATGAAAAAAATAATCTAAAAATATTATCTTAACCTTTTGCTAATATCACTGTGAACCTTTGGTTTAAGGTCTCTTTATTTAACTGTTTAAAAGAGGAAGAGATAACAAACGTTTCAAGTAACATTGTTCCCAAAGACATAGGAACTCTGTCTCCAAGCAAAATACTTAACCACTTCTTGTTTACAAGAGGTATTTTCTGATGTTCTTTTCTGGTCTGAAAAGGTCCAAAACTCACATCAAAAAAAAAAAAGAGAAGCACCTTTTTTGAACTCTCACATAAAACTCTCCACTTGCATTGTACCTGGTCTGAAACAGAGGTGGAAGAGAAGATACGAAAAGTGCCCAACAATGAGTTTCGCCATAGGACTACTCCTATGTATGCACATAAGCACAAGTGAAGCTAATAATATCTAGGCACATTAAACTGCAGATAAATTAGAGCCTTCCATAATTGAGAGACACTTGATTTAGCTGTTGTTTTTAATTGTTGTTTTAAAATTGAATTGACATTAATAAATTAATGCTGAAAAATATTTGGTACATTTTAAACTAAATTAGCTTCTTTAATTATGAAAAAACCGACACATATTATTAACTGATTTTTGCACAGTGCTGAAGGCTTCTTCTATCCACATTCCCTCCATGAAATTGATGGAGCTGACTGGGAGTAAAAGTGGCATGTGGGAGGAATCATCACTGTTACTTTGCTTTGCTTATCAAGGCACATCTAGGAACCTGCACATCCAAGAGATTTTGATGACCAATCTCTAGTTACTGAAATAGAGCTGCTGCAATCAGAGGAGAAGCAAGTGCCTCATGGGCTTTCCTGACCAGTGGAGTGCATGCTCAAAGAACTCAGCACTTCTGGAAGGCATAGACCTTATGAAACCACTAAGTATTAACAGTTGAAACAATTTGCAGGATTTATGTTGCTGACATGGAGACCATAACCTGGCCTGCAAAATTCAGTTGCTTCTTCATTTTTCTGCAGCTGTCCTGGACAGTTGCTGGATCTGGTCTCTGGTGGGAGTTCTCTGCTGAATGCTTTCTGACAAGTGGACAGAAAGACCCTTGTTTAGTTGTTTTCCTCCTTGCAATGGAAAAAAAATTCACTCTACCAGCTTGTTTGAGGAAATCTTGGGATTGAGTGGGGGAGGTCAGGTAGGGGAGTGTGGACTTTTAAAGAAGGTGATATTTAGCATTTTTAATGGTGAGGAAAACATGCCAGCCAAACTGTCTGACCACTGGTATTCAGCGTCAAAGACAAAACTAACGAACGTTAATTTGTCTGGTGTTTCAGTTCTTCCCTTGTATAAGGCAGTAAGAGTAATTACAGCAATGTCAATAAGGTCCCTCAATTGACTTGAGACAAGGTTTCATTTTGAAGCCTGGATGTGGATGTTAGGTTAATATGAAAGTTCTGTAACTACAGCTGGGAAAAGAAACCAGGGAGACTGACTCTTCCTGGTGAGGGACATTATGATTTTTATAATAGCTAGTGAAAAATGTATGCATTACTCAGGAGGATAATAATAATGAGAAGGAGAACAGATTTTCCAAGGGATCTTTTTAGTTCATAGCATTCACCCTGTGTTCTGCAGTGGTCAGATAGTTTAAAGAAAACTGAGAAAAATCTCATCAGGTAAAGCCTTCCCAGAGGAAGAATTTTTCACTATCTATATTATTTAGGCATTATTTTGTGTCCTGAAGCAAAGGTTTAATACATAAACATAAAGCACAATGCCTATATTAGATTCCTATTTGAATTCATGCAGTGCCTGTGAAAAAAATAGCGCTTTCTGTGATGGGTTTCCAGAATATTTTTGTTAGATATTCCTGTGCCTTGGGTACTTTTGAAAAGCAAATTAGAACCCATTGTATAATCAATCTGTGAAAATGGGCTGTGACACAAAAAATTGGCTCTCTGGACTTTTTTTCCTATGCTAAAACACTAGAGTGGGTGGAGGTGAAGGTTGCATGGTACATTGCACACCTAACATGAAGAACAACAAAAGGAAAAGTGCAGGTTGTACATACCCTTTGCAACTTTCCTGGGAGAGATACTTCAACACTGTAACAAGCACAGTATGAACCTGGCAATGACCACAACCATAGCTCTGTCCCAGGGCAGACTACTGTCAGCTTCCTACTGCTCCCAACTCGTTTGTGACTCTGCACAGCTCTGAAAACCTGTATTTGGAGATTAGAACACTGAGGGACTTCTGCTGACTGGATTTGCATTGCTGGAATATCTAGATGATCTGCAAAATCTCCTGCAATTTCTTTTTCCTCTTTCTGTGTTATCTCAGCATGGTGAGAACCCCTCCCACAATTTCATTAAGACAGCCGGAGCAGAACACAAAGATACAAAGTCTGACTGGTAAAGGATGCTTTGCTCACTTGGATAAAAATACTTGGTTTTAAGCCAGATTTAGAGCTTTCACAAGAGTACACGGACATGAAGCAATGGATCTTGATTTTTGCCAGCACCTTGTGTCATAAGAAATCTGTCTAGCCATCGCAGGAGGAATTTTGGAGGTGACTATTTCTCACATAATTTTACACTTTTAAAATACTTCTCACTTCCATGTGAGTAGAAGGAAAATGGTAGTCAGGACAGCAAGTGATGCAACAGAAACTTGACCCTGACAGTGCTACCCTTAATCAAGCTGAAGTGCTAACCTTTTCTCATTGAAATTATTTCCTGTCTGCTGGACGTATTCCCACAGCACTAATAGAGAGCTGGTATATTGCTCTAATTGAAAAAGCTTAAGTTGTCTAGGAGGCTTGCTTTGTATAAAATGCAACACAGAACATTTGCTATCAGGTAGCAGAAAATACAGAAATTAATACAAATATGGATGTTTGGATTTGTTGCTTTCAGCTTTGAAAAAAAGAAAATTGTTTAATGAACAGAACTAGTAAGTGTTGGTTACAGTATGCAGTAAGCTATACTACCCTTTTAATAACCCTGACTCCCTGACCCTTTCACAGAATCACTCTTTGCTCTCTCGTATGTACCTTAAAGCATTTCATTCTTTTTCCCTAGTACTTCCTCTCTTCCCCACCTTCTCTAACGCCTGCTTATGCAGAAATTAATGCCTCCTGTAATGCATTCAAATCCAAACAGGTACTTCCCTGCAACTTTTCTCTTGGTGGTGGTGGCACTAACACATTGATTTTTAGGAAACGAAGAGGAATGTCATTTTTATCCTTTTATGAAATGTATCTGAAATCAGCCAACAGATTCAAAAGCTATTAGTGGAGTGTCAGATGGAGTGTCAGACAGACATTAGGGATGGTTAAGAAACCAGACTAAAAAACCAAGGCTGGAGAAGTAGTGCACACATTGTACACTCCTAATGTTAGAAGTGTGACACTTACATTGCCTGCACAACATAAATACATAAATCTGTCTCAGAAGGAAATTCCTTTTTTTATTAGTATTTCCACATATAAATACCTGCATCTAAGTACTTATGATTAATTTTATATGTAGTGGGAGTGCATGAAAATCATCCAGGCACCACTTACGGTATACAGACTCCAATGGATAGCTGTTTCTCAAATCTGCTGTGTATTCATTCACGAGCATTTAAAATACATTCTCTAGCAATTAGGCAGGCCTGTCTGTTTGTAGCGGCACTGATCTAAATCAACCCCACAGCCAAACTTAACTCTATTAAAAATCCATCTAGCTCCTTCTCCTCAGGCAGAGATTTACTGAGTACTGATCAAAAGCTATTACTCTACTGTGCAACCAGAAAATCCCTCTCTCAGGCAATGCAAATCTGACAACACATTTACATATTTGCAAGCATACTTTTCATTTCATTACAGAAATTGAAGAAAAAAATTAATGGGGCTGATCCTAGATTTAAAACGGGACTTACGCAAAGTGTGTGTCCTGAGGAAACTGGTCAAGCCACCCCATTTGGACATTCTTGAGGTTGCTGAGAATAGTAAAATGATCATTTTGTTCCTCACTCTGATTTCAGTGCCTAATCACCCCTTTCTGAGAGCTGAAAGCCTGTGGTCCCTGAGCTTAGACACTGTGATTAGTACAGCAGCCACAGACTCCCCAGTGTCTTAGCATAACCCTTCACAGAGTTCCCTTTTGTGGGCAGTCTGACTTACAGTTCATGTCTTCAGGGACGCGTGATGGTGGAAGCAGGCAGACGCAGGCCTTGAAAAAGATCCAAATCTGTTAATCTTTACTTCTGGTAGCACAAGTGATAGCCAAATCCAGACAAACAATAAGTCATCTGTATATATTTGCCTGCCTTAAGTTTCCTCATACTTAAGCATTCTTTGGGGTTAAGTCACTCTTCTAAGGAGTTCAGCATTTTCTCTTTCCTACCGTAGTTTGACTTTTCCTTCAAAGCACAGAGCTGAAACCAGCTCTTCTCTAAACTACTCTAAAATGTCCACTGGAAAAAAAAAAGTTTTCTTTTATAAATTAGTTTATTTTGACAAGCTGACTATCTTTTTTTAATTTCTGTGTCTTGGGGAGCTCAGACATGAAGGACTAGTTTGTTCCGAGCAACAGTTCTCCGTAATACCATTTGAATGCACAATTATCAAAAAGTTTAATATATTATCATTATCTGCCATTAGCCCTGTAACCAGTGCAAGATTTTTTTCTTGACGTTGCTGCCAATTTTTAACTTGCTAGGGAGGGAAAAGACAACAGTGAAAGCGATTCAACTCCACCTCCAAAATAGATGTTGCAAGCTGACAAAGTCATGTGCATATGGAGAGCTCATTTCACATGGACATTTTCAGTGACCTTTTTTGCTACCCTATTGCAGAAGTGATATTCTGCAATAACTGTGTCCACATGGCCAGCTGTTTCCTTCTTAATTTCTACAACAACGGCGTAAAGACAGCAGGGGCCTATTTCAAAGTAAGCACATAGCATTCTGGGCAGGAATCCTATGGTGCTTTTTCCAGATGGTGAGCTAGCTAGCTGTCTGTGTTCTGGATCCTCTCTTCTGGTGTGTTGTGATTGTATAGCAGAGCCAGCTGGAATCAGCCAGAACTGCAGGACTTGTGGTCAAACTACACATTTCCACTGGTTCATCTCCTTTTGGTGTACCAAAGCATTTGCAAGTTGCTGTCAGCTAGCATAAAGGCAACTCTTCTGTCTGCCAAGTCCCCAGGAGCCTCCCATACAAAGAGGCTGAGATCTCCACACTGAGCAGATTTATCTATAGAAAGCACACACCATTTTGACAGGTCATTTAGCAGCTCAAATGAGGTGATGGCACCAGGAAGAAGACAAGAATACTAACCAGGAATGAACTGTTTCTGAAATAATTTCATTTTCTGAGCACAGGGAAAAGGCAGAACATGCTGGGAAAGCACTGTGCTGCAGATCTGTCATGCTTAGTAGAGATGATAAAAGTATAAGATGATAAAAGTATGCACCCATACTTTGCCTGCTGCATCAGGATGAAATGTTCTAAAGAAATGTGGTCAAAGAGATGTTTCTCTCTAGTTTTTGCTGGCCTGGTTGCTCAGTATAGGAGCTTCTCCAACACCACAGTCACAAACTTATGTATACATAGAAAAAAATGGGACATTGCTCTAAAAACCATGGGGAATGCTCACAGTGTCTAAATCATTGCTATTGATTTGGAAAAAAAAATAATAAAAGCTGACCTGCTATTCCCCTTCCCCTGAAGCCTCTAAACAAGAGTCCTGTATGGTAAGATGCATTAGTTTTTCCTGAGAAGCTACAGGTTGACAGTGGAGTGTGCATTTAAGGGACTAAGAAGGGAAAGAATGTGCTTAAGTGGGTAACTTTGAACACTACCTCCCTTGTGAGTGCTTGCTCGCTTGCTCCAGTTTCAATTAACTCTATTTGATGAGAAGAAAGTAACACACTTCTCATGGAGGCAAAGAACAAGAGTTGTTCCCAGATGGCAACTAGTAAGGCCAACAAATTCAGAGAGGATTTGTGTTCCTACATGGAATGTGAAAATATAATAAAATCATAGAAAATCAGATTGGAAGGGACTTCAAGGATGATCTGGTCCAATCTTTCTTGGCAAAAGCATGGTATTGACAAAATGGTCCTGCACCTTGTCCAGCCGAACCTTAAAAGTGTCCAGGACTGCGGAATGCACCACTTCCCAGGGGAGATTATTCCAATGGCTGATTGTTCTCATTGTGAAAAATTTTCCTTTTGTGTCCAATGAGAATCTTTCCAGGAGTAACTTGTATCCATTACCCCTCCTCTTTTCCATGTGACTCCTTGTAAAAAGGGAGTCTCCATCCTCTTTGTAGCCACCCTTTAAAATACTGGAACATGGTGATAAGGTCTCCTCTAGGCATTCTTTTCTCAAGGCTGAACAAACCCACTTCTCTCAGGTTTTCCTCATAGTGCAGCCTTCCCAGTCCTTGATCGTCTTCATGGCCCTTCTCTGAACCCTCTCCAGCCTGTCCACACTTTTTTTGTGTAGCAGGGATCAAAACCGAGCACAGTATTCCAAGTGTGGCCTGACAAGCGCTGAGTAGGGTGGGATAATGACTTTATCTCTGCTGGTGATGCCCTTGTTGATGCAACCCAACATCCTGTTGGCTTTCTTTGCCACAACAGCAGCACACCGTTCACTCACGTTGAGCTTGTTGCCCATCAGGACCCCCAGATCCCTTTCCACAGAGCTGCTCCCCAGCTGGGTAGATCCCAGCTTGTGCTGCACTCCTGGATTATGGTTTTCCAGGTGCAAGACCTTATATTTTGTCCTTGCTGAGTGAAATAAAGAGATTTTGTTCATCGCATCTTTTAAGCATGGGGATTATGCTTTCGTGGAAAACAGAATTATTTTTCACAGAAAAGCATATCTTAAGTACATTGCTTTGACAGGAGAGACCACTGTACACACTGTATTTTGCTGATGTGTGTGAAGGCCAGTGCTTTTATGAGCCATTCATTGTGCTCTCAGCCTGGAATACTTAGCCTTATAAGAATCAATCAGTTGTGAAAAAAAATGTTCTTATGAAACAAGTAAAATCCACTTACCATTATCTGGTGTGTAAGCTTAATAACCACCAAAAAAGATAAAACATCTGGGGACAGTCAAGCTTTCAACCAGTCTCTCATGATGAGTTGACCAGTGTGCATGAAACCTCACTTTCAAGCAGAAGGTCATGTCCCGGCACCAGCAGCCGTGTCTGCCCTGAAGGGTGCTGGAGATCCTCACAGGAAGGTGCTGCATGGAAAACTTCTCCTCTGAGCAGGCACTATTCTCAATGACTCATGAATATGACTGGATCATTGCACTGCCTGAGGCTACTGTGGTCTCTGAGAAATCAACAGTAATAGCGTGCACTTGTGTGAAATCATTTATCTCTTCATTAGCTCCAAGAGCTGCCTCTGGCTGCCTCTGCTCTATGGGTACTATTGTGGGGCAGGCAAGTGCTCTCTCATATCAGAACAGCGCTGCTCAATGTGAAAGCAAGCCATCAGACAGGTGCTTAACTTTCTCTCCCTCCCCCTGAACAAGATATCATCTGTTTTCACTTGCTTCTGTAAATTTGATAGATTTTTGGTTTATCTTCTTTTTTCTTACTCCTTCCCATTAGGCCATTAGTTAGCAGATAATAACAAACCTCACCTTGAATGCCTTAGCACTTGGTTTATACTGGTTGTAGAAAATGGAAAGGAAAAAAAAGCCCTAGCTCTGGGTGTTAACTTTTCCTTACTCAGGCTCCATCATTTTGCACAAGATGACAACCTGTGCTTCCTCAGGGCCAAATTATGAATCTTGCTGCAACGAACCACATCCCGCTACTGGTTGTGTGAAGTCATGGTCTGGACCAGTGGACAACAGCATCTGGCTTTACAATGTGCAGTGGGACATGTTTAGCACTCAAACGGTAAAGCAGCCACAGGCCTTGACTTTGAGGCAGAGGGAGAATGAATTAGATGGGACCAGATCAGTAATTGCACCTGCATATCTGCAGACAGCCCTTACAATGTTGGATATTAAATTTTGGGTTTAATGTTATTAGAGGGGATTGTTCACAAGACAATGCAGATTGAATAGATATGCAAAAACACTGAACCAGGTGAACTCCTCCAAAATCTGACTGGATGGACAATGCCTCCTTATGTGTCTCATTGCTGCACAGTTCTGCCATGCTGTCCATCTTCTGCACTGAGACAGAACATTCTTCTGGTTGTTCAGAAAGCTCAGGATTTATTTATCGTCCACAGATTTCTACACAGATGTCCTCAACATTTGGGAGAGTCACTCTGGCAACCAGAAATCCTGGCTTTCAAGGAGGAGCTCCTTGTCAGTAAAAACTGCATATCTCACAGGTCTCTTTATTGTTGTCCTCCACAGTCTGGGATGCTGAAACAGCACCCCAGGCATGGAAAAAACAGAATAATCATTGGTATGCACATAGTTAACCAAGTAGGAAGGTAGCAGAGAATAGGAAAGCACTGGTGGACTGCTGTGAAGTACAGATACATACATGTAAACACTAGTCAGCAAACACTACTCAGTAAAACACAAGAAACTGGAACCCTCTTCAATGAAGACAGGAAAAGTTACATCAACTGGCAAGTAAATTCACAAAGAAAAATACATCAAGTACTGCAGGAAGGGCAAATGTGGCAAACAGTCTGATGCAGGCATGCTCACAGATATTGAAATAGAGTTCCTACTGGTAAAGATCCATGAACCTTGCAAAAATTTCTCTTAGCATTAAGTATGAAGCTATTTGTTTCATTTCTATGTATAAGTACCTTACAAACTGGAGCTCAGCTTCTTAGGCTTTCAAAAATTAATCCAATTAAGCTCACAATTCAGGTGTGAGAAATTTGATTCTAGATATTTGCATATCGCACTGTTTAAATAATTGATTTTCCAGTTGGCTAGGCCAGTATTTCTGTTTGATTTCACTTGAGTGCACAGAAAAGAGTGTACAGGTTCCTCATTAGCATGGAAAGAAGAAACATTTTTTTGCCTTTTTATACCTCAAATACTCCTATGAAAAACAGAGTAGATCTACTCCTTGATACAGTTAGAGTAGGAGGTAAGGTTTAGTTAATCATGTTAAGATTCGGTTTCTCTCTATTTTTAAGTTTACGAATATGTTTTTAGTTTTGCAAAGATGTTATGTTGTTGATGTTTGATGTAAATTATCTGGGGGGAGATGTGACAAGCAGCAAATGCATGTAATCTTTGTGTATGCACAAAGATTGTAATCTTTGTATGCACAAATGAGGTCTATTTCTTAACTGTCGTAGTTTTTCTAAAAGCTGTTCATTCGTGTTTAGGTTCTTATGTCCATGGCATCGTGTTCAGGGGCACGAAACATTACAGAGATTAAATGAGTTACACCAACACATACACAGATTCCACATCACTGATGTCTTTTTCAATAAAAAGCCAACAACCCCAGTCATGGATATTCGGTACCACACAATGAAGCTTTGACAGCACCAAAACCCCACTTTTCCTTTGACTAAAACAAAACTCCTCAGGCTGGCAAATGTAAGTGTCTGGACACACACCAGGAAAGGAAGTGAAAAAGTGCACACTCAGCATCCATTATTAGCTAGAAGGAAAACAATTTCATGCGTAAGGTGGCATCCATCCTCAGATATGATCTGAATATCAAGTTCAATATGCTGACTTGTGAGAAAAGGATTGTGCTGGTTTAACCCCAGCTGGCAACTAGGACCATGCAGCCACTTGCTCACTTCCCCCAGTCGCAACAGGGGGGAGAATCAGAAGAGTAAATGTGAGGAAAATATCATGGATTGAGATAAAGACAATCTAAAGGTTAGAGCAAAAGCTGCGCATGCAAGCAAAGCAGAACAAGGAATGCATTCACTGCTTCCCATTGGCAGGCAGGTGTTCAGCCATCCCCAGGAAAACAGGGCTCCACCGCGTGTAATGGTTAGTTGGGAAGACAAACATCATCACTCCAAACATCCCCCCTCCCCTTCCTTCTTCTTCCCCCAGCCTTATATGCTGAGCATGATGTCACGTGGTTTGGAATATCCCTTTGGTCAGTTGGGGTCAGCTATCCTGGTTGCGCCCCCTCCCAACTTCTTGTGCCCCCTCTACCCCCAGCCGGCTCACTGGTGGGGCAGTCTGAGGAGCAGAAAAGGCCTTGAGAGCCTAGCAGCAACCAAAACCAGCACTGTGCTATCAACATCGTTTTCTCATTGCAAATCCAAAACACAGCACTACACCAATTGCTAGCCAGAAAGTTAACTCCATCCCAGCTGAAACCGTGACAAGGATCATGCTTGGCTTTAGATTAAGTAAATCTTGGCAGTTTGGTACAAATTTTCCTATCAGCATTTCTTTCAGTTTCAGGTTGCATCTATACAAAGCAAATCATTTCACAAAAGGGTTTTGAAAATGTGACATGTAGGTACCTGATGTGGGTGGAAATCTGCAGCCTGAAATTTGATTAGAAGCAATCATGTTGAGCTGACCTTTGGGATATGCGCTGGGAGAATCCAGGTGTCACGCAAGGCAGGAGGGATTAAATCGTTTGCCAGTCTCTGCACTGTGCCTATGACCTCAGCTGAACTGCAGCTTCAGGTGTATGGGGGTGAAGCTCACATACACATCAAACCACCACGCTGTATAGAAATGGTCCTTGAGATTAAGCCAAATCCACACCCGCATGACATTTAATTATAACAAATATTGAGTTGAATTATAGTTTCATAGATGTTAAAGCCAGAAAAGACTGCTGTGAGCCTCAACCCTGGATAAGACAGGGTAGCCAGTCTTTTTTTCAGTGGTGCCCAGTGACAGGACAAGAGGTAATGGGCACAAACTTGAACATAAGAAGTTCCATCTAAACATGAGGAGGAACTTCTTTGCTTTGAGGGTGGCAAAGCACCGGAACAGGCTGCCCAAACAGGTGGTGGAGTCTCCGTCTGTGGAGACATTCAAAACCCTCCTGGACATGTTCCTGTGCAACCTGCTCTAGGTGGACCTGCTTTGGCAGGGAGGTTGGACCAGATGATCTCCAGAGGTCCTTTTCAACCCCATATCATTCTGTGATTCTGTGATTCTGTGTGACTCGGATTCACATAAGCATTAAAAAGACCACTGAGTTCAGTGAGCTGATATATTTTTAGCAAATATAATTGATTACTTTCTGTTGTCAAATTATCATGGAAAATACCCTTATTGATGAGAAGCTCTTGATTTTCAAGGATTGTTTGCAGAAGCTGGGCCAGGGGCAGCCCTAGCACAGACAGCAGTTGACCAGGGCAGTGGACTGCTGGTGTGAAAATATGGACACAGCTTCACTGCTTACCTTTCCCATGCTGTAGGAGCTCTTAAGCATCCTTGCTGCCAGAGGTAAGTGACAGACCTCGTGGGGCAGAAGCTATGCCTGGGAGAACGATTGCCACCTCTCAGCAAAGGCAGTCACTATGTAGAGTCTCCTTTTCGTGGAAGTAAAAGGAAAACCCTTGGCCTTCTGCCTTCTTCCCTCTTACCATTCCCCTTCCACAATGTGAGCAGCTCGATCCAAGTCAGGAACATGCCCCTCACCTACTACGCAGAGAAAAGCAGTATAGTCTCTGCTGCTAAGAAGACTTCCATCAGCTCTGATTCAGGAATCTTATACTTGAATCCTTGAAATTCATAAAATGTGTCTTTAGATTGCTGACAGAAGCTCCTAGACCTTGTATTAATCATTATTTATTAATAATCCCAAACTAGAATCTAGAGGAACAAAAATTATTTTTTAATCCTCAAGAAGTAATGCCAGATAGTCAGATTTCCAGTGTATTTGGTATTTTGCTTCTTATTGTCCTTAGATGATGTGTGAAAGGACAAGGATCACTCATGTCACCAACCAAAGTACCCAGAGGACCTCTTTAGCTCTTTTCAACTATACAGTAAAACAGAGATTTATAACACTATATGTACGAGGCCTTTGAGTTTACAGTGTGCTGTAAAGCAAATTCTGACATTAGTTTAAATACTTGAGGATCCTTATCCTGTAATTTTGTGAGGTATTTCCCTCATGGACATGTTCAACAGACATCTATCTGTTGAACAACAGGTGAAACCCTGGATCTGTGGGGATTTTTTTGTTGGCTGCACTCCTTGTTGGGGGTTTTCTCCAAAGTGATCTGTTGATCTCAGTGCATGTTATTTCTGGGTATAGCTCTTTTAAATGAATGTATGTTCTGATGCATATAGCGTAAAACTCAACTTTTCACCCGAGGCGTGTGTTCCTACGCGCAATCTGGGGTTTGGAAATACTTTGGGCTACAAGCTGGAAGGGAGGCCCAGTTTCTGTGGCATGCTGCCACATCTCTTTTGATTAGGAAACTAACGGCTGGATAACTTCTGAAAACAGGAAGGTATGACAGCAAAACTTTATTTCGATTAAATAGCTCCCATATAAACACAGGAATTCCACTGTCATCCCCGCTCCTTACCCTCAGCAGGTTTTGCAAGGACAGACTGGCTGGGTGACAGGTCCAGAGGCTGTGTGCTGGCCACAGGTCACCACCGCCAGTAGGTCTCTTACCTAGCTCAGCTGGCAGCTGAAAGAAATTCTCTGAAAAGTCACAACACAAGCAGTGTTCACAGAATTTACTGTTCCTATTTTTTAAAATTTTTCATGGAGACCTCAGGGAAAGCTCCCAACACATGAATGTCCTTACACACAAAATGGCTGCCACCTCCCCTGACTGCCAATGGTTTGGAAACCAACAAAATGGCTCCTCCTTCCCCACACAGTGTGGGAGAAGAACAAGTAGAAGTGAGGTACAGAAAAAAAGAGAAGGAGGCAGGCAAAGTGTGGGGGCTGCAAGCGGTTGTGGGGGCAGGTGGGACACCCAGGCTGGGCTGGCAGCCCTTCTCCCTGTGAGCAGCATGGAGGAAGGCCATCCCTGCTGGTGCTGTGTTCAAGGTTAGTTTTTAACCTTAGAAGTCAGTGGAGTGTGTGGAGCTATCATCCACCATAAGCTCAACTACCAGCAGGAAAATGAAAAGACCTACAAATAGATTAATTTAGCATATCGACAGTGATTTTTAGTCTGTTTTTGTGTTTGTTGGAGGCCTAGCTGATGCTGCTGAGGTCAGCAGTTATGAGCAGCGTCATTTTAAATGCTCGTGGCAGCTGACTAACAAAGGGTGCTTTTTCTGAATTATTTTTAGCGTGCTTCAAATACTATGAAAAAAAATTCAAAGGTGTCTTTGGAATAAAAAAAAAAAGAAAAGAAGGCTGGTTTCTGGTGAAAGAAACCATCTGTCTCAGATATTTTGCCTCTCTTCTCACAGGACAGCAAAAAGTATTTTGGTGACAGAATTTGGCTGGCTGAGGACACCAAGTGAGCTGCTGCAGGGAAGCCAGGTAATGAGAGACAGAAAGTGTTTTGAAGACCTCTGAATGGATGCAGAGGAAGCTGCAAATGGTAATAGCGTTCTCACCGAAGGGCATTGTTGAGAGGTTGGAGGCCTTTAGGAAATTTGAGTTCAGCTCCTGATTTGAAATCATGGAGGAGAAAGAGGATCACCTGGAGGCATCTTAGGCTTTGGCTCAGGGGGTGGCAATGGACTACGGAGGTGGGAGAAGTTTATAGGGTAAAGAAAGGTAAAAGGCACACCTAGTTTTTAATTATTAGACAGCAAAGCAGCATTACAGCAGCATAGCACTGTCCATGCAAAACAGATAGCATGCCAAGCAGTAGAGAGCTACCAGACATCCTGTCCAGATCATAGCCCTGAAGCTTCCCCAGCCTATACAGAGTTGAAGTCTTGTGTTCAGTAGCATAATGAATACAACCACCAGTTAAACATGAATTAACCTATCAACCCAGTGCATATGTAAAAATCACCAATTCATATATATTGACAGAAGGCAAGCTAGAAAAAAGATGTTTGATGAAATACAGGTGGTGAAAAAAGTTATGGTGGTACTGGTATGAACTGTTACTGATATGCCTTGTTTGTAGCCCAGTTTCCCCTAAAGTTCTTAATGAGGCTTAACATAAAATATGAAATATTAGTAAAAATATGTGTTAAATAGAGAAAATGAAGCTTAGAAATACAATTTCTTAGAAGGCTAAGAAATAATGAAATTAATTTTAACTTAAATGATCTGCTTGCAAATGCTCACAAAATTCAATCTTCACTTACTATAAGAGGTGAATTTTGGACAGATACTTGGCATTCTTCATAGGAAACACTGTTATTTCATTTAATTCCTAGACTTAACTCCCCTTTCAACTCCCCATAGAGTTATGCTTTCAGTGTTTGTACACTTGCAATGTATTGTAGTTTCAATAAATCGCTGATTAGAAATTGCAAATATTCAAGTGAGAATCAGGTAGAAGAAAATCAAAACAATATATCAGAATTATTATTCAAGTTCTACTGTCTCTTGCACAAACTTTTAGAAGAGCAGTGGAAATCTGGTATCTTAATCATCTTAATCTTAATGCCTGTTATTAACTCTTTCTTATGCAGCTCATAAATTACTGGGTGTTAGGCTAGGTTTGTCGTTGCTCCCACATACTCAGCTGGAATCTAAGTACAGAAAAGCCTGAAAATTTTCTATATCTCCATCATTGCAGGCCTCACACTTCTGATAAACTCTGGAAAGTACCTCTCACTGATAAATTAAAAATCCATCCTCAAAGTTGCCCTTAATAGTCATACATTGTTTAAACATACTGTGCAAACTGTGACTCCTTAGAACAATTACACAGATCAGTTGCCTATATTTCGTTATAAACAATACTGAGATTAATTAGTTGGAATGGCTTCCTTTGCTTCGCCTCTGATGTCATGAAAATGCTATTACTAGCTCTTCCTTGGACAGAATAAACAAGCATATCTGATATGCAAGCTAATATAATGTCCTTTATTTACATGATTGTAAATCCTGTTAGCTCTAAAACAATTTTGAATTTAGGAGAGGGCCAAAAGGGAGAATAACAAAGGAGAGAAGTGACCTCAGTGATTCCACACTGACGTATCTTCAGCCTCAGAACTGGCATGGGAAGGTTGTGTTATCAGTTGGCTTGGAAAACCTGAGTGATGGCTATGCCATTCTGCCCACAGCAGGACATAAACAACTATTAATTGTTTCAGGAGTTCATGGCTTTTACCTGTACCTCAGTTAAGTTTTCTGTGTAGTATGCAAGGGTTTCAGACAGGTTGAATAAAGCTAATCCTTTGAAAAATACAGCTACATTGGGACTTGGGGGCTTCATTTACCAAAGAATATTGTATTCAATATCCAATTGTTTTAGACTTCTGCTATAACATCTATGACTGATTTTTTTTCTGTGGCTGCACATCATATTGAACAACCTATTTATTTAAGTATCTAAATGGGAAATCTAACCTCTTTCAAAAATAGGGACCATACCCCCTCTGAAAATATTGCTGTATGGTGCATAAATGCCATGAAACATCAGCCAGTTGTTCTATCTGTGAGGCAATTCTGTCCAAGCTTAAGCTCAGGCTGGTTATCTAAGCACTTTTACTGGTTTATTTACTGTAGGTGTTCTCCATGTTTCCTCATGGTGCCTACTTAAGAACAAACATATCTTGCAACAATGATGAGCATTAGCACACTTTGTCTATTTAAACATATGTTTTCAGCTACATTCCTCAATTCATTGTGAGCTTTGTTATAGGACCAACTGTTAAAGGCTACAAATAAAGAACTAGGGTAGAAGCCAGATCCGTAGAGTGAATGGCAAAACTCTTACTGGAACTGAGTTTCCAGTCAGCCTTTGTCAAGCAAGAATTCACAGAGAAATGGCTAGGACCTTTTCCTTGTAAGATGCTGAGTTTGCCTCACCAGTAATTGGTTGAGATGAGGACTTCACATACATCCAAACAGAAGTTTATTTTATCACATTGTGGTACTTTATTTAAGTTTACAGAATAATTGATATAAGACTGGGAAACTGAAACTGTATTCAAAGATATCCAAACAGGTTAATATTTGGTTAGAGCTGATTTATTGTAACTTAACTCATAGCGGTCTTGCATCATCAGATGCCCAAAAACAAAGCGGCCATCTTGCCCAAGATCTATCCATGCGAACTGTCATCATAAGCAGATGTCTGGAGAACAGTAGAAGCATGGCAAACATTTCAACAAGTGTGCCAAATATTTGCAGTTCAGGAACTTTATAAATTTTCCTGTCCCCAAAGGTAATGATTCCCTAAAACAAAGCATAACCTATGAATGGATGCTAAGGCAATACCCCGTACACTGAATACAGCCCATTAGAGCAACTCCTCTGGCCTACGCCCCGAGTGAAATTTGTAATAGTCTTATTTCTTGTTAGCCCCTCAGGAGGTTTACCTATCTTCTGTGGCACAGGCACAGTAAGCTATGTTGGGTCTTCTGCACGCATGTTATACAGTGGATCTGTTCTTGTTCAGTAGGTCTAGTGGTACGTCAGGGAAAGGATAGTGACATTCAGGCTCTGTCCACCTGCCTGGCTTGCAAAGGCTGGAAATCACTGATTTTGTTAAGGCTTTCCCATTCCTTAGTGAATATGTGATTCATGGGATTAGCCTTACCACAGTATATGCAGGATTTACTTTACTGAAGCCAGTGGCATTCACCCCATGATTTGGCAATCTTCCTGTCTAAAAAAGGCACAAGAAAATAATAATAGCAAAAGTAACTGGTTACTTCATCTTAAAAAGAAATCAGCCTGATTTATGTTTTTTCTCCTTTTTTTTCCCATCATTTTTATGTGACAGAAATAGATAAAGTAATCATGGGTCATATATTACCAAGAAATCACAAATTGTTCAGGAACTCATCTTAAAGTCTAAGCAAAAATCTGAAGCAATGTTTACACATTTAAGAGCTTGTAATATTTAATTATGTTTGATACATATTATTCCATTTTCTAAAAACCCTGGGAATTTCCAAGTACAAAACTGAGCCTGACTTGTGACATGTTAGACTTGTGCGTAACTGGAAGCTTCAGACTTAGCAGTGAACAGCTTAAAATTGGATTTACTCTGTATGACTTTCCTGTGAATTTGCATTTTCTTTCAGGATTTTCCTTCTCTTGAGTATGCCCTAAAATAATGTAATTTTTGGTATATAAGATAATTTTATCAAAATGATCAAAGCCTATACTATCTGTAAGAATTAATAAAAGTATATGTAATTGTATTTAATACAATTAACGTACTTAATTTACATTAAGACATTGAGAATTCTGCTAAGGTTAGCTACTCTGTACAAACTGGTTTTAAAAAAGGTGGGTCTGTAGGGTATCTAGATGCACTTATTCCCATTTTGACTTTTCTAGAGGAATAGCTGGTCTTTGGATGGCTCCTTTACTGTTTTCCCTAGCCTAGGCTGTATAGACAACTCTGTGTGACACCCCTATTACCAGCTAGCGGGCTTTCAAGAGGAGCTGCTGGTCAGGTAAAACCACTAGTGAAAAAATGCCTGCTCTGCATTTCCTCATCACAGTTAAGGTCAAATCCGTGGGCACACTCCCCTCCCCTGCTCCCTCAGCCCATTTGCCACAGAGCAACTGTATCTTTCTGCTTTGTTTTCTGCTTTGTGTCCCAAACAGCTAGCTAATTTTCAGTCCTGTAAGCTCTTTCAGCTACAAGGAAAATTGGATGATAGATTCAAGTGTTTTTATTTACAAAAAGCATTTTCCCACATGAGACAGGAGGCCACAGTGTAGTGAGCCCAGTTCCAGCCAGCTCTAAGTTCTCAAACTTGTTTGGACAATTTCTTATGTTTGGTGTTGTGCTCTTGAGGGAATTTTTTTGAGTCAGTTTGCAGTCAATTCTATTGAGTTGCTATTTGTGTTTGCTTTGTTTCTGTTTTCTCTTGGTGCTTTTTACGGTTGTATTATTCATACTGAGCAGAAAAGCATCATTTATCTTCACAGACATGCAGAAGGAAACCTGTTCATTACAGTCATTATCTTTACAAGGTTAACCTCAAGGCATGGTCACTTATGCTAGGATGTGAAGGAGACAATGAAGTATTTAGGCAGAAAGCAGTGCGGGGGTTACTAGAAAGTCTTGAAACTTAAAGGAATACTGCTGTTCAAAACAGTGTTCTGTTTCATGTCCAAAGCTGATATTTTTGACAGGATTAAGTTCTCTAAAATTTTCAGGAAGCATTTACCATATGAAATGGAGAGTTTTACCTGGTATTTTGTATGTGTAAAACTTGCTTTTTTTCATACCAGGCTCATTTTTTATGCATATGTTTGTTTTAATATTTTCCTTGTTTTACTAGTGTATATTCTTTTATCAGATGATCTGTATTCTATAACCACCTGAATTATGTGGACTTTTCACTGTCCTGACCCAGGAGCAGACCTGTACATGACATGATGTAGCAGCTAAACACACTGTCCTAAGGGCTCGTAATCAGTGCAGGACACAAGTAATCAGGATGCCTCAGTCCCACTGATGTGCAGTGTGACCTAGAACAAGCTTTTTAACTTTTATTCTTCAGTCTTGAAGCTCAAAAGACACAAGACTGCAGACCTATCAATTTCCATGTGAAAAAAAGGAGCAATTTCTCAGTTTCTTGGTGGTACAGCAATGACAATTTTGTCTCCTCTCCTAGAACAAGAGCAGAGACAAGGGAACAGAACTTAACAACATTGATGTTGTACATTCAAGACTACCGAGTGTTAAAGCAGAGGCTTGAATCTAGGGTTTATTTCCTTGGGCAAGATCCTAAATCTCTCTAATCCTCCATCTGTGGAGTGGAGATAATATAGTTTTCCTTCTCCCATCTTCTTGCTGTTGCTGGTTATTTATACCATAAGCTTTTTTTCCATCTGTTTTGCTACACGCGTGCATAATTTCATAGCTACCACACTCTAAATGCAGCTTTGACTTTCTAAACATTGTTTGAGGTATTGAGGTAGTTTTCTTTTTTTCCTGCAGTCTACTGTAAAATCTGTCTTCCCTTGGTTACTCCACTCTCCCATCCAGAGTGAGTCACTCTAGCATCTGATAACTTCTGGTGAAAATAGGTGTTCTGCTACTCTAGATGTTTAAAAGTGTGAGTAAGTGACTGTTTACACCCAACATATGACCTCTTTGCATGGCCAATATTAAACCAATGGTTTTAATTTTTTTAAGCTACTGGAAGTGCACATATTGTCTAATTGCAAAACATTCAGTCACAACGACTAAACGGCGCCACAGAGATATAAAATATTATTTCATTGCTATTTATATTTTTGTTGTTATGATAAATACAGTGGTGAGATCATGCGAGATTTATGTCTGACAACAGTTCTTGGAAAGTCAGTTTGTATTCTGGTAGAGCACAAAAGGCTTTTTCTCTGTTTTGTCTTCAATTGAGGCTAGCAAAAACAGCAAGCAGGACAGGACAAATTCTAGGGCATGGTGAATTATGACTTTTTCAGTGACACTCATTGTCACTGAGAGACAAAGAGTAGGATTTTTAGTTGTGAAACAGGAGGCTGTAAGATTGGGCAGAGTAAAAAAATGCCAAGGGATTTACATATCATTCTACATCTTTGAACTGTACATTTCTAAGCTGCTTTTTAAGCATATTTCTCTACTCCATAAACTATTTTAAATGACACTTGGATTGTACTATGTCACATTCCTGTAAAGGTGCCGGTAGTTGAGTTAGTCATTCATTACTATTTAAGGAATATTATTTGACTCCTTTCTGTATCTTCATCCATCTTCAGATCTTCTTCCTTCCAAAATCCACTTGTGCCTGACTTTTTTCATTGAATGAATTTAACCACAGATGCTATAATTTCAGAACACTCGGTGTATAGGAGGGTAATGTCAGCTGCTCAAGACCTGACCTTCATTTGAAGACCAGGGAAGGTGAAAGGGATTAATACATCTCAAATTTGGGCCTCGAAGACATTGAGGGCCAGATTGTATGCAGTCACAAATCACAGAGATGTGCTTATGGATGACTTAAGGCTGCTTTGGTCTTCTCTGATCTGAGGGCTGCTTTGCAAATGGCCAACTCTGATATATACTGAGAGCAGCGAGAGAGCCCTCTAATTGCCATGACACTCACATTCTGATCAGCTTGAGGTGAGCAGTGAAAAAGGATGATTAGGGTATCACTGCTTTCAAGCTTCCAGGGACAATCTTGCAAGCTTACACCAGGGAGAGTCACATAGGTGTAAAGGTTACAAGTGCTGATACCACCTGCTTAAAGTAACTTGCACTGTGTTTTTGGAAACTGGCCTACTGTCTTGACCTTTCCCCACAGGGAAAGGCTGTAGATCTAGTGTCAGTCCTTGGTCAAGTTAACACCAAAAATTGCGGATCCCTGCAAGCAATTTTTCATTAATCGGTGGGTGAAGGAATCGTTTCCTTTTGTGAAGGAAAGGACTGGACCACAGGGGACTAATTCTCCTTTTCCTTCTTACCATTTCTTCTTTCACTCTGTGTCCACCTTTGCCTAATCTCCATTCCACCATTTCATGCCAATCTCACCATTTCTATCAGGTGAAATCTAAAACTAATTGAAGGAAGAGAAACGATAAATATATTTTCAGAAATTGTTAGTGTGAAGGAGGATTGATTTAGGACTGTGCAGCACCAAAGTAAAGAAAGGAGACTCTGTCAGCAGATGAACCCAATGGAAGAATCTCTTTTAACTCCCATGTTGTGAAAAACCCTTCCCCTGATTTCTGGAAATTCTGAATCAGATGCCACATGAAGCCATGATAACCCCTGAGCAGAGGAGGCTCAGTTAGTATTTGTTGTTCTTGCATTCAGTCTCATCATGCTGCTAACTAGTTTAGAAAAAAATAATGTCATTTTTCTAGACTCATTCTCAGAGGTCACTTCAGGCTTTAGGAGCCTCTCAGATATTGAACTCCCAAGAACTTGCATTGTTTCTGAAAAGGGACAGGAAATGATTTAGAAAATATCACTCTTCCTCATAGAATTTGTGCCTGGAGTTGGAATAGAAAGACATTGCAGTTTTTCCAGCATTTCCATCACTGTTGTTTTAGGAGCTTGTATAGCTCAAAGAAACTCAGAAACAGAAACTGATCTTTTCATACCTATCTATATGAAATTCTAGCTCTTATTCTCTGGATGCCTGATCGGTTTTTAAAATATTTTCTGCACATCTCTATGGATTTCAAGCTCGGTATATGAGAGTCCTTTTATTAGAAAAGTCATAAACTTCTGTAAAATGTTTTTTAAAGGGTAAGTATGATACATGTTTGCTTAAAGACTTGCTGGGTTTCTTTGTGAACTACCTTTTATCCTTTACCGTTGAAGATCTTCTGACATGTTTGATAACTGGCACTCTGCCACCTCTCTCACATAGACCACCCACCCTTCACAGTGACGTCAAGGAAGTCCCCACGTTTGCATTATTCAATGGCAAGGAAGCCTTTGCTATCTTTGACTACACAGATGGTGAGCAAAAGGATGGGAACCTTTGGATCGGACTGCATCCCTTGACTCTGTTTTGTTTTCTCTTCTCAACAGAGGCCTCTGTAACAAAGAAGTCTTCTGTTTGGTGTACTTGCAATGAGAAAATAATGTTCCAATCGATGACAGGTGCTTTAGCTTCCAGCTGATTTCAAAGTGCGTCATACTGCTAGAAGAAAAACCCAGCTGAAAAATGCATGGATCTGTAAAAAGCCTTTCAAAGGTCCCACTGTGTGATCACCAGGAATGTGCTTTACCCCGCAGTGTAGTGCTCAGTGCACAGGGCTGCATGCTTGGTCTCTTACCTTTTTACCATGCTTCTCTTTTCTAGTGTCCCTGTAGTGCCCCAGTCTGTGTCCATGCAAACAGGTTCACAAGAGCATCCGTGAGGTCTAATAGCAGGAGAAGCTATCATTCTGATTTTCTTTGTACTCTGCATCCTCTGCCATCTGCTCTTGGGCTCTTCCTGATGTTTTTATGTTGCAAAAACTCTTTGAGACAGGATGTTTCCCTTTTTATTTGTTAAGGGCCTAGTGTAGAGTAATGATAAACAGGAATCTGAGGCTATGATGAATATCAAGTTGCTGTACTTTCCTGACATTGTGGAATGTGTCAGTTACTCAGGTGTGTGGGGTTGACGCAGACAAGGAGGAGAAAAGCTCTTGATAGCCAGATATCAGCTAATACTTAAGAGTGGGAATGATACTAAAACTACTAAGTTTTTTATGATTTTGTGTCCAGATGTCCCCCTATTTTCAGTTAAGAAAAGCCAAGACCTGTAAATTCAGATTAAAGGACTCCTGAAAAGTGAAAGAGTTTGAATATCCACGTAGAGGAAGAATGTAGAGGAAAAATGAAGGATGGAAAGAGTTTATTTTCCTTCTGTTAAGCCAAGGTGAAAGACTATGGTTGAGTCAAAATTTGCCTTCACTCAAACTGGTAAGCATTTAAATGTATGTTACGGCCTTTGCCTTCCTCCCCAACTCAAATACAGAAGATGTGGGAAGACCGATGATCACGGCTGGATCAGGCTGCCCTACAAAACTCTTCTGTGAAAACCAAAAGGCAGATAAGGAGCTTCACCTGAACATGTGCACTTGTTAGATGTTCCTATATTTCATCGGATACCAGAGACTTCCTCCTAGAAGTGAAGAAGGCATGGTAGGGAAAGAAAGAGGGAGAACTGTTTGGTTAAACTCCAGATTCTGTGAGCTACCACATCTCAGCTGAGAAACATGCCTGACTATAGTCCCAGATTGGAAGAGTAAGTTCAGTCACTAGACCAAAAGCCAGATGCACAAGACCAAGCTTAGCATGCAAGTTGCTCATTACCTTAAATGGGGAAGGCTGATGGAAATGGATGAATAAAGCAAGTATACCTCATTCCCCTGTAAGAGTTGGAAAGATTCTAAGGAAAAACAGATCTTTGCTTAATATCATGTTTCAGCTAATGAACATTCCTTTTCTGTTTAGAGACCTGCTTGGTCACTACATGCTCCCGTTCAATGGCACCAAGAGCTGCAGACTAGATCTGCAGAACATTTAACAGATAGTGGTTAGTGCAAAGGGCCTAAGAAGAGGAAAATTGCAAATTTTAACTAAAAATCAGTTGAAATACTAAGCTACAGTTGTAGGAACATGTGGGGAGAGAACAGGTGAGGACCTGAGACAAAGCTATCAGGACAGAGCTTATGAGGTGGTTTGTTAGAAGAAATATAGTAAAGTGTAAGAACTCCACTTACTGATGTGCCCTGACATCTCTCACACTTGGATTCTTTTTATGAAAATTGAATTGTAAAAGATTAGTTTATAGAGTTCACCTCTAGGAGTATAACACCTTTTGCCTCAGATGACACGGGAATTTTGTGAGACTCTATGGAGCAGAATGGAAGAACCATGATTTACTTTTTGTGTTCCACCCATTAACACGTGCTTTATCTTCCTGGACCAAACAGGAAGAATTATTGAAACCTGCTATATCAATTAAGTATACATTAGGGGAAAATTGCTTCTAAGGCTATAAGTGGACATAATCCACTTTCTAATACAATTTCTTTTACAGCTATTGTGTAATAAGCATTTCTAGGTACAAGTAATATGACTTACAAGGGGAAGTCAAATTTATATATGTACCTTGGACAGATCTAAGTTGCAGAGTTGCATGAGGAAACATGATTTATACAGGTAGATTTTGTTTACAAATAGGTCTGTACAAATTTTGACCATCCTGTTGAAAATGTGAACTTTCAGTTTAAATGTCACTGCCTGAAGGAACACTGAAAGAACCAAAAGCCACACTTAAATGCACAGTGAAAATTAAGTCTGGCAACCCTAAATCAAGTATCTACTAATTTCAGTTTTCAACAGGAACTGCATAGAGGAAAGAAGTGTAGGGAGAACAGGTTCAGCATATAACAAAATTGTGTAGGCCTGGAATCATTACCCTTAAGTACTTATTTGATTTGCTTACTAAAACACCTTTTTCCTCACTCTGTTTTATGATCAATGGAGAGAAAGGCACCATGACTCCTTTACGCATCCTTAAACAAAAATCATCCTTGAAAGTCATTAGATATCCATTAAATATAGACAGAAACTAGAGCAAATGAGCTGGTAGCTTAGCCATCTTATGGTTAACCCAAAAGTTGGAGGAATGAATTCAAACCTAACTGGATGTCATAACAAACCTGGAGAATAAATCTGTCTTTCCTTTTCCCAAATTCAAAAGCAAATAGAAAGCATCAAATAAGCTGACTGCCATCTTCTAAAAATTTTCCAGCTTCTCTCTCTAAGACATAATCTATTGTTTAGTTTTGCAAGAATCAATATGCAGTTTAACATTACAGTCTGTGGTGACACAAGTGGGCGTGATTCTGTGATGTCATGTTCTGTCTTTCTACTTTGATTTCTGGTCAAATGTGATTTCTGGGCTAATCAGAAAACGGTCTGAAAAAGAACCAAGTGGGAGAAAAATTCTGAAATAATTCTACAGTCTTCATAAAGTGTATTTCAAGTTCTGGTGAAACTTGGATCTTTCCATTAATTTTAAATTCTTTTTCCTGAACAAAATAATCTCATCTTTCAAGGAATCCCTATTTTGGAATTACTATATTTTATGAACAAAAAATGTGGAAGGAGATTCAACACCAACATTTTGAAATATTATTTATTTCCACTGGATTGACTAAAAAATCAAATACTACATATATCATATGTTTCTTCCACACAACTAGCAATTCCTTCCAAACTGAGAACGGAGGCAATTATTCTGCATCCCCTAGAAAATGGAAATAAATATTTCTGAAGCCCAGCTGAACAGCACTTTCCGTCACTTGAAATAACAGATCAACTTGTGCATTGAGTTATTGTCAGGCAATCATTTCTGTTCTTAAAGCTCAGCAAAATGTATTTCAAGTCTTGCCTCGTATCTGTCCTCTGACCTTTGTGGCTGCAGTATCAGTGCTCCCACTTTTTTGATAAGCAGTAACAAGCTTTTTTCCCTGTACTTATCTTCCAATCATGTAAATGCAGCATGGAACAGATGATCTGGAAGTAGGTTAGCAGTTGTTCTTGATATATTTTGTTCTTGATATATAACCAATCTGGCCTAAACACAGAAATTTCTAACGTGCTTTCATCAATATGTGAAAGTGCCTTTGCTGGTTAGAAGCTGAAATGTGGGAGCCGGGAGATATAACTAGAAAGAATTCCTCAGGCCCCATCCTAGGCCCTTTAGGCTTCTTCCTCTTAGACTTTCATGTTTCTCCTCAGGGAGGGGAGAGGGGGAACAGGGGGGAGGCGGGGAACACAAAGAGCACTGACCCAGGGTGTGCAAGGAATTAGCATCTCCAGCCTTATTACCAGTTGCTCCTTCAGAGCAGAACCTGTTTCCCAGCCAATGAATGGGCATCAAGGCTGCTCTTTGACTTCAGCAGAAGAGTAAAAGGATCTCAAGAAACTGGAACTCAATTTCCATTTAAGAGACATATCAGTGCCATAGCATTCTTTGCCATAGCAAAGAAAAGAAATGCATAATGTAGCAGGTTGGCCCTTTTACAGCTACCATTTTCACATAGAACTGCCCTCAGCTGCTACAAAATGGAGAGCAAATTACATTCCTTTTTGTTTTGGAATTCAATCAGCCAAAGATATCCTCTTGCTCCAAAACATGTTGCTGGTTCATTTCTCCTTGAGTCACCTCTTGCATCTGTGCTGGCTAAGGATAAATTGCTACTGTTCTGATCCAGAGGCTGTAGCAAACCAAATGGATCAGGTTTGTGTTTCACTTATCCCCGGGCAACCCCAGTGGGTTCAGCAGATTCACAGGAAGGTGATTAAGAACCAAATTCAATCTTTGTCTTTTTTACAGGGTTATGTGCAATCTGTCACACGTGCTTCTCTTTTTTTTTCACACAGTTACTCTGCATTACACTTCTGCATTGCACTTGTTTCAGTTTAGCCACAAACACCAGCTGAGGGGAGAATTCTCTAAGGAGTTTGTTGCTCATTCTCTCCTTATATGACCTATACAATGGTCAGTTTGAATGTTTGTTTAGTTTTGCTCTGCTTGTCTCTGAGAAGCATAAACAAGTTGCTATCCATATACTTATGAAACCTGGTTAAGAGAAGAACCTGTTAACCAGGTATCCTAGGTTGCATTTAGTAATTCTTTGAAATGTATGCTTTTCTTTCTTTTCCAGCCTTTGGCTTGTTGGTCTAACAGGGGAAGTTTATCAGCTCTGTGTTCAAGAGACACAAATTTGGGCTGTACAACTTGGAGAGCTATTTTCTTAACCTTAAACGGGAGGAGAGCAGAAGTCAGAAGAGTCAGAACCTCAGATGACAAAAATTGATGAATTTGATAAGAGTGATTTATAACAGCCAAGGATCTGGCACTGTATCAGAGCAAACAGCGTAGCACGGTTTGATGCAAAGGATTGTTAGGTAACATACCAAGCAAGGAAACTTCAGTTATTCATCTTCAAGGAGTTGGCATGCAGAGTTCCTTCTAAATCAAACAATCCCTATCGCTGGGCTGGAAAACTAAGGCTCAAGCTTGAGGGCAAGGCTGACAGCCTTGTTTGTTGAAATGTACCCTTAATTTTCAAAATGTCCTCCCCTCATATGATGAATTTGATTCTTCACTGGAAAATCTTCTGCCAGAAAGATTGCTTGGGATTCCATGGGAGTTCATCTGAAACACATCCAAGATCAAGCTCAGAGTCTGTATACTACAGTATACTGAGCTGTGCTAACTAGGGTGAACTTGGAGGAGGAAATTAGCAGGCAGCTTCCATCCTGAAAGTGGCTACTCCAAAACCCTCATGTGACATTTTCTGTGTGTGCAGAGAGTTTCAGTTGGCTTAGTGAAACATCCTGCTTGTAGAAATGATGCATAGCAATAGCATATGTGAAAGAGTTTTAAGGCAAAATACCCTTCTAACAGCAAATTGAGGTGGTCAGAATTCCCATTTATAATCTAACAGAGACAGGCAGGCAGGCAGAAAGAGTTTCTGTACGCTCTAAATCCAGATCTTTTCATCTTCCCGGGAGGACACAGTATTTCTATAAATAAATTACTGGGAAATGTGGGAATAAATTGCCCTTTGACATTTGCAAATTAATCTTGAGAAAACGAACATAAATAGAATTAGCATATTTCTATCTGTTTATTTTGTATCTTTCTATAAGTGTGTCCCAGAGAAAAAGTCTCTTGTATGCCATAATATCAAATGCTATGTATATAGAGTTTTGCACCTGCCAATACTCAAAATGCACAGAGAGTATCCTGAAAGTGAACAGTTTATTTACATATTTTAAATATTTGGCTTAAAATATGCTTGAATAAAGCAATACTGCTATGAAAATACTGAGTGGCAATTAACAGATAGGAATTGAAGGGCTGCAAATTACCTGCTTTCAAAGTTGCCCCTGCAGATCCCTTCTTCATGCTAGGCACACATCTCTGCTGCTGCATCATATTGCCTGTTTTAAACTGCTGTTTCTTGAATTCCATCACCTGATCCTAACACAAAGGTGGTGTTACATTGCTGGTAACGCAGTATGTGGATGTCAGTGGAGATTCTTCTTCACAGAACAGCATGAAGTTCCTTGAAAATTTTCCCAAAATGTGTGTTCTGATAGAGTAGTGATCACTGCAGAAGCACTGCTCATCTTTCCCTGTGGTTGTTCCCTACAGAAGCTCTTCTCATCTCCTATTTTAGGACATGTATCTTAGGAGTAATTATACTTTCAGCGAAAACCAGTGACCAAGCTTTTGACCTCCGTCTTGATAGTAGTGTTGATTTTTTAAATTTCTTTTCATTTAGGGAGTATTTACTTAGGTATTGTGCTAACTGACAGGAAGATTTAGATGGTTAAAGCAGGACTTTAGGTGATAGGATTTAGATGCCAAAACGGCAAATCACCAAATCCCGCTTTACTAGAGCTTGTGGAGAAGTGTGAAGTCTGTAAGCAGTTTAGATTTTTAGAAGAAATTTCAAGAGGCATGGCAATTGTGAATAGCTCCTGCTTAACTTCTAACCACAACCTGCTCCTAATTAATTTATGACCACAATCTGCTGGGATCTACCAACTAGACATTCTTCAAACTCCTTCAGTCCTCCAGGCAGAGTGTGGTATAAGGGTGTTCTGAGGGTGAGCCTAATGAGACTGGTCCCATGCAAAATCCAGTAGCAAAAGCTACATTTTTTCAAAACATAGGTGGAGGTGTTGTTTTCCCCAGCCTAATTATACCTAAGCTTAGCGGATGGAAGACTTGGTATGTCAGAGACCTACTGATAATCCTTCATTTGATAGCCTAGGCCCAAACCCTCTTCTTCCTACTTTACAGGACAAAACCCTATGACTAAGCTGTAGACTACCAGCCATAGACTACCCAGGGTGAAGCGGGGCAGTTTGAAGTGGTTACTCGCAGAGGTGAGAAGCTGGGTGTCAGATCACTATGCCATATTACACTGTGCACATACTTCATGACAGCAACGACAATGAATTTCCCTTTACAGTCCCCTTTCTAGGCCAAACCCAAACTTTTCCTCAGATTATCTTTAGATAATCTTTTCTTTAGATTCATAAGTATCTTTTCTTTAGATTCATAAGTATCTTTTTCTCAGTGCAGATTCCTCCACAGTCCCCTGCACAAACAACTGCCAGCTAAATGTAGCTACATTCCAGATAAATGTGAAAACATGGATAAATTTTCTGAAATACTAGTACTGCGTGTGGCCTTTCTACTGCAAACTTCTTTTGCTCAATGCCCTGTTGTAAATTTCCATGTAGAAATTTGGGTCTGATTTATTACTGGTTCATTTACATTTCCCCCACAGTCTCCTTCCAAGCCTTAGTGAGGCTCTCCAGTGAAGAGTCAATGATGCCCTGCAGCGTTGTGTTCAATGTAGTTGTATAAAACAACTCAATTGTCCTGATGCTCAGAACACAACATAATATTTTTTTATAACTATAATTCAGGCAATAAGTCTTAAACACTGTAAAGATACCAAAATGATATTGACTATAAAGTATTTTAGAGACATCTCCCAGAAGAAACTTTTAATTAATGGCTCTTTCCAATAATTATTTCCTATCTGATCTGATCTTTTTTTAACTAAAAAGTGGGCTTTCCAAAGCAACAGACATGTTGTCCAGAAATATATAGTGAAAATTGATGGATATACATAGATTTAAAGTTAAATATTATAAGAAAAATACAAATGTTAATAATGTCAATGAACACCAAGATATAAGCTTTTTTGTAAGCTTTGATAGGCAGGAGCAAAATCCTATCTAGTTCTTGTCTTCCATTCTGTAAGAATTGTTGTATTATCAGGTGTCAATCCCAGAAGCCTGTAGTCCTAAGAGAAATGACCAAGAGAAGTGTACTTCACCGGGAATTGTACTCAGTATAGTAAAAACATACAGAAGATAGAGAAAATTTACCAATTGACCCATAGATGAACTTCAGCAGATTAGAGGCCTAAATATTTTACAACAACAGTACACTAGGGGGACTAGTTTTACTCTTTCTTCAATCCTGGACGTATGTCACAGTAACAGAAGAGAGTGCAGCTTCAGGGAATTAGTACTTTTGGCACTGCTAATAGTGGATCCTGCGCATAGGAGGCCAAATATCATTACTGTAACTCCTCTAAAATCAGGAAAGTAGCTAATACTTAAAAATTATCTGACCTCCAAAATTGTTTTCCCTTCAGTTCGGACATACATTTGTCTGGCAAATTGTTAAATATGAATGTGGCAAGAAAGAAGAAATAAATGATCATAATATGGAAAACTGATAACTCCAGTTATCAGTTGTAAGCAGACGAGACTGAACACTTTTCCGCTAATGTAAATCTGCAGCATTTTCACTACATAAAATGCTTCAGAACAAGTGCTATCCAGCTCCTGGCCTATTTTATATGGTATAACTAGGGAAGTTGTGTTTCGCGCCACAGACTGTGTTTAAATTCTCATTTAAATAGGAAACTTGATTAGTTTGTTAAGTAAACATCACTTATTTCTTTGAATATGTTAATAGAATTCAGTACCAAATTGAAGTGAATGTATCCTTACTTAGATATTTTGGTTTTGGCAGAGAATTGGTAGGAGTAAGGTGAGGAACTCCTGACTTCTCTGGTACTGTCTTTCATGAAATCACAGAACGTCTCACCTTGATTTCCCCCGTCCTTTTTTTTACTCTTTGGTGTAGTGTCAATTCAAAAGGCCAGTGTGTCCTTAGGAACTCTCAAGGGGCTGTACTGTACAGGTCAGACTTTCAAGAGTTCAGCACCCAAATGCTCCAGTTTAATTATAAACATACCTAATATAAAACTAGACCTGGATTTTTCCACTGAGATGTCATTCTCGATAGGACCTGTATCATGGTGGAAATCTATTCTTAGATAGATTTTTTCAATTTTCTTCAATTTTAGATACCGCTTTTTGTCAGTAGGTGCTAGAGAAAGAAAGTTTTTTATAAAAAGGTGATGATTGCCTAGTATTCAACTTTTACCAGACTGTGTTCTTTATAGGGTGGTTCTCCAGGTCTCACCTGCACAGTTTATGGAAAACTTCCATGATGCTGCCTCAAACAACTTCTTTCGGAATCCAAGGCTATTTGAGTTAAGAACTTCTTACTACAGCCTAACCTAAACTTTCCCTTCCTTAGTTCTAGGCCATTGTTCCATTGTGGTTGTAAATATTTCCCTTCCTTCATTTAAGATAAACTTCTAAGGAAAACATTGAGCAAACAAAAAAAAAAAAAACCCAGAAAAAAAAAAGAAGAAATTAATAAGCAGTCTTTATAAGCAGTGAAATGCCATAGAGTAGTTCAACCGTGGGCAGCTTTTAATATTTGTGCAAGAGACCAGTCCATTTGGAAATTCATAACTAGAAAATAATCTTACATGTCATTATAAAGGCTCCTAGCCTGAGTAACTGAAAAACTCCCAGTGGCAAAACTCTCTTATAATCAGAGGTTTTCAAATGGACATTTGCATTTACTGGTAGTATGTGGCCCCAACATTTACATCTGGCCACCAAATTAATATGAATGCTATACAGTTCCACTTTTGTAAAACATTTAATTTGGTACCTTCTAGCATTTTGATTAAGGAGGGAGAAAAATTAAAATATCAATATCGCCCATATTAAGTAAAATAAGAGCAGATTAATTTTAAAAATCTAAATGCAAATAGAGAATCACCAATTACATGTTGTTTTTTTTAGAGAGACCCTGAAAGCCCTCTTCCTGCTTTTGAGATAATTATCACATTTTATCAATGGTCTGGAAGAAAACATCAAATCTCTGCTGACCAGTTTTGCAGATGACACAAAGATGGTGTACATAATGTAATTAGTGAAGAGGGCTGTTTTGTGTAATTTAGTAATTTCATAAGAAAGTCACAAACAAATTACTGGAATCACAGGATCAATACGTATAGATAGGCAGTCCTGGACCTAGTAATGTTCTTGGAGGATGTGGATGGCTTTCTTGGGGTAAATTTTCTTTAGTAAATTGGGGTTCAAGACAGCTAACTTGGACATGAGCTACCATTAAGATGCCATTTCCAAGAAAACTATTATACTCATTGGATAAATAAAAAGAGGAATATTGACTGTAGATAGCAAAGACATACATCAGCTCTGTATTTGGCACTGTGACTAGGAATATTCTGTCCAGCTCTCTTGCCCAGGACTGGACAGTTGTTGTTATCTCTGTCTTGATAAATTAGAGAAAGCTCAGAGCAGGGTTACAAAAGCAATTGGAACATGAAAAACATAATACAGTGACAGATTCATGGAGCTCAATCTGGTTGGTTTTATATAAAAGTTATGTGATGACAGCAACTGCAAGCCAATATCTAAATGAGAAATTAGGATTAAAAGAAGAGAGGATGCTAAAGCTAGTCAAATAAAGGCTAAAAATGACCCCTTTTTTAAAAAGCAGTGGTGGCAATTGCTTACAGAAGTTTAGTAAGAACCATAGTGGATTCTCAATTCCTGGAATTTTTAAAGTTAATTGATTTCCACTGACATGGAAATTAATTCATGAGGCCCTGTGCAACTTAATCTAGACTGGTCCTGCTTTAAACAGGGTGTTGCCCAAGATGACCTCCTGACGCCTCTTCCAGCCTTACAACCTAAGTTACTCTACAATTCTCTGGTTTCTGTTTTTTTGGGAACATCTGACTAGATAACCTCTTTTGGCCTTAAGGTAAGTCTCTACTTGTTTGCAGTACAGCATAGAGAGAGTAGCAGCACTGTAGCTTCAGGGAACATAGCTTAGCAGAGGTAATTTATTGAGGGAACAGTATACCTTATCCTTCCATAACCTAAGAGAGATTTGATTTGCAGTTTTCCAGAACCAAGGTGTGCATGTGTGCCAGTGGAATCCAGATGCTTCACTTGTTTCAGGTTAGCCTTTAGTTTTGATACTTATTTACTAATAACAAACTACAACCAATTCAAAGTCAAGTTAGCACTGGTATAGAATTGCGTACAGGAAATATATTTCCACCTTTAGTTTGCATTAGAAAGGAAGAAATAAAACAGGGCACAGTACCAACATACCATTACTAACCCAGGGAAAGAGATGTTCCCTGCCCCAGGAGGAAAGGTTACAGAGCTCGTTACAGATAACATGTAAAAAGGCTATAACAATTAGTAGAAGACAGGAGGAACTGCATTCAAACCCACACATACATACTGGTAATGAGTTGCTCAGTGAGGTATTTCTGATCCCAGTAAAATTCATTTGGTTTGCTTTGTTAGTGTTTACTCAGTTACCAGCTTTCTGTTGATTTCTGTAGCTATTATGGCTACAGAGGAGAGGACAGGAGGAGGTAAGAATGAATGTAATACATTTTGTGTGGGAATTTGTACACACCTATCGTGAATCAAGGCAGGCTTGAAGAATGCACTGGACCACGTGGGAGAAAGCCAAGCATAGGTTCACTGGTGGAGTAGAAGGGGTCAGAGAAACACAGCCTACAGAAGACAAAGAATCATAGAATAATTTGGGTTGGAAGGGACCTTTAAAGGTCATCTAGTCCAACCTTCCCTGCAATGAGCAGGGACATCTTTCACTAGATCAGGTTGCTCAGAGCCCTGTCCAACCTGACCTTCAGTGTTTCCAAAGATGGGGCATCTACCACCTCCCTGGGCAACTTGTTTCAGTGTTTCACCACCCTCATTGTAAAAGATTTCTTCCTTATATCTAGTCTGAATCTACCCTCTTTTAGTTTAAAGCTATTACCCCTTGTCCTATTGCTACAGGCCCTATT
>KZ506276.1:128245-173675 GCA_002844005.1 Limosa lapponica baueri | reverse complement strand
GTTTCCCCAAGTCCTTCCAGGCAGGGCTGCTCTCAATCCCTTCATCCTCCAGCCTGTATTGATGCTGGGGGTTGCCCCAACTCAGGCGCAGGACCCTATATTTGGCCTTGTTGAACCTCATGAGGTTCACATGGGCCCACTTTTCAGGCCTGTTCAGGTCCCTCTGGATGGCATTCCATCTCTCAGGTGTGTCAACTGCAGCCCTCAGCTTGATGTCATCCACAAACTTGCTGAGTGTGCACTTGATCCCACTGTCTGTGTCATTGATAAAGATTTCAAACAGTCCTGGTCCCAGTACAAAGCCCCGAGGGACACTACTAGTCACTGATCTCCATCTGGACATTGAGCTGTTGACCACTACCTTCTGGATGTGACCACCCAACGAATTCGTCATCCACCAAACAGTCCACCCATTAAATCCATATCTCTCCAATTTAGAGAGCAGGATGTTGTGGGGAACCATGTCAAAGGCCTTACAGAAGTCCAGACAGATGACATCCATAGCTCTTCCCTTGTCAACTGATGTAGTCACTCCATGATGGAAGGTCACTAGGTTGATCAGGCAGGACTTGCCCATGGTGAAGCCATGCTGGCTGTCTTGAATCACCTCCCTCTTCTTCATGTGCTTTAGCATAACTTCAAGGAGATTGTGGTTTCTACAATTATTTCTTGTTCTTGCATTTTGCACTTTCCTGTATTGTTTTATAGTTTATAATTTTTCTATGTGGTAAGTGGTGGCATTAGAATTTTTGTGTGGTTATTACATTGCACCTTGCTGCTGTATTAATATTGGGGTTTCATCTCAAATATACATATTCAGCAAATATTTATCTAGCTGTTTGATGGATGATGGCTAATTTCAGTGCTTTCCTTTTGAAATTTTCTCTTCTTATACCCATACAAATTACAATCAGTGAGTAAATCCAAATCAAACAGATCAGCCAAAGGACTTGACCTTCCAATTAAATATATTAGCTGATATTGAAAGGGCAGCTTCCAGATGGAAATTAGTTAAACATTTACTGTGTTAGTTCTGCTTGATGAAAACGTCTGCTCTTTCCAGATGTGAAAATCAGTCTTCTAAAAGAAGCTAAAAGCAAGTGAGGAAAACTACATATTCGGCACCAAAGACAATTCTCTCTTACAAGACAAGAATTTGGAATCACTGTGCACAGGTCTTACAAATATTTTTTTTTAATTTATGTCAATTCATGAGAAAAACATCAGCTATTTACTAGCCCACACTACATGCATTAAATGGAACCTGAATGCTTGCTGAGGAGAGTGATGGGACCAGCAGCAAGAAGAGAAAGGAAGCAGGTTCCCAAAGTGCAGCACTGAGGTAAAACTGCTTTTCCTTTGCCTGCTCTTTTCTTTTTGCTGCAGTAGCAACTGCTGAAAAACACTGACCTGAACTGAGGTTTGTGCAAGAAATCTAGGAAGCCATTTTATATAATGTGTTTTCTACTGTTGAGACAGGTGCCACACGTAAAGGTTTGAGGTGAGGTTCCTGTATTTAGTTTGAAGAAAATAGGGAAAAATGAATTCTTACTCAGAAGGACAATAATAAAATTATCAAAGGAAAGCCAAATGCTACCTCTTACGCTTATGTGGGATAGAATACTGTTCATGGGAGAAAACAGAAGGAAGAGGTGAGAACATAGTGGTTTTTATAACCTTCTGTGAGCCCAAGGATAGAGATTAACCTGTCCTTATCAGCTGTCCTGGCTGACTGCAATGTAAGAGCTCCCATAGTGGTTCCTGCAGATCATATGGGCCAAACCAGCTGGAAAACAGAGCAAGTTTTAAGTAGGCCTTCATTTCCTCACTCAAGAAGATTATGCTGTTCCAGAGAAAAGACAACATGAATTTTGCCCTTTACGAGGGAGGAAGGGATCTTAATAACAGGAAGGGAAGAATTGCATGAGCATGAAGACAAAAGACACAATGCAGGGAAGTCTAACCAATGGTCTGTGCCTCAGTTTCCCTTTCTTTTCTAGGAGTTGACATTACTGCTGCTCTTCCTCCCAAGAATGCTGGGAGATGAATAATCATAGTAATACAATATTGGGAGACTCTAAAAAAAGAAATTTGATAAGAATGAAGGATTATGCCAGAGGATGACTGAATTTCCAAATTCAGAATTAATGGAAATCTCAGTACACATATTAATCAAGAGTTTAATGATATGGAAGAAACTGTGATTACAGACTAGAACTAGGTTCTTTGAGGAGAAAACGAACATTTGTCTTGTGGAAAGGACAACAAAGTACATTGTGTACTTAAGTGCAGTCACCCTGTATCTCATCTCAAATGAGTACAAAAAGCATGTGAGAATACACATGCTTCTTCAGCACACAAGCTATAACCTGCAGCCTCAACACAAGTTGCGCCAAGCAATTCTTTTTTTCTCTCTATTGGCACAAACACAGTTTTGCCTTCACCTCTTCGTATCTTTTTTATGTTTGTCACATTTACACAGCTGGATCTCACTGGACACTGGCTGTTCCAGCAATGTCTGCCACAGGCCCTCCTCCCCTTCCCCTTCTGCTTTCACGCCTTGGGGTAGCTTCACAGATACATGGGCAGGCTTGAGAAAACACTGGTTATGTCTCCTTCCTTAGCTAGACAGCCCGTTTATTTTAGATAATGCTACTGCTTCAGATGAAGGAAATGGAGAGTGTCAAAGTGTTTCATGGTGCTTATGTCTTCATAAACACAAGATTTACTGACTAGATATCAGGCAAATGGAAGGTGAAATAAAGCGTCACAGAAATGAGAGTTCAAATAAATACAAATATGGGCATTTATCTTCCTCCCAAAAACCTGAAGAATGACTGCTGCGCCCAAAAGCTTGACTGTTGTTTGCGTTTCTCTTTCCCAGCTAACCTAGCTGGTCTAATGAGAGGTATTACTTTAAGTTACAAATTGTGTCCTTTTGCTTTTTGTCCAAGGCAGGTATTTTCTTCATAGGCATGTACAAATACAGTATTTTGATAAATATTCATTAGGGATTTGTAAACAACTTTTTGCCCATAGATCAAAGGGCTTACTCCCTCTGGCCCCCTCTTATATTTTTTTAAATTAAAAAAACAAAATTGAAAATCATACTTGGTATCCCATACACAAGAGCCCCTGCCTCATCCTGCTCTTACTCCATGGCTGCCAAGATTAGATGATTGCTGTGAGAATTAAGTTTAACAGACTGTGTAATTTTTCATCTTGGAAGGCAAAAATTCACAGTAAGTTGAGCTCTTTCTGTAGAGAGAGATAACCCACCATGTAGTCAGGATCCCAAGCGTGCCTGCATAGGCAGTTGCACTCAGGTTATCTGCTAGCTGGTTTGCTTGCAGGTAGAGATTCAGGGTTCATAGTGCTCTAAGGGTGAAAATCTGAATCATGGTTGTGTAACTGTGATTTGAATGGGTTAGGTTTGGAAATGGCCCATCACTCTACACAGTGCATTGGGAGATAGCTGGCACTCACTTATTTCTAAGGACAGTGAGCATGTGTGACCCCTGTGTTAATATCAGCAATATGAATGGAGAATATTTGGGCCATGAAGGTGATTACATCTAATCCCACATATGAGTCTGTTTTTCCTGTCACTCAAAGTCCATGTGTTGCAGAGCTTATGGTCAAATTAAGCAGAAAAGAGTAGCAGAGCTACACAAAGACTTTGAAAAACTGACTAGATGATCTTAAGGGTCCTTTCCAACCTAGGCGATTCTGTGATTCTGACAGGAAGGTATTTTGACAATCAGAATAATTGGTAAGTGCAGAAGAACCCCTCATGTTGGATCAACTCATGGGTCTTGACCGTCTATCTTGGCCAGTCTTGGGTTGCACTGGAGAAAGAAGAATGAGATGTCATGGCCATTCCCTGCTGAAGCACAGCTCTGCTGCTCTGGAGGAGCTAATGGGGAGCCGTGATGCTACATGGAGCTGGAGACATACGAAATATCAACACCGCACTGGAAGCCCAGAAGGCAGGGTTAACATTCCAAAAACCTTTCCCCTTCAGTCAGTATGTGTTCAGTGGGATCACAGTGCCTGAAATGTGTCAGTGTCGGGAAAAATTGATCCTTGTGATGATGCTTTTAAATGTCTAATGTGAACTGTCAGCTCTAAAGAGCAAAGCACATGAAATTTTACGCTGTGAAATCTAGACTGCTCAGTCTGGATTGCTTAATTTTAATGTAACTTGAGAATCTCTGCAGTCTGTAGAAGTGTAGCTGTGCTATCACAGATGTCAGTGAAAGAAGTGGTAATTATTTTCTATATTTAAGAACTACACGTTTTTTCTTAAGCTTTCCCAGGAAAGCAATTCTGGTATTATAGGCCTTTTTAGATATCACACTAATATTGAACCCACTTTTTTTGCCATTTGTTATCTCTATTTTATCATTAATTTGGGAGTTACAAAGATCAAGTAATACTGTGCTACAAGAACAGATAAACTGTTCATCCTTGCTTTTGTGAACACTCTTTGAATATCTAATACATTAGTAGAGATTTTGATTTATTAGGAATGACTGGTGATTGAAAGAAAGAGAAATGATAACCCAAACACCTTATGAATTTATAGACTAAATAAATTTCTAAACAAAATTTCCAGACTATTTATCAACACTATTCAATTTCTCGTGTACGTATGTCTGACAGTGAAAGAGAGTGATGAAACAATAACAGTTCTCAAATGTAATTCTATACTGAGCAATGGGAGTTAATATATATTACTCAGTGGATCTACAGCAATGAGTTTCTGCAGTCAGGGAAACTCTGCAAGGATTAAAGAGATGTTGGAGCAGTGACATGGCCAAAACAAACAAGTATAAAATTTGCTAATTTTTCTAATTCAACCTGACAGGGACTGTTATCAGTAACTGCACAGTGTGGAGGTGAAGAGATTTTCCCACTGGAAGGGCAATGAGCACTGCACAGAATGATTAGTGGTCTGTTTGATCTTTTAAAGAGATGTGAAAGATTCTCATGGGAGAGGGAGCACAGATAAAAGTAAGGGTTGAACTTACTCTGTGGGATCACTGTATATCTAAATAGAGCACAAACAGCCAGACAGAAAATTGTACACTCCTTAGATGCAATGTAGCAATAGACCAAAACAACCACGCAATTAGTGTGTTTCAGAAAAACGTTTATCTATAAGGCTGTTGTATTAAATGTTAAAGAATTTTACAGGACATTTGTATAGCATCACACCAGCTGCAACAGTTATTTTCTCCTGAATGAGAAGGCTAAATGAGAAGAAAATGTGCTATGCATATGGGTGTTGAGGAGATAGTTACCATAGGAACAGTGGCCCCATGAAATTACTCATCCCTTTCAACCTGCAGCAACTAAAAGGAAATAGTACGGTATAGAAGCTCAAATTCAGATCAGGTGTAAAAGCGTGCAGCTTCTTAAACTCAAGAGGGTTGCATTACCCAAGACCAGAAACACAGAGTGTTCACCAGCTGGCCAGTGACACTGCCTTTTTTCTCTTTCTTTATTTTCTAATTATTCTTTCAGAAAAGCCATTTAATTTCACTAATTTCCACAAAATCTGGAGTGTTCTGCATTTATTGCCTGGCACTTCCACTGCTTCCCTTGCTGGGACCACAACATACCCTGACCATCATTTGAAGTCCTTTTGAAATACCACCACAGCTTCAGCAGATGCTAGGTGAAAAACCACCACACCCAACTTCAGGAGTCTTCAGTGAAAGCTCTGTAATCTGAGCTGGCTGTCTAGGTTTCCATTTTATCCAATGCAGAGAAACAGGCAGCTAAGAGATCTGGCTATCTAAATTACATGGACATCGTCCTGCAAATGGCAGTAGGAGTGCCCTTTCTCTCCAGTATCTGTAAAGCAAACATGGACAAGCGACCTAGGTGTACTTCTATGCACAGTGGAAGACTATGTTTGGACACATATCCTATCCCAGGTATCAGATGCTGGCACTCCAGTCTTTTTCATGGATATCCCTGGCATGCTTTCCCCTGGGTGGCTTCTCAGGTCCTCCACGTAACCTTCCCACTGGGGTATCCCCAGAGCCTGGCTCTGGATGTGAACTCGCTGCCAAACATTCTCCATAGATAATACTGTTGCTAAGTCTGCCTTTCTGGCAGCTCTCATAATCTTCTCCATTGCCCATCACCAAATGGAGTTTTTTAAATGCTTCAGCTGAACAGCCTTGACTCCAATCCAAAGTTCTCAACTTTCAAAGTGTGTCAGTCTCCTGATGTGAAAAGCTCCATCTTGACACTCCTTGAAATCTACAGCAATTCTGAACGAAAACTAAAGAAGCAGAATATGCTGTTTACACATAATAATCCCTTAGGAAGTGTGTGTTGAATTGATAATGTCTGATCAAAACCAAAGCCAATATCTCTCATGTTTTCCAACTGTTCTGAATTCTCATGGGTCCCATTGCGCTCAGCCAAGCTTCTTTGAATTACTCTCAGATGATGGCATTAGCAACAATCCAAATCAGTAAGTCTGGGATATGTGAGAAGGATAACTTGCTAACAAGCACATACCTGTGCTTATGGAAGGAGCTCAGCCGAGTTCTGAGGAATTAGATTGGTCTAAATCAGAAGAAGACTGCCCCTTCTATTTATAATTTTAAATTATAATCAAGAATAATGTTATTATTCTTATTATAATCAAGAATAGTATACACAAGACTGCGATTCAGATGGAGGTTGTAGGTACCTATCTGTATTTAGATGTCTAAACACAGGCACCTACATGCAAGATAGACATCTAGGCTGTCATTACTGTCAGTAACTCTAGAAAGAGAATCAGTTGTCCAGATGTAAAAGTTTGCTTCATATGGAGCTGAATAGGTCTTAAAATATCTTTGACTGTCTTGACTAGAGGCTTGATTCAGTGTCCTGAAAATAAACATCAAATGCCAACTGAGGAGTCCAGGGGTATCTTAAACAACCATACAGGGCTGGGCAGATGTGACACAAGATCCACAGGAATTCTCTGCCCTTCTGGATTGGCAGCTGGGTGTCTCATGGAAAACCTAAGAGTATCATAAATAGCATTGACAGCAATTTGTGTCCAGGTGGATTGAACCGTTCAGCTCCTCTGGCTATACTAGAAGCCTTTGTACTGAGTTTGTAGTTAGACACCTAAATCTAAATATCTACTGTTTGAATCTCAGTTCCACCCAGATAGAAATAAAACTGCAGAAGACAAAGTAGTATCAATTTACTACCTGAAAAAGACTCAGTTTCCTGGTTTCCTGGGGTGGGTTTACAGCTGTGAGAAATCCCATGCTATTGTGATTGTGTTGATGTTATTGTGCAAGCATACCAAGGTAGTTTGAATGTGGGAATGGTAGTAAACTGTTATTTTTAACCAATCCTACCAAAGTGTATCTGTTGAAAGAGTCAAAAGGAGTTTCATCAAGATTCTCATCCAGTTGCTGGTGAAAGTATCATCAGTAGGATTAGCAGAAACTGGATTAGACTTTGACTCTACACAACACTTTTCTTGTGGTTGTTGATATGGCACAAAAATTAAACTCCTTTTGTGCATACGTTTATATGATGCCACTGCCACACCATCCGATAATATCCTTCCTGCCATACTGTGAGTTATATTACTATTCCTATTTTGTGGAAGGCAGGCTGAAATACAGAGGGATATGATAGGTTTCTCAACCTCACAAAATAATCCACAGAAGAAAGAAGTGAATGCATAAGTCTAAAATGCCATGTCAGGTGACTTAAATTGCATGATCTTCCTTTTCTATACATATAGGAATATGTTCTCAACTGATGTCTTTTTTTTTCACAGCAAGAGAAAAATAAAGTACCCAGACCTTCACTCTGCATGATGCGGAATCATATATTTACAAGAAGAGCTTCACAACAAACATCTCCATTTTGGCTCTTCCATTTATGTAATTTTCTTATCCTAAAAGAACAGTTATTCTAAAAAACATGGATTAGTCATTAGATTTGAGGAAGTTTTGGAGTTTTTTAAGTGTGCATAAAAAGCTACAGTGAAAACTCCTCCTGCTTACTCTAGTAAGAACTCAGTTCTATCAAGTTCAGTGCATGCAACTGAATATGATAAGCTGTAAATTTTAAAGTGTACTTGGGAGAAGCATGAGCTCTTACCTAGTGAAAATGTAGACACGAGGATAGTCAAGATGGAGTCTCAAGGTCTGCAGTATTAGTTTTATTGCTCTTAATAGGCACTCCAATATCAGGATAATTGATTAAGTGGTTAAAAGAGGCTTTGTAAGTTTAGCTATGAATTTTAGAATATGAAAGAGCTTAGAGTCAGGAGTGGCATATGAAAACAGCAAAAGAAAGCAAGTAAGTTACACTGTTATTGGCTAAAATGAGTATGATTGCAGGATACACAGTGGTAAATAGACGTATCTAAGATGGTAAAACAGATTACAAAGGCAAATTCAGCTTGTCTCCTGATAGGAATCTAGCAAGCCATTGTTTTTTGCAAAAACACTGGATTTAATTTACTTCACTGCAAGCTCGATCCAGATCTCAATCATTACTTTGATTTAAAACAATGTTCTTTAACTTGACTGGGCTTTGGACCAAATCCTCTGTGGACATAACAACTCTCCTAATAAGGCAAAACTCATAGAAAGAAGAAGAGGGGTTTTTTTTAATGTAACAAAATAATAATTTGGAACAAATTAGTCTATCTTCCAGATTCATAAGCACTGCTTTAAGTCTGCAATGGAAGTAGAAAAGTAAGTACTTAATAATATAATTCTGAAGATTTGGGAGAATATGTTGGTGTCTGTAGCACACAGAAGATGTTAGCAGTGGAGTTAACATTGATAGTGTAAATCCAGTATCTTTTGATTTTATACTGAAACATCCAGTTACTGATGAAAATAATACTTTTCACAAAACAACTGTTACAACTATGACTTCTCACTCTCTTTTGTCTTCAGTGGAGACCCACTTCAATAGGACAGTCAGTCTTCAGAAAAAAATTCTACTAGGCGCTGTAAGGTGCATACTGATTGCAGACATTGGTTTTATGACACAGGATATACTATAACAGTTCCAGTCATCCTCTTGGTTTTCGGTGGCCAGTAATTACCTGGATGTCTCTTTGGTTTTGTTGGAGATAACCATATGATCACCTCTCTCCACAATAAGATCTCTTATCTCTCCAATGCCGGAAACAACTGTTTCTTTCAAATTGTCTGCTTAACACAAGTTAAATTCAGACCAATTATTCTCAGCATCCACTATGGCTTAGAAACTGTTGTTTCTCTTTAAGAATCTGCATGCCCAACGCCTTGACTGTTTCTTCTACCTATAGAAGTTGCTCTTAAAGAAGATATTATCTTCTAAAATCATAGCTGCAGTCAGTCATCCACTGCAGTGTAACGGATAAAGAAAGATAAAGAAAACTGAGCAAAAGTTCTTTTCAGGCTTGTCCATTATTCTAGGATATTACCAGATTTTCTGATCAGTAAAGTTTATATGTTATTTGCATAACCTACTGTTACAATTCAAAGCTATTATTTTGTTCTGTAAGTCAGATTACTGCAATTCTTTATAAAATGAAAGCTAGGAGAGCAGACCAGTGGTCTGCAATAGATGCACAATCTTTCAATCCCTTGAAGAGAGCTTGAATATTCTTTTGTAGTTCCTATTGTTTCAAGCAGAGGAGATTGCTACCTAAATGGTTACCAGTGTGGCTATCAATCATATCGTCCCATTTATAATTAATGAAGATTATTTCTTTATTAATTTATTAATTATTCACTAATTTCTTCATTGATTATTTCTTCATTCTTTCTAAAAGGATCATACACTAATTATAAACTTCCTAATAGAGGAAGAACGTCAGAACAGGACTAGAAAGTTTTGGTGGTTTCGTTGGCATTTCAAATAACAATTGCTCATGTCCTTCTGAAAGTCATACTTTAGTGGACTTTGTTAAGGTTCTGGTGCATTTTAAGAAAGCAGTTTGATCCTTTAATTGGCTCCTGTAGCTATTTACTTTCTAAGACACAAAAGTTTAGCTTTCTGTGAACAGAGTGCTAAAAGCCACCATGTAAAGTGGTGTACTCGGGGCATAAAATAACACTTGTCTCATGTAATTTTCTTCCTTTGACATCCATATCTGGAAAAGGCACAAAGTGGACACATTCTTGTTATAATCATTCCCATTTAGGCAGAAGGGAGGATAGAAGTTCTTGCTAGTGTTCTGACAATGATATAAACATTACTGTTTTCATATTTACCATCAGAAAACGAGGAATAGATATCACGACTTTCAGAAAAATAGTTTGTTTTCTGTTTTTATTTTAAGATTTACACTATAGATTTCAAGTGAGGTAGAATTCATCTGTTCAGAAAGTAATCTGAAATTTCTCCTCACTTAAGTTACAAAGTGAAAACCAATCTTTAAGCTTTTGGGATGTTTCTATTATTTTTCCTATTTAAGTGAAGAAAAGACAGAGACACTCACTTTCTTACATAGTTCACTAAAGATAAAGAAGATATAGACGTTACGGTCTTCCATGGAAAGTCTGCATTGTTCCTTGTTTTGTTGTTTTAATCTAAAATCAAAATTATATTAATTGAAGGCATATGGCAGTTCTTTCTACACAAAAATGTAACTGTCTGGGAACAAAATTATTAGATGTCTTGCAGTTAAAAAAAGCTTTCTTACAAGATTTGTGGCTATTTTACAGACTTACAGGATTTTTTTTCTTTCTGATACCTTGGAAAAGCATTTGAAATTTCTGATTAACTCCAGACCTGAATCTGACCGTGATTCTTTGAAGTCACCCCCAACAGTTGAACTCAATTACAGAATACTGGTCTGTTCACGTATGTTATGCAGAATTTGTTCCTCCTCATGCAACACCATTGAAAACAAGGAGTAGAATAGAACATGGATACGTTAGCACCCATGGAGCAGAAGAAAACCCTTAAGACAATTGGTATTTCATGTAATTTAAAGTGGAACTTTTACACTGGCAGCAAATTGACACTAGCGTATAGGCCACTTCAGAAAAGGAGGCGGCAGACAATTGTGTATAAACCAGAGACTGCACTCTTAAAAAGTTTTATATACATTTCTTGCAAGTTTGTTCTATTTAAAACTAGTCTCTGGATGAAAATAAGCAAAGAATAAGAGCCCTTAGAAGGAAAATGCATGGTGTTTAATTTCTTTTTCCCCCAGTGTTTTCAGGGTGACTGTCGGTTATCAGTATGATTGCAAAGGCTATCCCAGGTTTTTGTGTCCTTTCTTTGCTCCCCATGGAGACTTGGATGGATTCACTCCACCCAAAACAAACTTGTTCCTCCACCCATCAGAGATAACTTTTGTAATTGTGCAAACATCAGAATGTAAATCCTGTTCTGATAAATGTGAAATGTCAATTCTGTGAATGAAGCTTCACAGTATGTTCTTTTGAGCAGTTATAAACAAGATACGAATATTCTATCTGACATAACAAAACCTGTACCTCATTCACAGCTTTCGCAAGGAAAATAAAACCTTCACATCGTTACACAGGGGACTTCTTGGAATTGAAGTTGGAGCTGATGATTATGGGGAAACTAAGACTTATAAGTGCTTTATTGTTTTGATGGAAATCAGCCAAGAAGGCAGATAAAAGACTTAAGAAGAGCTAGGAAATAAATCGGAGACCTAATTGACCCTACTGGAAAAATAAATTCTAGAACTTAACATCTGGTTCTTGCAGTTGTCAACTCACTCAGCAAACAGTCAGGCTGATTAGTTGCTTGTCTGAAGAATATAGGGAAGGGAGTGGAGACCACATCGTATCAACAGTAGCAGGCCGTGCCAAGTGAATGCTCATAATCTGCAGTGATATTGGTATAGGTAGCAGACAGTAGTGTCTAGATAAGGCCTAGCTTTTAAAGTTTATGCCTCTGCTTCAGTGTGACCCCTCTTGCTGGTACAGCCGTAAAAAAAATAAATAGTCATGAGTTGGTTGTTAAGGAGAGTTAGCTCAAAACCACATTGTGATGCAAAAACACAATCAAAGCAATGAGTTTGAAGAAGATTTTTTGCTTGAAACAAAACTTTGAAATGAAGAATTTGGGAAGACGTCTTAAAATGGAAGAGAAATACTTTCACCTGCGTGTCTCGAACATGCAAAAAGACTAGCACTTTGCATAGGCTGTATTTACACCATGCAAAAGAAAGAGGTTTAGGGAATTAGTATACATGAGTAATTTAAGAAAATAAACCCACTCAATACAGCTTAATACAGTGTGTAAATTCAGATACATTGATCAGCTTGTGTCTAACCAATCTTTGCAAGGTGTACAGCATGTATGGTATCAGGAACACGCTGTTTGGATGCTTCCAGACCCCAGCTGCAATTACTCAGCATTGGACAGTTGTTTTCAATACTGACCAAACAGTCAAGAACACAAAAATACTTTTTTTTTGTTATTTAAGGAAGAGTAAATGGAATCATATGTGTTTGCTTTGTTAAATAAAATACACTAGTGTGTCTGAAGCTTGTTTTTGTCTCCACTGGTCTGCCTCTCATCCAGGATGGCAAATCTAGCAGTAAACAGTAGGTCTACCTGGAGGTACCATTCCCCGAAGTCTGATGGGATCGCAGTCTTCTTGCGTTACTAGTCATTCCCACCTTTAAGCACTTCAGCATATTTTGCTTGCAGATAAGTGCAATTCAATGTAGAAACTGGGCACTGGTAGGCGTCTTTTGTAACATTCTCATTTGTGAAGAGCAGCCTTCTTGCCAAAACATTCAGCTGCAAATTAATGCACCAGTTTTTGATGATGCAGTGATTAATGAAGCAGTGATTAATGTGAGCAAGAGACAGGGTGCTGAACACACACAGACAGAGAGAAATACACAGAAACTTGAATGTTTTTCTGTTGAGCTTCTTGGGAATGAACCATCTTGGAAGAATACTGGTATACCTCCAAACCTGCTCCATTAAAGCCCAGGGAATCAAGCCCAAAAATGCAGGCTTTCCTTGAAACAGTAGTAAGAGAGAACTAGGACTGGCTTTTTTTTCTGCCCAGCTTATTTTCTGTGTACCATATTGAATGCCACCCAGACATTTCCATAGGAGCTGCATTTATTTCCACCAGATCTGAATGTGATGGTTGACTTATAAAGCTAATCTGTTTGTAGCATTCCTTTTTACAAACATAGCTACACTTCATTCTTTGCATTTTTTTCATTTGTAATCATGTGGCTCCACAACAGCTCCATCAGTTCAAGATGCCTCAACACAAAGTACACAGAACTCTTCAGGCTAAATCTTGATTTATAAAGTCCAGAGTAATTTTATAGTTCTAACTAGGGGCAGAATATGGCTGCAGATTTTTTTCTTAGAAGCTCACGGATTCATTCTTTATCTTGTCACCTCCTGCAGTCTCTAAAATAATCCTCCTTTTGTCAATAGAAACAGGTACTACTGCACATTTTAACCATGAAGATGACTGGACTATGCTCAAAACCCCAGCATTTATACATCATCCTAGGTTACAACAGCAGCAGTTGATTATCAAGAAGCATTTCAGAGTGGAATTCAAGTGACTTGCATTTTTAAGACCAACACAGGGACCATAAAAGGGCACTTCGGGATATTTGAGCTTGAGTATCAAGTATTCAAGTGCAACTTCATGTTCATTCATTATGATTACTGAATTTGATAAATCATTGACTTGGATGGAATACATGAAACCTTCACGTTTTCTGGGACTATTTCACAGCTTGAGCTGGGCAATGGAATTGGAAAAAAGTTGATTTAAAGAAACACTGCCTTGTTTCAGGGTCTTACACTTTCCCTATTAAAATTCTTTTGCAAAACAAAAGCATACCATTTCATTAAACAAAATAACTACATAGTCTTCTCCATATGTTATTTTCTTTCAAGGTTGATGCATGTAAAAAATCTGTATTGCATTAAATAGGAAGTGAATGTAAATATGACATGTGGAGATCTTCCAGATGATTGAACTGTAAAATACAGTTTAATGCTGCAGAGTATTTCTTCTCTCTCTTAGCTAACAGCATGCATTTTGATATAGAGGAAATACAAAAATTTTCATGTGTTTACTTTAAAGAAATTTAACCAGCACTTTTAGCAGAAAAATCTCATCTTATTTCTGAATGGCTGTATGGGGATTTTTACTAAGATAAAAGAAAAATGAAGACTTTAAAATGAAGTCTAACTCTGATCTCATTCAATCAGTATAAATCAAAATCAACTCCATTGAAGTAATTGAAATTCAACTCATACAGAAGTTATGAGGTTAGGGTCAGTCCCATTGACTTCAGTACAGTTACCTCTGACCTGCCTCAGTATGAGACCAGATTCAGCCCAATATGGATAGATTTGCACATGCAATTTAACTCTGGGAATGGGCTTGAAACACAACATTTATATCCACAACCACGCTTCCAAAAAGTAGAGTGTTCACTACAATGATTTGGGGCTTGACCGTAAGAAAAATAGGAACCAGCTGCAAGATCAGAATACTTGGATATATATAAATTTCTAATTAATTTATTCTAAAATCAAGTGTCTGCAAGTCAGCACCCCTCTTTTTATTGCCAGGTCCTAACTGCTTGTCTCTGGATTTCTACTGTATGAGAAACTAATACATAAAATAGAGCATATGCTTTAGGTGTGAGCAAAATTATCTGCTGTTGCAGAAGGAATCCAGAACTCTGGACTCAATTCTAGGCATGAAAAAGCCTTTTGATTCATCTTTATACCAGAACTTAATGTTGATATTAAAGAAGGATAATATGAATAAAGTTTGGTGCTGTAACTCTTCTGAGTGAGTGTTCAGCATAGGGAAGCTAACTAAGCTGGCAAAAGTGGTGAAGGGATTTGGTGGTACAGAGGTTTGAACTGGATGGTCACATGTAGACAGGTTTCTGTGTTTCCAATAACCCTTGCACCTTCCCATTCCTACAACTACCTTCCAATTGCACTGCTTTTTGAAGTTTAGAACCATTTCAGTAAGTCTTTTCCACTTTTGGTTTCTGATTGCATCTGAAGTGCCAAATATCTCGAAGAAGGCTGCTCTCTTCTCAATTTATTCAAGATGTTTGAATACGTTCTATATCCATATGGAAACCCAACCTAAGTATAAAGCCTTTGGAGATTTGCACCTCATTACACCCCTACAGGTTCCAAAGAAACTGTGCCAACCCACCTACCAAAGTTGTGAACACGTCTACCTCACATTGCATACTTGTTACGTTAAACCGGGGAGCAAGTTGTTAATAAAGATCATGTTGTCAGTAGAGCATTATAGACACCTACATAAGAATGTATATTATCCCTTTACTCCATTTCGTATTTTTAGAGCATATCAGCAAAATCAGGAGGGACCCGTGACTTGTAATTTCCTTGCAGTATCAGCGTTAAGGATTCTTGCTGGAATCATGCAGAAGGAAAAGGAAAAGAACAAAACATAGCACATCTGCCTTTTTGGCTTGACCCAGGAATAGCCACACATCGAAGTGAATTCAGACCTTTTCTCTCCTCTCATTCTCATATGGAGTGCATTTCCAAACAGAGGAAATGAAGAACAAAGTGGAGGCCAGGTGACGGTCTGGTCATGACCATATAATCATAGTAAGGCAGTATAGGGAACGTGCTGCAATCTTCAAGAGGTTGTACAGTGCAACATAAACATTGCATTTTCCCTGGAGAGTCTTCCTTAATGTGTTGGAATGGCAGGAAAGCTCTGAAACCCATTAAGACTTAGACTGGTGAGAATTTAAATTCCTGGAAATCCACATAGCTGGAGAGATTAAAGAACTAAATCCAGACAAAAAGCTGCCTACAGGATAGGAGTTGAGTGATAGGCCAGCAACCTATCCCTTAAAAAAACAGTAATATGATAATGCTGCCATTCTGACAAACAGCATGATAGATACAGATGGCAGAGTTTTGTTCGAAGTCTCTAGGCAATATTTGATGGCACATAAAAACTTAAAGTGTATACAGTAACTATAGGCTTAGCTTGGTGTGTTTTTTTAACTTTGCTTACTTTCATATTGTAGCAGTAGGATGTATAATTTGAGATATAAAATAAATAGGTGATTAGGATGTCATATTAGTTTTACTTGTGTTTTTCTTTTAAAGCTTTCATATAAAAGATTTATAGATATAACAAGATGCAAAAAGAAAATATTATTCCAACAGAGGTCTTAAATGAATATAGAATGTTTGCATCTGCTGTGCTGCATGATACTTCACAGAACGGCAGATCACAGAGGAGATCAAGAGTCAGCTAGCAATCCGAACAGAAGCTCCAGAGGTGTAATAGAGGGCCCTCTGAGACCATCTTACCCTGGTGCAACTATCTCTTGTTCCTCGACAAATGCCGAAGTGCATTCAAGTCACTATCAAAATAAAATGTCAAGAAAAGCCTGAGGTGTTCATTTTCAAACCTGGAGACTCTGCCCCAGGAAAGATCTGAATGACCCTATTCTTCCTGGCTGCATCAAACGACAGACGTAGGTGTAGGGCCATGCCATCTGATAGGCGCTGGAGCAGGAGGGTGACATTTCTTCATCATTAGATGGAATTCATAAAAGTTAACTATTTAAAATATCATCTGTATCTATTAAGATTCAGATGATAGTTATGACTTTAAAAAGGTTCCTAGGAGTTTAAGATGCCCAGTGAATGTGAAACCAAGTTGTTGAGGAGAGCCCTAAAGGGCATGTCTCTGTTGAGCCTTGGCTCTAGGCTCCTGAGACAGAACAACATCAGCCTGGTCATTCCATATGGGACACGATGGCAGCTGAAAGTGATGAGCACCATCCCTGCACAGCCCTGCCTGTCAGCAGCCCGCATCTCAGCAGGACTTTTTCCTCAACTTGCCCTGCACTGATTCTACTTCTTTTCAGGACCTGAAGGATGGGAGCTGATTCTCTTCCCTGTCAGAGGGGTAAGTTACGGGAAACTTTTTTTGTGTCAATCTATTTTGATTTATACAATCAAAATCTGGATCAAAGAATAGTGAGAATACTGCTCTTCATGAGAAGGGCTTTGAGTTGGGTGTGGGGGTGTTAGTTTTATTTTAATGAAATGTAAAGTTTTGTTTCGAAGTTTTCTATTGTGAACTATTCTAAATTCAGCACAAAACTGAAAATGGTCATTAAGGGTTTAAGTTGTTTCTTCCGTTTTTGGACTTTTATTAGAATGAGCCTCATGGCGATGATGTTGCATCAGTATTAAACCAAAGAGAGAACAGAGTTTGGATGCAGGGTGGGGGTTAGGGAGAGACTATGTCTCTATAACCTGCATAAGGCACCAAGGAAAGGACCCCAGGCTCCAGACATGCATTTATGATCCGTTCAGCCTCTGCAGCAGCTGACTGGAAGAAATCCATGAAATTTCCAGAGCAAACTTATGGAACTGAGAACTTAGCTGAACAAATTCGTATGTCACATTTTGGTTTAACTCTTTAAAAGCGCTGCCTGAGTTTAACTTGAAAGAAAAAAGCCAAACATATTTGCTTATTTTTCCACTGTGTTCTTTTATCATTTCCCAGTAACAGAGCTGGAGAAAACCAGTTTTTCTGGGATGATGGAATTACTATTAAGAAACAAAAATATTTGGCTTTAGATCACTGAGTTGAACTGGAAAGGGGCAAAGCATGTGAAGATTCAGTTGTTGTTCCAGGCTGCATATAGAATGAGTTAGTAGCTTCAATTTTATTCTCGGTTGCATAAAGATAAAAAATACCACTACCATGACTTAAACCATTGTTGGCAAACCCAGCAGAACAAGATAAGTCAAGCTTGAAAGCAAATAAGTGGGGTGGGGTGGGGTGGGGGAAATTCCCTCTCAATCCTACAGGTGCACTATCCAGTGTTGGAGCACATGGAGGAGGCAATATGAGGAGGTTTGTACTGCCAGAACACCAGCTGGATCTCCTCTGGGCTTAACCAAAAGACCTGGATACACAAATTCAGGTTGGAATGGCCCTAAAACACTTCATTTAAAGATAACAGATCTCCAGTGTCTGTCACCAGAACTCTTGAGTCTTCCCAGGCCTCCACTGGGTGTTGGGAAGTTAAAATAGAATGTACTGCAAATGGAGTAACCCTATCTAGCCCCAGAGTGCAACAAGGCATGAAGCACAGTGCAATTTAACTGCATTTGACACAAGGAACGCTTTCAGCACATTTTTATCAGTGCCTGTTTTTTATTTGCTCATTTGTAAGGTTGCTGATATTCAGTTCATCTGAAGGCGAATATTCACTGCGTGCTGATAACAAACTTGGGACACTTTTCATTCAATAGTGAGAAAGTATCCCCTTTCTTCCACAAAGTACAACATATTTATTTTAGCTAAGGTTGCTTAGGAATTAATGCTATTTATCTTACAGAACAATGGAGAACAAACTTTATCAAGCTACAGCAAAGAAAAATCTATGTAAAAGTTTAGCATGTGACATTAGGGAATCTCTGAATCACTTCTATGAATAACAAGACAGAAAGGTAAATACAAAATGCTTTTCATGTAAAAAGCCTATAATTTTACACTTTGCATTTTAAGAAATTACAGAATCACAGAATCTCCTAGGTTGGATTAATACTGCATTTTTTTTAAAAAAGTGGTCATTTAATATTTATAGTAAAATATTTGAATTTTAATTATTAAAAGGGAGAGAGAATTATAGTGAACGTGTCACTAGCTGAATTTTGTATTTTATTGTGTATTTTACAGATTGTTGTTAACAGACTGCTATTTCCAGGAATGTATCCATTCAAAATCATGCCGAAATTGTGAAACTATTCTAATTCAAAAACTTCTTGAACTCGAGGGAATTTTTCAATGAGGGCAGTATAGGAAGTATTCAATATTAATATTTGAGTATTCAAATGCCTATATCATATACCTATCTATAAATAGCGATAACAAATGTTTATTTAAACACACTTTAAGACTGATGGATTTGCTTCTGTTTAAATGAACTTAGAAAATAACACTAAAGGTATGATTCTTGATTTAGCAGACACCAGAATTAATTTTCCTTAAATATTTTGTAGCATTTGCTCCAAGTGTGCTATCTTAGTTATTATTCCTGAAAATATGCTTCCTTTGGAGAAAAGTCACCGAAGAAGTAAAGAAATATAAACTGATTGGTTAATTAAGTTCAAAATTTGGAGAAAATGTTCCCTTCTTAAAGAAAAATAAAGGCCATTTTCCCTAATTCTAATTGAAAAGGTGTCTTTGACCAACATATTTTATCTAATCCTACTTATTTGAGAGAATAAAGGTGCTTTATAACTTTCCAGCTCTATGGCATTAGAGTGCATGCCAAGTTTTTCTTGGCTAACACTATGGATAATTATTTTTCAACTGTGTGCATTTTAGCACTTAAACCACAATATTTACCTACATAACAACTACAGAGAGAGTGCAAGTTTCCTCAAATCAGTGTGACCCAGGCATTTTTCTGATTAAAAGCCATAATGACATGAAACCAATATATGTGATAGCTGTTTCAATCAAATGCACAGATTTTCAGATCTGTTGTAAGCACAGTTATGCTTTAATGTAATTTACACTGGTGTTACAAAGCTCAGAGCCCAGCCCAGAATGTTTCTTTAGTTCTTGACGTTTTAACAAGTTGCCAACAAACCTGACAATTAGTGCTCTTAGCATTCTATGTTTTACAGTGAAGTATGTTTTTGTCCTCTAGGAAACAAACAGAGACTGATTCATTTTTCATGGATCACTGAACAGCTTCATGCAGCGCTTTTTAGCTAATACAAACTATACCAGCAGCCTGAGTTCAGGGCCTTTCTCTTTCCATCACTTAATCCTGGAGGACAAAAAGGGGACTGCTTTTAATGACTGTATTTACCTACTGGATTCAGGCTATGCATGCTTTTCACATCTCCCTGGTATCTACACACACACAGACAGGAGGAGGTGAATATCCAGATTTTAAGGAAGAGGTACTGGCTAGTTCCCAGCAGCTCTCAAGTACTTAGATTAAGTAGTCTCCCATAGGACTGTTTCAATAACGCACAAGACTTGTATTTAATGTTTGCATCGGTTGGTTTATTTGAAAACCACTGACCCATCTTTTCATAGCCTATGTCCCAGGAATGCATTCAAGTGAGATTTCAAACATTAATTTTTTTGTGTGTGTTATTAGTCCTTTTAGCTCTAAATAATGGAAGCCAAAAAAAACTCCATCAAAAATTTCCAAAGTTTCTGCTTCTCTATCTGCCATCTCATCTAGCTGTAGGAGTAAATATTGAAATGCACTGGCATTCAGCTGCTAAACTGAAGACACCTAGCTGGAATGAGCTGTTTCAAATACAAATTTTATTTACTTTTAAGGTGGATGGTATTCTCCTGCACCCAGCCCAAAAGGGAAATTGGGTGGGAGAAGCTGTGATATGTGAAGAAGACAGCCTGGAGTGATTCTCGATTGAGTCATGGCTAAAGGGCAAATAATAGTGTTTCTATAATGCTTGTTGCTGCAAAAAGCAACACTGATATTGAGGGCTGGAACATTCCTTGATGTGGAGACCAGGGGTAGAAGCTGTAATAGAGGGGCATAGCTGTGTTCCATATTAGTTAGCATTAGTTACACTGCTGCTTCTGTACAAAAATTACAAATACACCAGTGTGTGTGACCCATCACAAACAGATCCTGGTTTCTTTTGAATGTGCGCATTATTTTTCAGATTACTGTCAAGAGCTTTGCGAAACAATTTTTAGTCTATTCATGAAACATTCTCCATAGATCTTTCTTTTTAGTTCTCTGCTTGGTTGCCTGAGTCCTGTGTTGCAAACAGGAAAGAAACTTAAGCTGCAAAGAGGGACAGTGCAGAGTTTCCCTACTGTGGCCCTACCTCAGGGAAAATCTTACAACTCTCTCCTTACCTCTGATAGGGGAGTGATCTGTTCCTTGTCCATATTTGTTTAGCATCTGAAAAATTCTCTACTTACATAGACCCACTCCAGTTGTCATCAGGCTTTGAATCCTGGGCAGCCTTGTTTCTGACTGGTGGTCCAATTACTGGCCATGGTAGATTACAGGACATACAGGAGAAGCAATATTTTGCACAGGATATTCTTTTTGTTTCCAAACTTAAAGACGAACCAGTGAAGAAGAGAGAACAGATTTCTACTATCATTAATTGTTTGTGCTAGAATCCACAACTTCTTTATGATTTATTAGCATTCTCTGCGAGAGTGGAAAGGTGTCCAAGTAATCATGATTCAATAATGTTGTAATTCCCTACCAGTCACTTTGTAAACTGAACTTGGATTTTATATTTATGTAGGGATTCACATAACAGGTTTATATATAGTTTCATTAGCCAGCTAGATCTCTCTTTATGAAGCATGTTGAACAAAACAAATAAAAATAGCCCAACCTTTATTGCTCTGTTTGCTTTTTGATGTGTTGGCAGGCTGGATTGGTTTTACACCACACATAAACACTCCCTAGAGACAGATGTCAAAATGGTTCAGCCTGAAAAAACTAGGGTAAAGGTTCAGGTTCTGATACTTGGTTGTCGGTGCTTCGATTTTACAACATTTGAGAAAGGCGAAAAAACAGCAGAGAGGTAAAAATCTGCCTACTTGCTCAGTCCTCTTCTCTTGTCTGCTTTGGATGCTCAGGCCAGCAGGTCCTTAGAGCTCTGTGAAAAAGTGGCCAATTCCTGCAGCAACAAGGCCAAATGATTCCTTCATAATTTTGCAGGAAAGCAGAATAATGTCCCTGAACTTGAGTTCTCATACCAAAAAAAAATCACAGGGAGCAGGAATCTTTGGTTAGAAGCTGCCCATTTTTTTTGGAAGTCCAATGATGACAGTTTGAAAATGAAATGGTTTTGCATGCACATTAGCCTAGTACAAAACTAATGGCCCAACTCTGGGACTGTTGTTGTCCATCTGGTGGGATCAACTGTCCTGATCAGGCTGCCCTGGAATACTATCAAGTACTCATGATTGACAAGGGTAATGGTCTCACAGCTACAAAGAGCTCTTCATATCCATGAAATAGCTGTGTCCAGTCTAATTAATATTGTGATATTAATTAATAAGACAAGGTAATCATATATCCTGGCCCAATAGTTTCTGCTTTGGTCTGTTGGTATTATAATGGTGTCATAAAAGACTTGTCTAAGAGATAATAATTTGATTGCTGTTCCAAACTCTGGAGACTAGTCTCATTAGGATATTCTGGAGATAGGAGGGAAAGTTTCTGGATCATTCCTTGCTTTCACTCCTGCTTTACAGAACAGTAGTCACTGTAGATGTAGTCGCATGAGGTCTGTCTTGATGACCATCTCTGAGCAATTATGTTGTCCCTCCTACTCTTTAATCTTGTGCTTTTGAGCTGATGTTCTGAACAAAATCTGGCTTGTTGAGTTTGCTGGGATAACCTAGAAACAAAACATTTTGTGGGCAAGTGTTGGAGTTAAGCCTACTAGCTGCAAAGCGATTAACACAGGTTTTCTCCAGAACAACTCCATCCGAAAGGGCTGACAGCAAATCCTTGTTCGCGGTGAAAAAACCAGTCGTCTCATGCAAAACTTCACAGGACCCATCCTCTACCCTTGATGATCCCAGGGGATTTACATTCCTCTTGTCTTTACTGTGCCCCCTTTGGCTTTCCTTTCAGCTCTGGACTCTTCATGGCCTCTGCGTCTGCCAGCACATGTTCCCTGAAACATTTGACAGTCTGGCTCTTCTTGTTTTGAGGCAGCCACTACTCTGTCCCTCGCTGGCTGCCGGCTGCCTCAGCAAGCATCTACATCTGCTCCTGCGTGTACCAGCAGGGCTGAGATGCAGGAGCAGCTCGAAGCAGAGGCCTGCCTGTACATCTGAGGAGGCCACGAGCAAGGCTGAAGCAACGGGCAAGAAGCAGCCAAGAGAGGTGCTGCTACACTCAGAGAACAACAGCCCTCCACAGCCAGCAGAGCTGAGACATTGGCAGGGTCCGCTGTAACCGATACAAAGAAAACCCATCCCAGCCAAAGCCGGACTCTTGGCACATCTGTAACTGCCAAGAGAGTTATACAATTTGAAACAAAAAAGCATTTTTAAGGCCAGTGGGGAGAAGAAGGAGGAGGAGGAGGCTTCTGCCTACATAAAACCTGTCATGCACTGTGTGCACAGGCATTTATATTTTAATGGTGTTGGTGATATAACTTCTTTTTGAAAGTATGTCCATGTGCTCTAACAAGAGAGTTATTGGGAATGGATAACCAGCTGGAAAAATGTGGCCAAGGTTAAACTTTTCAGGTCCATTCACGCCCGTGAATTAATTTAGCTTTACATTTTATGATCTTAAGTTATGAAATGTTCATGCAAAGCATTAACAGCTAAAGCAATCCAAGAGACGGTCTATTATGCCAAACTCTAATCACTAGACAGTAATTAGGCTGTCAGTTACAAAACATAGCATTTGCGATATTTTCAAATGAAGCAACAGCCATTGCCATGTGTCAAAACCAGGGATTGGTTCAGACAGGTAAGAGTCTCTTTATTTGACAGTTGCCGCTTAATTTCTGAACAAATTAAATATTTGTTCCACAGTGCCAGTGAACCCTAGTTTGAAAGAAGAGCTTACAGAGACATTCTCAGTGCAAGCCCACAGATAATAAAAGAAAAATTTTTTTAAGAATACAGTAAGGATTTTTCCCTTGAATTTCAACACAGTGGCAGAATCTTATTCCTCTCATTATCTGAGACCTCAAGGCATTCCTTAAAAGCATACACCAGTAGAAGTCAAATATCATAACATCCTGAAGAGTTTAGTGAAGCCTATTTTATGGCTATTGAAAGTGAGGCGCATGTTAAGTCCAACATTTTTGAATAACCACCATGAAAGTCATGTGACAAGATTCATTTTCAGGGTTAAAAGATGGAACCAATGGTTCACTGGATTAGGGGCCCAAAGTGCACTTAGCTGTCAATGTGCCCATACATTTTATTCCTCAGCTCAAGGTAATCTTTTACTCACGTTTACCCACTGACAGGTCCCCAGAGCCTGCTGGGGGTGTGTGTAGAAAATTAAGCTGCACTAAAATCATTGCACTCACGCACATTGTTTTACTAGCATAAACATAGATAAAGAAAACATTTAAGCTCAACTATAACTGATGCTGACTTTGGGTGACATAAACTAAGACAGTGGTATTTTACATTCAAATATGCCACCTGGAGCTCATGCAGCAGCTTGAAGTTGAACTGTCCAGCCTGACAGCAGGAAAAATACCTGACAACCTTGCAACCAACCATTGCAGCAAGTCTTTGACATTTTGGGTGCTGATAATGAAACGTTTGCATTCACAGAGTAAGAATTATTTACTGAAGACACAGATGCACAATTTTCCACAGTGAACAAGCTGGTTCTTATAATGGGCAAAAAAAAGCGTAGTCCTTTCTTGGTGCAGAAAACCACTGTCTTTTTCCTGAGAACATCCATGTGCGCCTGCAGGCTTCCTTTCAGGTAGCAGCAAAGCTCACCTTGGGATGGATTAACATTTAGTACTGAAAAAGGAAAGACTTATTAGAGATTAATATTATCTCTTTTTGTGGTTTTATTATAAGTTTTGCAATATCTTATTTTTTGTTATGAGATTACTCTTGGAAGTATGCATATGGCATTCTGAGCTTTTATTTAAAGAAGTGGACACCTATGTAACTAGATCTCCTGCCTGCAGATGTGCTTGAATGTCTGACCAGAAAATGTCTCCCCTTTGCCCTTAAAATGGTTTTTTGAATACTGATAGCCAGTCCTCAGCCTCACAGCTCTATATACAGATGCACATATACCATACATGCCATCTCATAGATGTAGACAAGAGTTTACCTGCTAAATAAATACCAGGGGCGTTTCTCAGTTTTGTATACTCAGAAGCCAGCATTAATGCTTTGGCAACTGCTGCCAGAAACAACCAGCCCACCCACTGTAGCCATTGTAAAGGCTAAGAGATAACAGCTTTAAGTACCAGCAAGCTGTAAGAGAGTGTGAGTAATTTTACTGCCTTGCACAAGACCAGCACCAGTTGTGAGTGAGTCTACATTTCTCAGAAAAGTTTATTTGGAGAAGCAGTTGCTCAGATATTCAGACACTATATAGACATTTGGGAATTTCTTTTCTTTTGTCAAGATGCCTTTTATTTTATGTATCAACCTATCTAGAGTCACGCTAAACTTATGAAGCTATTTGGCAGGTACTTAGGAGTAGATTCTATGAAATCCCAGATAAATTGGGAAGAAAATACTAGTCAAATATTTGTTGAAATTGAAAACACCATGACAACAGCAACAAAAAGGACTTTATCTACGGCATTTAAACCGCCTCAGTATCAGCACATATAGGTGTTTTTCAGTGGTGAAATGCACTTATGCCCACAGTACCATTTAGTTATGTAAAGTTATACTGCCTCCTTTTCTATGGAGTAGGAAAGTAAGCACAGACTTCTCAAATCTTTTACTAGTATCTTAAAACATCATTCTTCTATTATAGCTAGAAACATACAATGTAAACAAATCTGAGGAATGGGTTACTGCCAGATGAGGACAATTGGAGAAACATGTAGAAAGAGGGGAAGGGAGAGATGTGGAAAACAATTTTGAAAGAAACACAGATAAGACATTTGACGTGATTTTCAGTGCAATATGGTAGCAAGAAAAAAAACTAATTACAAGCGGTGGGGCGTTAGGTCATGGGGAAGAGAGGTTGTCTAACCCTGTCCATATGGTTCTGGTGAGACCATACCTAAAAAATACATTCGGTTTTGAGCAACTTACTATAAGGATGATTGTGCCAAAATGGAATAGATTCAGAAAACAGCAAAACAATATTAAATGGCTGAATTTATGAGGAAAGATAAAACAGCTAAATATATACATGGCTTGGCTATGAGATATCTAAAGGGAGACATTAATTGTCTGTTAGTATAATATTCAAAGGCTTAAATGCCAAAGAGGCTGGAAAATCATATGAATTATTTAGTGAGATATTAAGAGGTTGTAGTTAAGGCTAATGAAATGGAATAGTCTCGAGTGATAGTGCTTGAGAAAGGGCTGGCTCTCAACCTTGCAATATATGAATACAGTCTTTAGTTTAACTGCCACATTATCTGTCTGTAGGTTTATTGAGAGTATATGTGTGTAGGCCAGGGAGCAGAAAGGAAGGCAGTAGAGGCAATTTCACTCCAAAATTAATTTGTGACTAATAACGTGCAATTTATGCTCTGGGTGGGCAAATGGCATGATTTATGTATGTAAACCTTTCAAATCTTTGTGGAAACAAAGTATTTAGTATAAGGACTACAGCATTTAGCTATCAAAAATTGGAAGTTTCTGCCCCGCAATTCACATGTGGACTACACACTCATTGCAAACTCTGATATTAGCCTTTCTGTTGCTGATTTACATCTGCAGAAAGTACATATGCAGTACAACTGAATAAACTTAAACAGTTCAGTGGATTTAAAAGAATGTACTTTCCTGCCTACTGGATTTTCCAGCATGAGAAAGAAGTCTCCAGAGGTTTTTCTTTTGTTTCCATGTGAGAGGGATGAAACTACACAAACACAGAGACCCCAAACTCATTTAATCTCCCCTCATTCCCTGGCAAAGAGTGTATAAAACTTTGGAGATCTCTGGTTCTGCTAAAAAAATAGACTTCATCCATTTCCGCTGTGCTGTTACGGTTTTTATCTATGGTGCTCTGTATGGAAGTTGCCAAACAACATCTGTGTTGCTCATGAAAAACAAATGAAAATTATTTCAATTTGTTTAGATCAGCGTAAAAAATATATTTTTACGTGAAATAGTTCTTGTTCTATCTGATGAAAAATTGACTCACAAACACATGAGTCAGAATTGCTCCTGGCATTTTGCTGGCTTAGGTGAAATACCAGTCCAAATACCCATTCAGTTCTTTATCATGTTTGACAAGTTAATTTAAGAGTGCTTTCTATTCAGACAGAATTTTTTAAAATAATTTTGTCTCTTGTCTTATCTGTGCTTTCTGCTCTTATCCTATTGTCTTCAATCCGCTTCATGCTTCAGCATGTCTCTTTCCTCGTTACACTTATTTCCTTACGATATTACAATTATTTTTGCCATCCAGCCTCTCTTCATGCACTTACTTCCTTTTCCTTCCCATGCATTGTTTCGTTGTAGTCCCATATCTTCTGGTCCAAGCCATCCCAGTTGTCACACGTGGTCATCTAATGAGCCCTGAGGCTCATGAATGCACTTGCACTTGAAGGAGGAGTACTCTGGCCCTTGGCACTTTTAGGGCCTGGGATTTATGGGAGAGTTAAGAGTGATCTGATGGTGAAGGAAAGTGCAAAGATGTCTAAAGAGGGAGAAAAGGCAAAGCTTCAGCTGTAAAACCTCCTTTATCCTGTTTTTATTTAATTTTAATGATTCTTTATGCTTGTACCTTAGTATCTGCAGACTTTGATCCCTATCTTTGAAATGCTGCCTCTCCAAATCTGAAAGCAGAGAAGATCTTGCAATCCAATCTGCTGGCACTGTGGTAGATAAGCACTTCTCTGTCCATCACTTCTAAATAAGTAGGAAAGACCATCCAGACAAGTCTCCTGACCTTATTGGTTCTGCAGGAACAGCTGAGAAATGACTGATACAGATCCTTAGCACACAAATGTCATCTATTGGAACTGCTTAAAGTAGCAGCTGGCAGAAAAGTTCTGCCTGGTCCTAAATGATTTTGGTTTAGCAAAAACACCCAGTTTCATGATCTAGAAGATAAGGGTATGAGATGGATGTGACGGCACAGAGATTTACAGATTTACTGTGAGTCCTCCTTTAAACTTCAGGTCAAAGGCCTGAAACTCATGCATCTCCTGCAAACAGGAGACCTGTCCAAGCCCTTACAAAAAGCTGCAGTTCCTGCAATTCCTGCAAAGGGCCAGAAGCAAACAAACTTCACAAAGAATATGCTCTTTTCCTGTCCTTTGCTGGGAAGTTTTTCTTGGTGAAACCTAGCAAGCTGAAGTAACCCTTTGTAATAGATCTCCACAAAGAGGTCAAGTTTACACTGAGATTCAGGAACATTTCAAAGAATGGGAGGTGTGATACATGTATAGTATACGTGTATGGATATGCGTATTCATATGCAATATACATATATTAAGCCTTTTAAGTATTCATCTTATTAAGAAAGTGAAGTTCAAAATTTAAGAAGATAAGACATTCAGTCAGGATTCTTCTCTCAATCCTTTGCCCTGCTTGTTTTGGAATATAGTTTCTCCTATTTTACTTTCTATAGTTTTTAGCAAGTGTTTTTAGGAAGATGTCTTGTGTGAAAGTGAGACCTTAAAATTGCCAGATACCCATACTCAGCCTGTCTAGTGAAACTGTGAAAACTGATGCATGTGAAATAGGATGCAAACTGATTATAGAGAAACTAGAAAAGTATCCAAGAGTTTGGGAGTGTAGGCATTTTTTCCAAGCACCATAGAAGGACCTCACCGTGCTTTACATGGAATGTGTTACTGAAGTTAAGTTGTTCCTTGATTTCATTTTAGAAAAATACTCAAGAAAATTTGAGGCCTCTCCAGGACACACTAATTTTTGGTTTTGCAGTTACAGCTGTCCACTGAGATTAAGGAATTTGGAGCAGTTCCAGCTTTCATTTACACATGGTGAAATAACAAAATTATGTTTGCGGTGTCATGTGGTGGTGCCTTTAATAAAATGCATGAATTTGTGTCCTAACTGTTGACATTGAGATGAGGATAGAAATAATAAAGGAAGATAAGCATTGTTAAGCTTCCTTCCTGTTTCTTATTTTGTTAAACTAAGTTACAGCAAACTTTGAATATGAAAGTACATATGTGACTTTCATTTCAATATTAGACCTTGATCCTAAACCAAACTGCAAAAAGTACACAAAACTGACATGCACACCTGCAGCTGACAAGGACATAGTCTTGTGTTATTCCAAACAGCGCAATAAATGAGACATAGCTCTTTGAAGTGTTCAGAAGAAATAATTCAGCATAAAACTTAACATACTCGAAAAGGAAAAAATACACCAAGGGCACTCAGCCTGCTGGCTTTGCCAACGTGAATAGGCTTTCCTCATGGGAATAACTGTGTTGTCCTCACTAGGAGCAAAGCACCCTGCAGCTACTGAAGAATGCAAGAAATGTTCCAGAAATCGTTCGATTGTTAGCAGTGTTTGAGGTGTATTTGAAAGCCTGTATTAGAAAAAGCAAATAAATGTCCCACTTAAAACTTCACCAGGCCCAAATCTTTGTCAAATCTATTATCAAAAAATGACTAATTAGAGGTCAACTGTGGAAAGGACCAGTTTCTTACTACTTTTCCCAAACATGTCTGTAACAAAACAAGGGATGTATGAAACCTTTTACTGCCTACCAGCAGGTACCTTCAGCTACTAAATTCTAGGGACTGTTAATGACATCACCAGGGAGCGTGACTTAGGTCAAAAGCTTGGCAGGAGGTGCTGGCAACTGTTAAATCAACAGCAATCAGAACTGGAAAACCAACATGCTTGCTACCATCAAATTTAAAAGAGAACTTATTGTGCCTCAAACACAGCAGCAGGTTTAATAGAAAAGTAGACATGTTTATGGTTTCAGATTTACAACAAGACTTATAAACACCTTATTACTCAGAATCCAGTCTGCTGCCCTAGAAACTAAGAATGTTACTTTGTTGAGAAGAAGGATCTGTTGACACAAATGTCTTGCCTAAGTTTGCCATAGTGGTTAACCAAAATACATTTACTACTGAGAAGGTAAATAAAAGCAAACAAGATGCCTCTTATACCACAATACAGTAAGGTTCAAATTGACCAAGCTTAATTCTATGGCATAAATATGCTTAATGTTTATGGAATTTTTCTAGAAGCTATTTGCCCTGTTGGGCTTAATGTCTTATGAGAGACCTACTGAATGGGAATGTGTTTTCAGTATTACATGTACTTAAAGACCTCATCAAAAATATTCAGAGGAGCTGCCATGAATACCACAGTTAACCATGCTGCAAATAAAATGGGTCATGGTTTACTCTTAGATTAACATGAATAAGTCAATCTTGTCCCACGTAGCATATGTACACAGGAAAATTAACTGACAATTAAAATGATAACACTAGTGGAAACAGCGCTGTATAACTGTAAGTCAACTATACAGACTGTGCTTAAATAACACAGTAGCTTTTAAATCTGCAGGAGAACTGAGAAACTGGGAAACCCAAGTTTGGTGTCTGAGCTTCTGTTCAGAGCTGCAGGGTCTCACACAGCTGCCGGGCTGCTTCTCCAGGGAGTTATCTAGAGCATGCCCAGCATCACTTGGTGCTAACGGAGAAACTCCAGCTCACAAAGAGGCTCACAATGTCCAGTCTTGGGTTGCTCTGCTGCCACGGGAGAGACTCCTTGTTTTTGTCTTCATGGATGTCCTGGTTTGAAGGAGGAGAAGGAAGAGAAAAAGAGAGAGAGAAACCACTGAGAAGAAAATAAGGCCATAATATATCCATTTCAATGTGCAGCCTTGAACTGGATCAGGTTGACTTGCAAGCTAAGAAATCTTGAAAGGCAATTCCCTTTCATCTGAATTTCTTTTTTGCTAAATTCATGCTTTAACACTCCTTGAATTCTATGTTTAAAATTAAGCTTGCAGACATTAAAAATGATGTAGAAGACCAGCCTCCAGTGACTTCTAAAAACATCTGTTCTAAGTCTTGCTCCAGAACACGTCTATGTAAGTAGACCTTGAACACCAAAATTAGTTTGTTTTCTCAGCAGACATTCTTTTTTAGAATCTAAGATGACCCCCTCATGCACATCTGTGAGCAAAATTGGAGCCTCACATCAGAAGTGTTACAATTAATATGAAAACACAAAACAGTGAGCAGCTGTTGGGGGGGGAGGGGGTAGAAAGAAAACAGCCAAAGTATTAAGATCATGTGATTGCTCAATAAGGCTGTAGTTTACACTGTGCCACAAACCAGCACGGGAAGGGCAAGTTTTGGTCAGAGATCACAGATTCCTTCAGACAAGATCCCTAGAGCGCAGCTGTAATTTGTGACCACGTGTGACAAAACAACTCCATGGAATAATGCTGACAAGTAGAAGAATTTTTCCACCTCCACAGAAAAAGCCCCAGGCTCTGATTTCTTCAGCTTCTACCTCCTTTTTCTGGCTTTTTTTCTTTCTTGGTGGTGGTAATAGAGGAGGGGCAACATTTCCAGTTACTCTATATTTAGCAATATTGTGTAAAAACTTGTGAAACGACATTTCTTACATGATACTCTGAGAGAATCGAGGCTCAGGAGCTGGTTAGTCATATGGTTCATTTGTGGACCATCAGCACTGCCAAGAGATGTCATTCTCCCATGATTCTACTGTTCAGACGAAGCACTGTAAACAGTCCTTGTCTGTACCATTACAAAATAAACCAGATTCAGTTCTGTTAGAAGTGCTCACGTGACTGGGTATTGTATGCGAGCTAAACAGCAGCAACTTCTGGAAAGAATCCAGCTAGAAAGGAAATGATTGGCTGATCATGCTTGAGTATCCTGATTTTCAGTGGTAGCTTTCAATGCTGAAAAACTTTCCATTTGGTCCACAGAGTTTCTCAGCCATTTGTTGTAAAAAAATGAGGGAAGCTAGAAAGAGGGAGACGGGGGCAATATTTAACGTAGCTGAACCATGGTTCCCTGGGAGGCTTTCCAAAGGTCTGGTATCAGCCATGTTTTGAACTGTATCCAGAATTACACAGGCTTTCCAACCTTCCAAAGTGCTGCTGCCAAAACACCTTCATCAGTTTCTCATCTACAGACCTCACTGGCAGGTGAGGTCCCCTCTAACTACACTGGGTTTCTCAGCTGGTCGATGTCATTATAAGGTCTCTCTCAATAGTTTTTGAACAGTCGTGGTGATCTAGGGAGAAGAAAGAAATGTCACTCCTGTCTTCAAGAAGGGCAAGAAGGAGGATCTGGAGAGCTACAGGCTAGTCAACCTCAACTCAGTCCCTGAGAAGGTGAAGGAATAAGAACCTACCCCTTTTTGTTTGAAGGTCAGAATCCTCTGTCAATTCAAGGATGAAAAGATAGATCAGATAAATTAATAGCAGGTAACTTCATTGATACAGTCTTCATCTCAAGAAGTCCTTAGACACTGGCTTCTGAAACCTTAGAGTAGGCTGGAGGGAAGATCAGGCTATACAGCCCATTCTTACCCTCTCATCATAAGCATTCACTGCGGCTTTCTGTCCCAGAGATGACAGCATGGCAATTGTTTAATAATTCATCCCTATTTAAAAGCTTCCAGGCCAAAACCAAGCCACCTCTCAACCATAACAAAAAATTGGTCATTTAGCTCAAGCTGTGAGTTACTGTTCCTTGAAAAATAGCATGGAAAAAAGATAAATAGATAAAGATAAGAGAATAAAAATAGAATAAGCAAATTATAGCAAAGAAATCAGACAGAGAACAGAGGCATTTGTATACTGAGTTTGCTAAACAAAAAAAGTGAAAGTATTTTCTTTCAAATTTTGGCAACAGAATTTAGCTTTGAGAGTTAACATAACTCTTCCAAAAAATAGAGGGGGGGGAGAGTTCTCTGTAGTGTTCATATGACACAATAATCACTATCCTTTTAAAAATGTTTCCTCAGAGACCTTCATTTTCTCTGAATCCAGCAGGTAAAGTACAAACATCAGTCTCTGTACACATATGCTTAGGTAGTGTTTCAGGTTTTAGGAACTTCTGGGATTTTACAGTGAGTAAGAGTTCTCCCTTGTGTAGGAAGTGGAGATGTGGATTGTCAGTGATTGTATGTTGGCATAAACCTAAATTTGCTGTGGGGCTGCGGTGTTTGTGTGGGTGTTCGGGTATTATGATTTTGGTTAATAAGACCCATGGTTTGGGGTTAGTACAGTTGGTTTGATGCCTTTATTAGCAATTTCCTGGAATTTAACTATGACATTGGTAGGAAATGCAGTTGAGCAATTCTGACTCTAAATTAAAAATTTTGTTTTAAGGAAATAATTTACTATATATACTTATCATAAAAGGAAACAATTATGTTTTTGAACAACTTTGAAAAATATGCTTACAAAAAGATTGCGTCACTGATTCATTATTTAAAGTTTTAACTAGAGGTTAAATTGTGAGCCTTTTGGAAGTGTAATTTAAAACAGCTTTAGCATTCATTCACCAGAGGACACTTTTTTCTTTCTAAGCCCTTTCCCAGGATGAAATATCTGGAAAACTAACCCCACAAGCACACTCCATACTGGTTTATAAGAGCACAGGCTTCATTTGAACTCCACTGAAAACTGCCTGTTTTTTAGTGAGATCAATAGATCTTGGCAGGGATCCCTGGTCTACCTACTGGAGATACTGAAATAAATAGTGCACCTTTAACCTGGGAACTGGCTTATTTTTGTGACACTTAGGAAAAACAATCTATCTTTTCGGGCTAACATTTTTCCATGCATAAGCACTCTGTCATCTGCCAAAGATCTCTGGGAGTGTTGAGTGCCTTCTCCTGGGGCAGATGTCCAGGGATGTCATGCTCTCAGCTGCAGCACTTTGGGATATTTTTATTCCTGATTGATGACCCACATGTCAGATGCACCTGGTTAGAAGATCAGAGTGATAAACTTGAGTGATATGTGCGGAAAAGCGGATAGGTAGATCAACTGCACTTTTCATTTGACATATGAGGCTTCATTAATCAAGGTCACAGATATTTGTCATTGTACAGTACAGTTGCAGCACACAGTGACTCTGGCCATTGGTGTCAAGGTGCACCATTGGTTTTGAGGAAGGCACTAAAGCAATTTGCTCATTTTTTCTTCTTTCAATTCTTTTTTTTTTTTTTTGCTTGGAAAAATGCTTACACAATGTCTAAGCTGATGTTTTTATCAAGATATTGCAGATAAATGTGGCTCAATATACTAAATTTAGAGACAGGGTAAGCTCTCTTGCCTTAGAACACCTTCTACACCAGCTGATTCATTGAAGACCTCTACAGAGCCTGATAGGATCCCTCATGCAGTTCTGTTCCTTCAGAAACAGTTTAATATGCAATCCAATGAAGCTGCTTTTGATCATCTTGTTGGTAGTGATCATTGTGGCAAAAAAGTTAGGGCATGAGTTTTTTTAAACTTTGAGCGCGGAAATCCATCACCCTAAATACATTTTTACCTCTAAGAGGTTATTTAATATTGTGCATGCTCTCCACAAAGGGCCATTAATAATATAATTATCCTTTTAAAATGATTGTACCACGTACATTTCTAATATACAAATTGATACAGAACACATGTTGCAGTGAAACATGGATACTGGTCAGGCTACCTGCTACTTACAGAGGGAACGGAATGAGTTTCAGGCAGAAAGATTAAATATTCATAGAGGTAGTAGACTGCAGAGGCAAGACTGGCTGGAACAATGAGCATATTCCATAAGAAGAAGAGGGAATGCATGTGAACAGCCTGAAACTCTAAATACCAGCTGGTTAGGACGGTACCCACCAGCCAGATGCTGGAAGGGGAGGCCTTTCTTAGAAAAAAATCTGTAGATCAACTATAGATTTTCCTCTATTTCTTCATCTGTCTCTTTAACAAGTGTTTTTAGAAATGCTGGCTATTTTGAACACCATGGGTGATGCTTGGATTTGCAGTTGTCTTGATTTGGCTTGAGATAAGTATGAGTTAAAGTTGCTAGAGAGCAAAAAGGATGGAGTAAATCTATAAACCAAGACTCTGGAACATGTTAATGAATGTCCTAATTCCCCTGCACATCCTAAGGGTAACACTGCATTTCCCACTTAGACTTTGATAGGTAAGAGGATAAGACAGGGTAAGGCAGCGGCACTGGGAGCAGAAGTGTCTTCCAGCAATTGTTGGTGACACTCAAGGCATGTTAAGGCGCCCAGGCAGAGTGTCCCAATTACCAACTAAATTCTTCTTTCTCTGCTGTAAAAATGGGAATTCCAAAATAATATTATTTCATCAACAGAAAAATCAGATCTTTTTTCATAACAAGAGGGGACTCTACCTAGCCATGGACTGAATATGACTCAGATTAACCAAGGTGCCATCCCTTAAAATAAATCTGTGCCTAGTCTGAAGAACTTCCTTTTCAGCCTGAGTCAAAGCAAATAAGTTTCAAGCCATGACAGTGTTACTGTTTCATAGCCATGAAGCCCATTAACTCATTTACCAGCCTCCATTTTCTGCTACTTACTAACATTCTCAACACTTACTGACATTCTTTTTCATAAATAAGGTCAATTTTTTTCCTAGCTGTGTTGTCTGTGAAGTTACCAAGGAGAAGGTGCTTGCAACATTAACTACTTCATGTCTGTGCTCTGAAGACTGCAGGCAGGAGTCTCCAGCTTGTTTCTTGGTTTAAGTGGAATTGGGTTGACATTGATGATTGGGAAAATGATTCACTAGGTTTAGGACTGTTCTTTTTGTTTTGAAATTACTCAAGTATTCTTACACTAAATACTTACAACAAAATCTGTTTGTTTTTCTTTCATTATTTTAAAAGGGAGACAATAAAAGTTATTTAAACATGGCATGTTGGAGTGAAGACTGGTTCAATGTTCGTATGACTTTTTATTGATTTAAGACCTATGCTTCTAGCACAGGGAGATGAGAGCACCATGAATCAAATCAAATACGCTAATCAAGATGCAAAGGCACAGTTCAGTGCGAAAAAGCCTCCCAGGAAAGCTAAGTGAGCACTTGTATTCAATACTACTTTCCTGCTTTACCAGTAGATGTCTCTGTGTCAGCTTCTCCCTCTATCTCGCCTCTGATAAAAAAATCTGTATTTGAACACTACACTGTAAAAGGATGCCTAACATTTTTCATTGCACCTGCTAATCTATGTCTATATCTAAGTGATTCTGAAAGAAATTCAAATAATCTGGTTTGCCTAGGTTATTTGAAATGTGAAAAAAGATATATTTTTATAGTCAAACTACCAGCAATTAAATCAACATTAATTAGGGCATCTTCATCTTTAATATCTACATGTTATTTATGTACTAATCTAGTAGATGAAATGCTAATTCAGGAGCACATCACAACAAAACTATTGATATAAGGAAAAACTGAGTTGACATAAGAGAAGAAAAACCTTACAATAAGACTGGCTATGAATTTCACTTCACCTCAATGCATTTTTACATCCAAAGAAAAAAAAGAAAAGCAGAAATGTCACCAGAATGGAAATACCTTTTCCCTCTAAATGTTAATCATCCTTAACAAAGTTGCCTGAGAGAAAAGAGGCTACTAATGAATAACAGGAATTACGTGAGACATGCACACACATGTCATTCTGTCAAATACACATAACCGAGAAATTTTTCTACTGCTGATAAAGTTAATTTTATTAGCACCTGACAGGGTTCACCAATCCTGCATGCGGAGATTGTACCTATACTGGAGTGCCATCCCATGCTCACCTTTCCCCTCAGCCCACGATCCAAACAAAGAGTTATAGGACAATAGTACAGAACGGAATGAGGTTAGGAAGTGAAGATGCGTATGGACTGCACATCTTGAAGAACTCTAAGTACACCAGATACCTCCTTTTATATTCAGGTAGAACGCACATGCTCTATCAAACTTTCTGCAGTTGCAAGCAATTCACACAGAATTACCTTGTGACTGGTGTCAGTGCTATTAAAGAACTGGGATGTCAACACAGTCCTGGTTGTGCCTTGCAAAGGTGTGGATGACAGTCAGGTGTCACTGTCAGAGATGCAGGTATGTCCTAGGAAGGCTGCAAACTGAAGGGAATGTGGCCTTGTCTGAATTGTTTTATTTCTGTCCTTCCTCACAGGACAGAGACTGGTAGTATTGGAGACCACCTCCGAGGAAAGGGAAGGGAGGAAAGAGCAAAGGAACCCTCCACCAGTGGGGAGACAGGTGGCAAGGAAGCCTAGGATTATAGGGAGGATGAACACAGGCAAAAGAGGAGTCAGCAGGAGAAAATAAGTAGGAAAAATAAGTACAAAAAGGGGATAGTACAGGATCAAATACCTCAGAAAGATGTCTGAGGGTGAATGTGAGTTCAGCTTTTCCCTGAAGCAGAACGCCTGCCAGCCTGTGGGAGTTGAAGGCCGTTGATCTCGGGGTATTGCCTGATGCTGAAGGGATTCAACAGAAATGATGTTGAAATTGCCCGTGATTGAAAAGCTTGCATCAGCTGAGGTCATTTGTCAGAGTATGGAAAGTAAACCCAAAGCTTTATACACGTAAATATGTATATACAGAGATGAATTATGGGCCCAATATCTTATATTTTTGATAAAAAAGGTAAGGGAAAAAAGTAAGAGGACAGAAAGAAAACAAAAGTCACAAGAGTAAATGAGGTAGGGCTTGGAGAAGAATGCAGGTCTAGCAAATGCTCTGTCTGGTAGTGAGCTGAGAATAACATGGTGTGTGCGATCACCACTGTGATCCTTTGCTAACATCAGTGAGGACATGGCCCACACTTTCAAAGTTTAGTGCCACTGTGGAAAAGGAGCCCAGTCTCTAGTACAGCCTGAGCTCTGAATGGACAGACCAGTTATTGCTCTCAGTGATCACTGTAAGTACCCCCAGGACACCTCCAAAAGAGACAGTTAATCTAAGTTACAATAATAAGAACTTCAATTCTCAGTTAATTTCAGCATAGTTATGCAAATGACTAAAAAACAGATCTCGAAGGAATTCCAGGAAGAATTCCCTCTGTTCTCCATGGCATGCTGCAAACCACTAGAACAAATCACTACAGAAATAATCCAGGGATTTCTCCATCGAAGCTTTGTTTTCAAAGACAGTACACGAACATTTAAAAAATTGGCTTCAGATCATGAAAGAATTAGGTGTAGAAATTAAAGCTTCCTGGCATAACACGTTAATGGAACACACTCATCATTTATGGAACAACTGACCCACATGTACTGGATATGTGAAAACACAGTATTTTCTCACAAATTAACTCTTCTCTGTTTGAACTGAGGTTCTTCCCTGAGTTGCTCTACCGAATTGCCACATTTTTTTCTTCCGGGTACTTGTTAAGAAAATGTACTTGTCTCAGTCCACCTCTCAGCATCTCAGAAAACAGAACAGGAACTCAGAGTCGCAGGCTATTTTGTAATCTCCTCCTGAAAGATAGCTACTTAAAAGAGGATTTTGATTTTAAACACCCAAAGAAGGTGTTCATACCGTTTCACTTCAGGAAGCTTTCAAAGAACAGTCACATCAGAAACCGCCTTTCCACTGACTACCAAAAGAGGAGTCTGAACTCTTTAAGGGCTCCATTAGACATTCGTGTACTGTCACTTACGTGAGGTGAATTTCTCCTCCAACAGGGTTTGTGCCTAACAGAATGTTCAGGTTTCCTGGGTAAACAAACTGTAAACAAAAGAAAAGGAAAAAACAGACACTTAAGTTGAAGAAGGTCAAATAGCAGAAAGATTTGTTTATAAACAAGGCATATTAAAGAATTGCTAGAAATGGGCTACACAGACATGGTTAAACATACTAGACTGCAGTGTGTAATAACTAAGGAATTCAACAAGGTACAAAGAACAATGAAGCTCAGCCTCTGAGAAAAAAGATTTAGCATGGTACAGGAAAGAGGCAAGTTGCCAGTTGCTGGACATTATACATTGTTTCATGTTAGTAGATTTTTCTCCCCCTGAAAAGAGCCTCTTACATTTCATTTCATATTTGTTCTGACTGGTTCAGCTAAGTAAGAATCAACCCAAACTCTTTGTTCAAGTGAAAATCAAACCTATGAGTTCAAGTACATTCATTAAAGGACTATGTCCATTCACCTTTCTTTGCAAATATCAGAAGTCACCTCCGTCACTATCCTTTAGAGTCTTGTATCAGTGTGCTCCTCCTGCCTCTTGCTTAACACACCATTTTCAAAGACTTACTTCCCAAATATGCTCAATTTCCTCCAGCCCTCATCATCTCTGTTCACTCATTACCTACCCTTTCTTCCTTTTTTCTTCTTGATTTGCAGCCCTGTCTTCTGGCTACTTCTAAACTCACACCTCTGTTTCAGGACAGAAAAAGTATCCTGCTGAAGAAAAGCTGTGATCTGAACAGGGGTTATCCCATGACATTTCCATCCAAAGCAGAAAGAGTTTGACCAGCTGTGAAAAGGTAAGCACTTCTAGAGGAAAAAAAGTAATTCAGCCTTAAAAAAAATCTCTCACAAGTTGAACAAAAACGGAGACATGACAAAAGTGGAAACACATGAATACATATCTATCTGAAAGCTGTGGCAAGGAGTTTTAATTTTTGTATTTGGAAATGAATAACTGGAGAGAATTGTTATTCTGCTGATCTGGTTAATTAACTTATGGTGAATAATAACAGTGACTTAACACTGTTCTTTTGAATGCCAATCATTATATTACTTGTAAGTGAAGTGTACAGAGCAGGACAGCAATGAGACTACAAATGTGAGTGACTTAGAATTTGTGCATGCAACCAACAGATTGTAATTGGTGGCAGCCATACAGACACAAAGATCTTCTAAAGGAGATAAGCAGTCCTGAAGGGTAAGGGCATTAATGTTTCATTTCATTCATGTAAATATTCATAGGCCTCCTAATTACCTAGAAAACTCTGTATGAGCAATGCATTTAGAAAGCTTTTCATGGCACTTCTTTCTATTCTCACTGAAAATTCTCACAAGTTTTTACGTCAGAGAGAACAAATGGTCAGAAGTACTCTAAGGAATATCTTGTTAAAAAAAAAAAAATCTGACATCACTGTCAGTTCAAGAGCTCACTCATTGACACAGCTTAACAACAAAACATTGAGAAAGAAATCATGGGTTGTTTCTCTTTTCTCACAGACGTCCTTTGATGAACAAACCATCATGCTGCTCCTATCACTCCCTAAAAGTCTAAGGTACTCAAACCATCATGCTGCTCCTATCACTCCCTAAAAGTCTAAGGTACTCAAACAGATTTTCCCTCTAGCAGCACTGTGTAGTTCGTTTTCCCAGTAGAAGAAAGATATTTGTAAAATGTTCTCTCCTTGTCTTTTTTCTGCATCTTGTTCAAATTTCCCCCCCTTGCTCTCTCTTTCTTCCCCACCAATATTACTACCACGTGTACAATCTTCTCACACAAGGGCTTTTTTTTTTTTGGCCCTCCATACTAAGTACAAAAATGTAAAACCTGCAGTTCTGGGTATGTTACCAAAGGAAACAGTTTTACTTAAAATCTTGTTTTTGCCAAAATATTTTCAAAGTATCTGGAGAGGAGTCAAACCACAGTGGCTCTCAGTTGTATTTCCTTTTACTATTTCCCCAGGTACTCCCAGCACAGCACTAAGTAATTGGATAGTTTTTCAGGAAAAAAAAAAAAAGAGAGAGGCTGCACGAGACAGTTTGTAGGTTTAAGAATTATCCTTCTGGGGCCTGTGGGGATGAATACAGGGCACACAGTTGCCAAACTTGAAATCCTTGCTTGTGTTCCTGAAGACAGGAATCAAATATGACAGTTTGTACTAAATACACTGATTATGTTCAGTCTTTGTAATGCTGTTTCAAATCTGCTTAACTTTTGAAAATTAGGAATCATAGATTGATATTATCTGGGATTTTACTTGATTTTGGTATCTGATCCTGCCTCTATTTCAGATCAACCTTTTCCTATAATGTAGATATGAACTATGAGTTTAGATATACATTTCTCACAGAGCATTAATAGTGCAGTGGGACAAAAAAGATTTAATGCAGCTAGGTTTGCTGTATTAATCATATAACTATATACTATAACTGCTATCATTCCATTTTACATGCCATCTGACTAAATCTTGTTACATCCCAGACTTCAGCTTATATTAAAAACACAGCTGCAAGACTTCTTGGAATAAGCCAAACACATATTCCTTGTGTACTGGGGGTCTTCCCACAGGCCACCTGTAGTCTATTATTTTAAAATTTTACTTAATTCTTCTCAAGCTATTTGTGGTCTCGCTGACATCTCCAGAAGACTTATTGTACATCCCCCTTCAGGAGTGTTAAGATCTTGAGAACACAGGCACTTCACTTTGGCACTAAGGATTCTGTCTGCTTCTCTTGATGGTTGCTGAATTCTCTCCCACTAAAACTGGAAAAAATGTTTTAAAGCTGAAGTAGGAAAAGTGTTTTTATCCTGTGCCTTCATTATCCTCATAGAAAGCTTGATGTGAATGAGTTCTCATTAAGTTTTCATTTCTTTGTAGGATCATAATTTCTGGGGGAAGAGTGGTATCAGGTGTTGTTGGGTGAAGAGAGGTTGGCTGAGGGAGCAGCAGAATAAAAATAATACAAATATCACAGTCCACAACATTCAGAGTTTATGGTTAGCCCCAGAAGGTTGTCTGTTGTATGCCGTGCGTGCAACTAGGGGTTTGCTGGATAGACCTTTCAGTGAGTCACAGCTTTGAGGAGCCAGTGTTAGCAGATGGACTCTGTCTAATGGGTTTGTAAAGAGGAGTTGACAGTTCCCTGGAGTACACGTTTCTGCTATTCAGTATATGGGCCCTACTGCAATAATGTCTTACAGCCCTTAATATGCCTTCACGAAGATTATTCATTTGAAAATGTTGCACACATAAACAACATATATACAGCTGGAATAATGTCCAAATCACAGGACCTTTCACCTCAAGCTGGGATTCTTTCATCACCCAGTATTATAACAAACACCCCCTTCCAAAAAGTGTTAAGAAGAATTACATACTCTGCAGTTTGAGCTGAAAGTCAATGTATTTATGCTTGGTGGTATGGAAACTGTTATGGTTCTGTTCCATTGCTGTGCTGGTTTTGGCTGGAATAGGGTTAACTTTCTCCATAGTAGCTGGTATGGACCTATGTTTTGGATTTGTGCTGAAAACAGTGCTGAAAATAAGGGATGGTTTAGTTATTGCTGAGCAGTCCTTATACAGAGTCAAAGCCTTTTCTGCTTCTCACACCACCCCATCAGCAAGCAGGCTGGGGGTGCATGAGAAGCTGGGAGGGGACACAGCCGGGACAGCTGACCCCAACTGACCAAAGTGATGTTCTATGCAAGATGACGTCATGCTCAGTGTATAACGCAGGGAGAAGAAGAAGGAAGGGACAATGTTTGGAGTGATGGTGTTTGTCTTCCCAAATAACTATTACACATGATGGAGCCCTGCTTTCCTGAGGAACAGCTGGACACCTGCCTGGTGATGGGAAGTGGTGAATGAATTTCTTGCTTTGCTCTGTTTGCGTGCACAGCTTTTGCTTTACCTATCAAACTGTTTTTATCTCAACCCACGAGTTTTCTCCGTTTTACCCTTCTGATTCTCCCCCCACATCAGGAGGGCGTGTGTGTCTGTGAGCAAGCAGCTGCGTGGTGCTTCATTACTGGCTGGGGTTAAACCCTGACAATTGCCCTGAGTGGGAATAATCAAAAAGTGCATCAGGGAGGAAATTATTCTCAACTACAAATGCTGTATTGCCATGCACTACTGATGTCATAAAGTCAGATTTGGTTGTGTCACTGAGAGCAGTCCATACTCCGAAAATGTGTTCTACGTATGCAATCAGAAGCAAAAATCCATTACAACTTTTCAGTCTCAAATCCTTGTTCCTGGGATCATACGGCAGAATTTTTCACTTCAAGTCATCTTTTCTTGCTACTAGGCTCACAACATGGGTGAAGTAGACCCTCTTGGAGAAAGACATGGCATATGGAAAAATGTCACAAGAATCTGCAAGTAGGATCATTACATCAGAGGAATACTTTTCATTTGCTATTCCAGATAGAACAATCCATCTGTTAATTCTGATCTCCAAAATGAAGGTAAAAAACTTTCTGTTCATAACCACTTGAAGGAGTTACAGAGATAATGGAGCTGAAATCTTTGGTATTACAGATTACAAAACAGAGCTGTCAGCCACAAGTTAAGGTTGAGAGTTTCAGATTGGACATTAGAAAAACTTCTTCACTAGGAGAGCATTACAGTACTGCAACAGGTTAATCAAAAGGAGGTGGAATCTTCATCCTGGGAGGTTTCCAATGCTTCAGCATACAAAACAACTGCTGCTTTGATCTAGAATTGGCAAAACTCTTGCTCCAAGAGAGATAGTGGACTGAATGACCTCCACGGATTCTTCCAGTGAAAATTTCTATGATTTTATCATAAATGATAGATGAAACAAATGCTAAAAACAGCAATGAGAAAGAACAGCAGAATATAAATCTAGTCAATCTAGCTTTGTGGCAAAGATTGTAGGACAAAAAATTTCTATGAATGTCTGTGTTCTTATTCTGCTTCAACACCAATGAACCTAAACTACAGCTGATGAGGCGTATTCAGGAGCATCCCTAGAAAAGGGGTATTTGGAAGCATCCTCCGACTAGTCTTCCCTCTAATGCCTTCCACAGTCTTCTGAATTTATTGCAGGGACACCAGTATAGGTGGTCAAAGAGGAGATTGCTCTACAGTCAATCAGGCACATCACCTTGTTAGCTTTAATGTGGAGTCCACTCTGGAAGAGAACCGCTGATGGCAGCAGAAGCGGAAAAGCAATGGTCACTTTTATATGGGTGTGACTGTGCTGCAGTCCCTTCTGAGATGTTTGGCAAATGCCTACAACAAATGGTTTCTTATGGTTTGAATTGCTCTCTGTCTTTCTGTAGGGAGAGCAGGCTTATAATGCAGGCTTAATAATCCCCATAACAATTCAATTTCCTGTGTTTTGCCCACTCACACAGGCACTTTTCCTTTTTCCCAAGGATGATAGAACTCGTATTTCTTTAAAATATTTATTTCAAAATATTCCAGCTGCTGCCTTCCTATTGGCTGCTAAGTTTAAGGAGAGAGATTTCACTCAATATCATCCTGCAGTCAGACTCTAAAATGAAATAAAAGTATTTATTTTTGGACATCATTATTTTTGTTGAAGGCACCCCAACTTATAATTGGTCCCAAGTTGTTCCTTAATTTCTCCATATTTGTTCTTACTCTGTTTTATTATCATGAGGACAGGAAATATGAGTCAGTAACCCTAAGATCATCCATTTCACTCACTTATGGGGGGTTGAAGCCCAAGGCAAACAAAAAGTGTCAAATATTTCAAATAAACTGAAAATACCTCTACCATTTACCACCCACAGCTGAGTTCACATTTGCAGCAGAATCATAGCTGGTCTAAAACATGTTTAAAGAATTAAGCATAGTAGTCCCACAGAAAGGAATGTTTAGGCTCTCAACAGTTACTCCTGAAAAGGAATATATTATGAGGTGTTCTTTTAAATGGAGCATTTAATGTCTCTAGATAAATTTCATATAGTCTTTGATGCGTAAATAAGGTATTCACATTTGCCTTGGACTGCTGAAAATGTGACCAGTCCCCATATTTTCTTGATTTAAAAATGTTACGGTTTTCTTTTAACTTTCTGTTTTCCTGGTGTTATCATCTTGTCTTCAGCTTAATTATAAGTAACGACTCTTATAGAAAGTCCATTCTTTCAGTATTTTCTGTTTGACAGAAAGCACTATTTTCTGGACTTCTGTTGTGCTCAGCTGTTCTCCAGAGACTTTCGGGTATGTATTTAAGGTCAGAGGTTCAGAGCATTTAGATGAGTTTCTCTAGACTCACCTCAGCACTGCTAATGGGCCCTAGTCAACCTGAGTAGCATGCTTACCTGGAAATGGTGACTGAAGACATCTTCCACCACTAAAAGCCAAGAATCTTAAGCCAGGAGTTAGTGTTGACTGCTGGACCTCTAATTTATTCACTTACCAGTTACCCTATGGTTGAAGTTCCTTAATTGAGTGGAATCAGACACCAGAGTCTTTAATTGCAGACTACGGCAAAACTACTGTGCTGTGAGTTACACACTTGATAAAAGCATTCACAGAAGCCAGTCATTAGAAGAAGAGGACATCTACCCTAGCAAACAGGAGCAATGGTGGAAAAAGATGTCTTAACAGACACTTTGCTTCTAGATTCAGGCACTGTCTGAAACACCACACCATATCCTTGTATGAGAATGTGGGTAACACTCGGAAACACGTCCTTGACTTAACTTTTCCATTTGGTGTGGGAGCCTGGTTACTCTGCTCTTTAAAAAATGGGGAGAGATCCTGGCAGTGCCACATTTTTGGTAATAGCTTATTGATGAGAGCAATTGTGCAAGAAGTGGGAGCTCAGTGGAACACTGCGTATCCTGAAAATGACCATAAATAACTTGCTGGTATTGACTACATAGAATCATAGAATTAAAGAACGGTTAGAGTTGGAAGGGACCTTAAAGATCATTGAGTTCTAACCCCCCTGCCATGGGCAGGGACACCTCCCACTACACCAGGTTGCTCAAAGCCCAATCCAGCCTGGCCTTGAAGCTTACAGAATCACAGAATC
>KZ506276.1:106087-127123 GCA_002844005.1 Limosa lapponica baueri | reverse complement strand
ACTCCCATCCAAGCCATGGGCAGCCAGTTTCTCCAGGAGGATACTGTGGGAGACTGTATCAAAGGCTTTACTAAAGTCCAGGTAAACAACATCCACAGCCTTTCCCTCATCCACCAAGCGGGTCACTTTATCATAGAAAGAGATCAGGTTTGTCAAGCAGGATCTGCCCCTCATGAACCCGTGCTGGCTGGGTTACCTGGGATACCTGCTCAGTAACAGGGCAGAGGGAAAGAGTTTGACTTTGTTTCTGTGCCTCTTCATGGGAGTGTCATGCTCTGAGAAGAGCAATCTGTACCACTGGGTGGTTTCCAAATTTCTAATGAGTTTCTTAGTTTTTCCTCTTGTTATAAACAAAAATTATCCAAATTTAACAAAGGTCTCTAAGTAAAATTTTCTCAGGGACATTCTGCCGACTAGGTGGAGAAACTGCACAGAGGTATTTGGCCCCTCTTTACCTCTTAAGCCCTGTGTTTCATATGTTCGGGAATTCAGTCTACCCAAGGCAAAAGTTCTTTGTGGGAGGTTTGTAGGGTATCCACTGCATCATTACACATTTCTTTGCTATGGCATAGACTGATTTGTATCATGTTCTTGTGGTGCTCAGCAAGCCTGGGAAGTGAGCCAAGTTTCTTATTACACATTTGACTACAGAAAGTAGTACATTTGGGAAGAGAGAAATGTTATTAAACTGAATTATGTTATGCCTTAATTTTTCTGCTTTGGAGCAGCATGATATAGAATGAATTAAGTTAGGTTTCAGGCCTTTGCATCAAGGCAATGAGTTAAACATGAATATGGTACAGTCCGGGAGGTGATTTCTACCAAATTTCAAAGAAATTCATTAATCTTAAAACAATCACAGTTTCCTCTTAGTCTATCTGTCCAAAAAACCTCTGTTAGTCTGATTGCCTCTTGATCTTTAACACAGTTTTATACATTTATGCTTAGTTTGGCTCAGAATCACATATAAAGCTTATGCAAAAAAGATGGCTTCTCTAAATATTACTCCTTCAAATGCAATCTGATCTAAAGGTCAAGCTAAGTTCTTTCTTGTGACTCATCAAGAATAATAATGTTTCTGCAAGCCAAATTCTGGCCTTAAATTCATGGCCTCACATTCACCTGTGCAAATAACTAAACGCAGAATTCGATCTCCAAACTACATTGTCTTCCACAGGGTTCTGCAAAGGTTCCGTAGGTTCCAGGTCCCCTCAACCTATGTCTTGCTAAATAATTTTCTTTATTTTTTTTCTTTAAAAGAGAAAAAAATATGTACTTTTTTTTCTAAAGCATCCAGAGAATTCCCTGTCATATAATTTTCTCTAAGTATCTCCACACTCTAGCCACAGATCAGAAATAGGCATTTGTTGTAACACAAATTGGAACTACTGCATTGCCCAACCTTCTGAGTGTTTTGATATGATTTTTCAATTCAGATCCATTTCAAAATATCTGCAAGATGAAAAATCTCAATCACACTAGTCCTAAATAACAATTTCTTTTTGTTAAAGTTTTTACCTTCAAAACTTAGAAATAAATAGGTTTAATTTTTGTGTTTTACCGGTTAAAAACTCGCAATTCATGTAAGTACTTTTGAAAACAGTAACTATTAAAGGAAAACTCATAAAATGAAGAACATTTTAAATAATTTTAAAAATTAGTAAACTAGCTGGTAAAAGTGTCAGCACAAAAAATGAGTAGCACTAGCACCGATCCTGCTGGGAATGTGGAGTAAGTTGAGGCAGGTTAGCTTGGCAGGTGTGAAAATAAAGCAAATGACTTGGAACCAGAAATATGTTTGAACAATAAGAATATAATTTATGATGAGTAACTAATGCAGAGAGAAAAATAAAGAAAAGCATTCAGTCCAGAGCCTGGAGGAAAAGTGATCCACCCATAAGCTTTTTTTTTTAAACTTCTCTATCAGCAACACTAGTTTAATAAAACTTTTTATGTTTCCCTCTAAATTCTGATGTTTTGAGGGGGACCTTTCCAATCAGAATGTCACAGAACATTAGCTCCCAATCCCATGAGCTTTCTCCTCAGTTTTGTGGTCTGCATTGCTTTAAAAGAAGCAGTTATTGCAATGGTTGAGGACCCACAAGTCAAGATGTAAGACTTGGAGTATTAAGTCCTTACTGAAATTACAACCAAAAGCTTGATCTGGCATCACAAGTGAGCTAGGAACCAGCTGTCAGCTTGAGCACAGTACAGACATGGGGTTCACTTAGTAGCCAAAGTCACAGGTTATAAGCCATATTATATATTAATCTGGGGGTTGACACCACAGTTCGATGCGGTAAAACAGTCCTTCAGAATGAGTGTGGCAAACACACAGGCTGCTGTGTCCAGGCCTGCACTCTGAATGAGGTTTCCTAGCAAGTCAGACAGCAAAAGAAAGGCAGTCATTTAGACTTGTCAGGAAGAGTACTGCAAAGTTTTTGCATTGTTATGAATTGAATGCCTACAGAGACAAGTGGAAACAACGCCACGAACAACTCTTTGATGTGTTTTTTCCTTCCCAAACATCGCTTTCATCTGATGCTGATGCATTGGACATAATGACAGCTGCATGAGCAAAGAAGAAGATAAATAGTTGGGTGTTATCATTCTATTGTTGGTAGGTAAGACCACAGTGTTTCGGTCTTCCCTTCTCCCAGCAGTCTCATGTACATTTTGAAGAAGAATAAAAAAAACCCCAGGGTTAGAACTGATCTCTGCAAGATGTGTGGAGAGAAAGAGCAGCTGCCCAGGACTACTCGGAAGAAATCTAGCAGACCATGCCTAGGTATCCCTGCTGCATGACAAATATGCTGGTGGTAATGCTAATGTGCTTTGCTGTGTCAGGACTACGGGACCATCCAGTAGTTTGATCAGGAGTATTTCATGTGTGCTTATGGCCTGGAGGAAGTTTTTCAGTAGCCTCGGCACTCTGTCCAAGTTCAAACTCTGCTTACGAGCCTCCCGTGGGGTCAGCTAATGTCACCTGTTGTTTGATCTTGATGGCTACTTTTTTCTTTGTTAAGTAGGCTGGAGAGGCTGGAATCAGGACAGTAGCTGGACAATACTCTGCCTACCTGTAAGCTGGAAGATGGAACCTTGGCCTGTAAACTCACCAATTCTGTTGTCAGTGCCATTCTCTAGCCTAAATCCTAAAGAAGTTGTTGCAGCTGCTATTGTCCCGTTTTGAGCAAAACAAACATTAGTTTCCACCCACTGGGATGACTGCAGTTTCCAGGTATTTTTCTGCAACAACTTTTCAAGGAAAATTAAAGTTATTATTCAAAATCCTGAAACTACAGCTCAGAGACTGTAGTATTATTAAATGCTTCCAAAACTTTAAGCAACTTACTTTAATACCCATGAAGACCTTTCTCTTTCTCTGCTTTGCTTATGCTTCATGGCCAACTCCTTCTTTGCAGCTGTATGTTCAAAAGAAAGATACAGCCTTTTAGTTGTGTCTTTTTGAACATGCAGGTGACTCATCAGCTGTTCTGTTTATCACCAAGACAACATAACCATGTGATTATATCTCTCAAAGCAAATTCTCCAGTAGGCGGTTGACCCAAATCAACAATATTCACTACAAATACCCAAACTGGATTTCCTTAGCTGATCTTTATGTCTTTCTAACTAAGGAATTCTTTCAAAGACACTCCTTATGGCTCTTGGCAGAGTGAGGTGCCTATTAACAGGGGAATAATATACTTAGGTCTTCATTTAATGTGTGTTATCTCATGCAAAGATTCATACTATCTCTGTGTATGTACATAATATACATACCCTAGATACATATACATGCCCCAGAATTTGATCTCTGGTGTCTACTAATAATAGTTAGCTTACGAATTGCAAAATAACAGCTTTTAGAAGAAAAGACAGGAAATAAGGATCCCAAGCACCAACTGGAAAGCTGCTAAGTGCTTTGCGAAGTGACAACCAAAGAGTTCTGGCCTCCAATGTGCAAAGTTGATGCTTTGATGATAAGGAAAACACACAATAGGATGTTTTAGGGTGGCATGTTACTACAGACATATAAGAAAGAAAGGATCCGGCAGAAACTCTGGTCTTTTTCAAGGCAATAGCCTCTGTAACGATGAGGCGGTTATTTCCATACCAACTTGATTTTCTTAGGATGATATTGTTTTTAATTATTTTATCATACCCCATCCCATAATCACAAGCTCTGTGCAATGTTCAGCTAAAGCTGTCTCTGTGCTGTCTGGGTGAGCTTTGCGTTTCTGAACAAGCGAGTGTTACCGGGATTCCATTCATTCCAGCTGGGGAATGGCAGACTGTGGGAACAGTAACAGGGAGAGAGGTTCCCCTCCGCCTCCTCCTCTCTCTTTCTCTCTTAAACCTTTTTTCAGGATAAATATTTAAAGACTAGAATGAGGTAAAACTCCCATAGGGCTGGAAACACAGACAAACTCACACCAGACAAGTCTGCAAAATAGCTTTTTTTGTTGTTTTTCTTTTCAACATCCAAGCTTTAAAGACTTCCAGCTTTTAAATTGTCTTTGAAAAGAAGAGAAAGCATATTATGGACTTTTTGGTGAACATAATATATCGGGTATTAATTTTAATTCCAGGAATTTATGTCATGTAATTACTAGAATATGTTCCGGTGAATAATAGTAATAATAATAACAACAACAACAACAACAATATTATTATTATTATTAATAATAATAATAAAAGTCAAAGAAACCCAGTTTTCACTTTATGATCAGTGGTTCAAATGCTCACACAAATGACTTGTTGTGTAGTTTTGCCACCTTTTATAATTTTTGTCCTTTGGCCAAGTAAACTTACGGTCAGGTGAAAACACTTTTCTTATGTTAATTCTTTGTAAAATACTACTGAGACAGAAATAGTTCTAGGGGGGTTTAGGCTCTCCCATGCAACATGGTACAGTTGGTGATTGGCTTCTAATTCAGACTTGCCTTGGCCAAGTCTTTGTCAGTAAGACCAGATATTCTAGAAGTTGTTGTAATAAAAATTCTGTATCCCATGTCTTTTAATCACTCACAAAATACAACACTTACATCCTAGTTCTGTCAACATGAAATTAGCATTAGTAAGACTTCACTCCTTTGATCTGAACAAATGTTTTGTAGACTGCTAGGTTTCCCACTACTAATTCACTTAGTTTTGGTTTAGTATGGGAAAGCTGAACACAATGCTTTTTCTATCAAGAAAAAGTTTCTAATGTGATTTTAATTTCTGGAAGAAAAGAAGAATGAATGAATGGTCTTGTTGCGAAATTGTCATGGGTCATGTTTAGATTTCTGCTATACTAGTGGTGATACATGCAGAGGACACAGCCTGATGCCTGTAGTTTCCACTTTGATCTATTAGAAATTCTTATATTTTTGTTTTTTAAACTAAACTAATGTCTATTCTCATACCAGATACAGATAAATTTGTCCAAAGGTCCCGCACCATTTTTTTCTTGTGCAGTTTGGATTTCAGTCTTTCTCAGTATCCTCTTTTCCATCCATGTGTCTACCATTTTTTCCTACTTCTTTTCACCCCAACAGCAATATAGGAATTATGCTACAGTAAAAGCTTGTTCAGTCTTATAGTGTTTTCCACTGACTGTGAACTCAGAAATTGGACTCTATTCAACTGTTCTCTCCACGGTGGAGGAATGCAGTAGATTGATTCTTTGGGTGTAAACCTGTTATATTTCCCAGCAACTTCCATTGAGGACGGAATTAGAAAATACCCTTCCAAATGATTCAAGGGTAAGTGTTAGACTGCAAGCCGTTGGAGAAAAATATGTTTGTGCCGATACTAGGGCACTGAACGTGCTCCAGACTGTTTTGCAGCACTGAGTCTAACTGGCACACAGCATCCTGGGTCCACACCAGTAAAGTCTCCTCCCCTGACAGGGGTGCCTGCCAGCACACATCTTATTTGGGAATGGTCGCTCCCAGACTGTGAGCAAAAAAGTGCTTTGGGTAAGGACCCTTAATCCCCACCATACAGCAGAGAGTCCTGTTTTATGCTTCTGTAAGAATAAGAGTTCTGTAAAGTGCAGTAGCGAGAAGTCTGATGGTGAGAGAAGACTTGTAAGGGCCAAACTGTGCTGGATGCCATCCTGACAACATACCAGCATAATTAACCGGCGTGGCCTGGTTCTATTTGATTTACTATTATGGATGTAGCCACTGAATTTTCTGGGCTGACCATTGAAACTTTCCCCTCCACAGTCTTGTCCAGGTCTTCCTGGCTCCTACCACTCTCATTAGTAGCAGCATGGCAGCAGCAGCTGTACCTAACCTTCTTGAGCTGCGTTTGACTCTTTACACCTTTTGAGGAGCAGCTTCTTCACCGGGAGTGATCAGGGGGAGATTTAGCAAACCCTCTTAGAAATCCTCCCCACTAGAGGACAAACAGTGTCAACACATGGGACAGCTAAGAAGGACTTGCTTCTTTTGGAAGTCAACAAAATAGATAAAAATTCTGCACTTCCAGGTAAAAGCAGGATGAAGAAATTGTTCCCGGGTTATTGACAATTATTGGTCAACAGGTTTGCCTTATATGCCTCTCTGAGGATAACCAAATCAGGAAATTGTCTTTTAAATGAAGTTATGTTCTTTCAATCGCGGGGGAAGAGAATTGTTTTTTTCAGGCCACTGCCTTAAAAAATTAATAAAATAATCCTGTGGACCTCTTCTAATTTCAGTCCACTTGTCTCTTTCCCTGTCTGAGTAGTTAAGAAAAGCAGTTACCCTGATGGTTGTGGCGTACATTTCAAACATTGTCTGTGACTCACAAAGCTTCAAACACGCTGGCATTTCATTTGTTGGATGAATTCTACATCATTTGAATAACACATTAGTTGCTTGCTGTAATATCATATCCAGCATTATCTGAGACAATTATCTGAGTAATGCTTTCCTTTATGTCCTGGACTTACCATGGTGTTTGGTTGTTGCATTGACGTTCTTTGGCCTTGCCACAAAAAGAGCTCTGTTCTGTGCTACACTTTAAAGTTTATCTGTAAGTGAGAGAATTATGCTATGACCTTTATGTTTGATGTATGAGAAAATTTTAGTTGTTTGCAGTTTTTTCCTTACACCTTTTTTACTCAGGGTTTTTTTGAAAGAAAATGATGGGTTGTGGTGGCCAAGAGAATTCGTAAGAAGCTGACAGAAAGCCTGATGCTCCATGTTTTGATGTCTTCATGTTTTTTGTTAAACAATAATTCAAAAATGAATGTTTAATGACAGTTAGAACACAAAGACACTGAACTTTTCTCCTACAAGGGAGACCAAGAAGGTTCCCATTCCATTTCTCTGATCTCCTAAGCTAACTGCCAGCAGTGCTAAAGAAAACAAAGAGTTGAAATTCTTTGCATTTCTGAGGGACATTAACTTCATTTTTATTTCTTTGTATCTCACCTTCAAATCCTAGGTCTCGTTTGTATAAAACAAACAAAAAAAATTAAATGCGAAAAAAATAAGGTTTCCAATTTGTGTATGACAATGTTCCCTTCTGACCATCAGTCTCCTTGCTACTGTACTTCAGGATTCTTTACAAGACTTTTATTGATACAAAAGCATAAACCAGGATTCTCTGCTACATGGTAGGGATGAAGAGGAACATGTTTCCTTATCCAAACATTTTGCAACAGAGCAGGAAAGTTCATGTCTTCTTTGTTTATAAATCCTAGCTTTCAATTGCCTGCTTGTTACTCCCACTGAAATTAATCTGCATGGGCATTATATGATATACATTACACAGTCTGTAAAACAAGTAAGCATTGTCTAATTACAGGTCTCTTTCCAGAAGCAGAATTAAAAGCTTTCTGTGCGAGTTTTGGACATTCTGCATTTTAGAAGGAAAATAATGACCAAATTTAAATCCCAGAATTGCTTAGGATAATTACTTGATTTACATCCATAAGCCAATAGAACTACTTTTTTCACAAAATCAGAGTTAACAAAATAAACCATCAACACTTTTCCTCTCTTCAGACAAATTTCATTTCTCTACAGAAAACCCACGCAGATTCTATGCCCCATTTCAATCCCATTTGCTTAGCATGGGGAGAATCCCATCCACCAGAGTTCAGACTTATTTTTCATTACTTAACAAAGAAAGTCAATTATTCAGTAGAAAAGTTTTCTGTCAGTAGGATTTTTTTCTTCTTCATGAACTTTGAAATACTTAAAGAAAAGAAGAAGGATGGGGCAGGGAAGCAGAATCAACTAATACAAACAGCTGTAACACACACTGATCTCCAGGGTTCAGCATATAATCCAGTTTTATAAACTCCTGGCCTGAAACCTGCCCTGGCACAATTTGAGGCCATTTCCTCTTGGACTTCCCATTCTGAAAAGCACTCTTTCACCTTTGTGGAAACATCCATTCTTATGGATCACTAGCATAAGGTGTGGGAAAAAATGATCTATCACTAATCTCATTCCATCACTAAGCTCACCCAGTAAGAACAAAGTCATACTCCTGATACCCTAACAAGCATAGTATTAATCAATTCAGGCAATGCTTTTTTCAGTATTAGTGCACAGCATAAAAACTCTCCATGCAGTAAGATATCCCCAAATTAAGAACTTTTTTTGTTAGTTCCTTCATTTATTTCTCTATTCTAACTTTCTGGAATAGAGTAATGATAGAAATAAAAGTAGTAAAGGTTTTAAAATTATGTGGCATATATTTATTTCATTGTGTTCTTAAGCAAGCCAGTCATTTCTACAGAGCTTTTTTACAGGACACATACAAAAAAGAATAGCAACAAGCTAAAATAAAGTATATTAATCACAAAAATAACTTTTAGATAATTTTAGCTATTAGTATTTTTCCAAAAAGAGGATTTTTTGTTTGCTTATTTCAGTGTATGCATGAATTGTCCACAGATATATCTCTGATCTAAGTCATTTTTGTGCAACTTGAAAGTAAATTCAACAGTATCTTAACCATTGATTTAAATACTGCTCAGAAAATTAATCTGAAACATGACCCTGATTCAGCAGAGCACTAGCTAAGTACTTAAAAATTTTATTAGGTCCTTTATCCTTGTTACTTAGATTGGTACTTTTTGCAGCTAACATAATTTCTTAGTTACGTGTGATTGCAAATGCCGATCTATAAATTTTTCAATATGACTAATGATAATGACCCCATCATACTAGTTTGAGCAAACCATTGTTTAGCTTCTACCTATTTTCAGGTCAGCAGTGCAGATCCTGGGTTGAGTACAAAAGGACACAAACATCTAGCCCAGCTTTATTCACAGAATCCCATTGGATTCAGAAAATTGCACGGGCATATCTGTTATTCCCTCCTTTTAAGTTCAGTTCAATTCCTTTAAAAATGAGGCTGCCATGTACTTCGATGACAGCTGGGTGAGGATAATTTTTTGTTTAATTGATTTAAACCATAAGTGCATCATACTAACATGGGGCTTAGCTGACATGTAGTTTTACTTCTTTGCAATTAGGCTAAAGAATACCTGACAAAAAAGCAACCAACTAACCAAACATTTTGTGGTTCTGAATCATTTCTTCTCCCTCTTTAAAAGAGGAATCAGCATCAAATGATCAGCTCTGTACAAGCTGCTTTCTGAAATGACAGTGCATTTACTTCTTGTTATTCTACTGGTTTCTTTCTTTTCCTGAATGTCACACAAAATGTGTTTAAACCAAACTATATTGTTTACTAGGATTAGTTAGTTAAACAAGCGCATGCAAGTTAAGCAGTTAAACAAGTGCATGCAATGAAATAACTGCGTGTACATAGACACTAATTTTGCAGGGCTGGACTGAACTGAACTATTTGCTGGACATTGCATGTGAAGCTCCTCTTGGCTTTAGTAGGAGCAGCACCCCCACTGACACCTAGTCATGATACGATCGTCACTGACAAATCCAGCTCATACACTTCTGCTGAGGCTGTCTTTCAGGCTTTTTGATGACAAGAAGTCCCAAAAGAGTTAATGTTAATATGACACTGTCCAAAATGCAAGAATGAAAAGGGTTATGGTGTTTTGATTGTAAAAAGACTAATAATTTGCAAAAGAAAAAAAATTGTTTTCATTTTTAAAGATTAATTTTTTAAAAATTAAAATGGATGTTATGGAGCCTAGGAGCAGCAGAAACAAAAGACTCTGAGATTAATCCTAAATGCCACTGTAAAAATATATGTATAGAACAATTTTATAAAGACATGAAACATGAAATGAACTTGGATTTGAATATTGTTCCAAGGAACTTTCAAATAGTAAACTCAAAAGGCTATTTTTTTACAATGGAGACATCAACGATGTTAATAATGGCAGCTCTGCTTCAAAGTTCTAATGAAAGCCTTAAATTCTTGTAAAGTGTAATAACTAATAAGGCCATTTTTTTACTACTGGAAAAAATAATTTCATTTCCATGTTTTCTCCTCAAATCATTTAGGTTGGGCTATACTTGAAGTGCTGACCACAGTAAGAACCCCAGACATATAAAAGAGCCTGAGCAGTTATGCTACCTGCCAAAGATAACTGTTAGTTTAAGAAGTAGTATGGTGAAAGCACATCACACCACTTGCTGGGGTCAGACAAATGCACACCATTTAAAGAGAGAGAGAGAGAGAATCCAACCATAACTTAACTAAAATTTTGAGAAGCTGGCATGAGCTTCCTATCTTTTTTCTCTCCAATTGAAATGCAAAGATACGTAACATTTCGCCCTCCACCCTCCGTATTACTAATTGGGACTGAAGCAAAACCAAACTGATGTTTTTCTGCTAGGTGAGAGAATAACAGACCAGTATATAGAGCGAGAGGTACCTGAAGTGTTGCTTTACACACTGGCAATTCTGCTTCAGTTTCAGTTACAATTTCTCTGAGACCACAAAGCAATTATTTCCCTGGTACAGAAGCAAAAGGGGCTATGCTTAAACATCATGGTAAGCATGAGATCTGTCTGTATCTCAAGAGCTTCTTCTTCAGTGAAGCTGTTTCGTGAGGAAGGATTACAAATCAAGAAAGGATCTTTGTTTGAAAAGGTATTCTCTTTCTGTGTCTGAAGACAACCTGAATGAGACTGATCACAGAATTATAGACTGGTTGGAGTTGGGAAGGACCTTAAAGATCATTGAGTTGCAACCCCCCTGCCATGGGCAGGGACACCTCACACTAGACCAGGTTGCTCAAAGCCGCAACCAGCCTGGCCTTGAACACTTCCAGGGATGGGGCATCCACAGCTTCTCTGGGCAACCTGTTCCAGTGTCTCACCACCCTCACAGGAAAGAATTTCATTCTAGTATCTAACGTAAATCTCCCCTCTTTCAGTTTAAAACCGTTACCCCTTGTCCTATCGCTACTCTCCCTGATAAAGAGTCCCTCCCCATCCCTCCTGTAGCCCCCTTTAGGTGCTGGAAGGCTGCAATAAGGTCTCCCAGAAGCCTTCTCTTCTCCAGGCTGAACAACCGCAACTCTCTCAGCCTGTCTTCATAGGAGAAGTGCTCCAGCCCTCTGATCATTTTTGTTGCCCTCTGCTGTACCCGTGCATGCATCACAGGTAAATCAATTGCTTTAGGTCCATATGTTCTTTCTTCTCCCAGTGTAAAAATCCTTTAATGTCTGGTTCAGCTGGTTAAAAAACAGCTGAACTGGCTCTTTTTGAAGACACATTGTGAAACGTATTTCCTAGAGAGAACCTTTCTGCTGATGAGAAAAAGCTCTTAACACAGTTTCTTTTCTCTCATTCTGCCATACCATGTATTTTTGTTCAGTGTCTCTTCCTCTGAGACACTGGAAATCATATAGACAGTAAACTGAGGCCACCCGCCTAATCCAATAATCATATCTGCAGGGCGAAATACAGGATCACCCACACCTTGCAACCCCAGTGCCTGGACTGACAAAGGCAGTACAGAGCTAATTGCAGGGTTTGCGTGCAAGGAGAAGCGAAGGGCAAAAACTGAAGGAGATTCTTGCTGAGGAAGAAAGGAGAGATGGGACATCACCAGAAAGGCCTCTCAGAGAGAGAGAGAGACAGTACGAAGAGCTGGTATCGGCCCTGAAGCTTACCATTGTGTAAAGGTGAGAGGAAATCAGGCTAAGTAAACAGACAAATCAGGGTCCTGGTTATGTCAGTATTTGTTTATTAAAAAAGAAAAAGACACCATGATGAAGGTATGTGATAGGAAGGCGGAGTTTGCTCACATGAGAAAAGACACCTTGTTAAGAAGACCAGACCCCTTGCAGAAATAGATGCAGGATTGTCAGTGAAACAAGTCTTAGGAAACCTGAAACACTCCCATACCTTAGCTAATGACTCTTCATTTTGAGCAGTGGTGAGAGATACTTTACACATGATCTAGTTTTTCTATACTGGATCCAAATATGCCATCATTTCCTTTTAATGTGCATTTATAGAGTTTATTACTTCACTTAAACCTTTTACATGCTGGGGCCCTTTTGTGGTCAAAGAGTCCATGGTGCACTAGTCATTCACATGCTCTTTTCTAAGGAGAATTTACATCATTTTGCCAGAAAAACATGGAGTAGCAAAACACATTGCAATGATATTTCCCAGCTTTGGGATTTGGCCTAAACTCTGGCCTAAACCAAGAGATTTTCCCCAGTTAATCTCTCCCTTTCTATTTCTGTAGCTGATGCTAATGTCATTGTCCTGTATGGGGGACGTGCATGAGCCAGAGTCGCTATTAGTTTCAGCATTTGTCGAATGCCATCCTCCACCTAAAGTCCCAGATGAAGAGCAAGATACTGCTTATAAACTAAGCAGAAAGCACAACCACAATGCCCCTGAGAAAGCACTCAGTAGGAGGAATTGAGAGCAGAAAACAGAGGCTGAAGGAAAAGGGTATGAATGATGGTAGCTGAAAGCTGCATTTTTCACAAGGCCCAGTTCCCTCAGTCCAAAACACACCTCAGCTGGATTATCCAATCCTGGACATGGAAAATATATTGAGATTTGTCTTGGAAACTTTGTGACCTTCCTGGGCAAATGGTCTCCGTAAGGTTAAAAATATCTCAGAGCAAGGAATTAAACTCCCAATATTGGGCTGACAGAGATGTGTTCAGCTGGTTTGTACTTAATAATGCTCAGCTGCAGTGGTCATGAGTACAGTAAAGAGGTGCACAATAAATGAACTCATGGCTGTTCGGTCTTCACTACAGTTTTTGGGTTGGTTTTTTTCAAGCTCTGTATGTGAGCTTTGCCAATAAAGGTGGACAAATTGCTGGTTCCAGTTTGTAGTTATCTGTACTCCTGGCTACTTTTTACGGAGCTCTGTTGCCCTTGACAGCCTCTTGCTTGAATGAAACCAGAACACAGTGCGAAACATGGATAAACTATCTATTTCTGAACTGTCCGAGGTCATCAAACAAAACCAAAAAAATGTCTCACAGAATTTCCATCTGGAAGCACGAATTGGCTGAGCTGGATGCACAAACCCTGTCAAGCCTTCCCTTAAGTCTCGCCAGGATATTAACTTTGAAATAAAGCCTAGTTTTTCTGAGTTCTGTTTTGAAGATTTCTGCTCTATTCAGAATGTCTGTCTTGCCATTATTTTTAAGAAAGAGGTAAAAGCCAAAGAGTGGAATTTGGAAATATATGTGTCATCAGCTCAATTATATTATTGCCTAGAAGTGAGCCATGTTGGCACATAAAACTAATTTATGGCTGTAATTATATTCATGGGACATTCATAATATCTTTGCCTGATCCCTCTAGTAGCTACAGCCACTAGAAATGTATCTGTCCCGTGTAACCCTAGCTACCAGTGACCCTCTGTAAACCCCATTTCTGCATCCTGCTTTAATAGAACATAGAAGAAAGAGATGTGGAGGGTCGTGAGGAACATTTCAGAGCTTGGGTTTCTAAAAACTCATACCAAGTTTCTACCTTCAGGGTCACTTTCCTGTCATATAAAATTTTACCACCAGGTTTAAACCACTAGAAATTAGGGAAATCACTCAGACCCAACATCAACAGTGTGCAACCCTCACCGCCAGTACTATCATACAACAGGAATCACCAAATGGCTTGATCCAATGCCCACCTAAGTGAATAGGAAACTTTCTGTGGGTTTGAAGGAGAGCTGGTTGGGAAAAGGAAGAGAGATCCAACAGTGATTTAGATATTAACGTGGCTAGGTAAATTTTCAAACTTCAAGTCATAAGACTTCTTGTTTTTGTAGAGAGGACATGTGGTTTAGTGACTAAACAGTGTTCTTTCTTTTATTCCTAATAGCATCAAAACACTTGTTGGATGAAGATTAAACACACGCATACGCACACACAAGCAAAACATGTCACAACATTTATGCTAAGATCTTGAGGGGCATACACTAGCCAGTTCTTTTTAGAAATTTTTTTTTCTGATTGGTTTTCCACTGTTCTTTGAGAAATGAGGTCTTATATGGCTCAAATTTTGCACTATGATTCATCACTTTGAAACATCGATCATGTCTGGATTGTTGAAAAGCATGGTGTTTAAAAAGAAAAAGGTTTTGCCCAAAAATTTCAAACTGGGTGTTCTCTGTCCACATATTCATGGACACATTTCTTTATACACAGTGCTAAGAAAACATTCAATCAACCCTTCACTCAACCAAGCCCATCTCAGTTAGTGGAAGTGAAGCAACATGCTCCTGACCTAGCTTTTGTTCATTGCAAGGATATTAAGTATCAGCTGAATTCAGATTAAAACGTCAGCTGGAAAAAGAGATGACAAGACATTACCAGAGTTAGCTAGAAACAGAAAACAAGTCTGACTAATTTTTGATATGTAGGCTAAAAACAAGACAGGAAAGCAATAGCCTTAAGAAGTATTAGTGACTGGTGAGCAGGGATGAATAACAGGGACTACATACTTATATGATTGTCAAGAGTTTATCATGAGGTGTCATCACCTTCCTAGCAGCGCCTGTTAGTGAGCCTTGGCTCCAGTGCAGCAGCAATCCCTGGATGAAGAATCTGAATTGTCTGTGCTCCTTTGATTCCGGCTGCTTCTACAGGTCCTCTAGGCTTTTTCTGTAAGCAGTCAAATACCTACATTAGCAGTTGGAAACAAGGAGAGCCAAAGTTGTTCTACACACGCCACAAGCAAGTGGACCACCAGTGGTTCATTCATGAACCACAGGGTGGGGACCTCTGAGAATACACATAAAAAACACGTTCAATTTGTGGATGGAAACAGACCAGTCCAAATTCAGGAAGCCGCAGCAATGCAGCTGCACGATTGCTTCGTGTGTGAAAAGTGAGCACGTGTGGGTCACTGCTAACGGGCGAGTTCAATCCGTGTTAGTCCCTCTGGTAAACTCATGCCAACAGTTTTGGGTCAAAACAACAAAAATAAGTGCATCAAAATGAAAATTTAGCCTATTTCCCTAGCCAAGGATTGATTTGTATGGGACCAGAACAAAACAGGTCTGCATTGCTAAACCTTCAGAGCATCTACCTAACTCTGTATTGGTAGGAGCCATTGAACCAGCGAACATTTTGAATTTGCTCAAGCGTTATAGATAACAGACACAGGCTGCATGGTAGGAACACAAAGTTTTATGTTTCACTTGTGCAGTTTTGTGGCTATTGTGATGTTTCTCCTCTCTTAGCAGAATATCTGACCCAAATGACCTTCTGGAGGACTACTTGATCGTGATCTGAATCCAGACCCCAGAAAGACTTTTTCTGTATTCTAGGTCTATGCTTCTGCTGGCAGGCTGCCTTGGAAGCCCCTTGGAAGTGTGTTAATAAGCTTGTGCATTGTTACTTCATTAGGTTATTCCTCCTTCGCTTTCAGATTACAGTGTCTTTCCAAATTCCAAGAGTTCAAAGTAAATACTGTTTATGAGCTCTTAGACTGGGATTCATGGCAGCTATTTTAAGTTGTAAAAGTGGAGCAGCTTGTCTATGCTGGCCATCCTCCTACATGGAGAGACAAGGACCTCCAACAGGCAACTCACTCCAGCCGAAAATGGATGCCTAAAATAAATGCGATGAATCACCTCCCAGAAGCTTCTGTTGTTGTACTCCACTGATAGTAGATGAAGCTTGGGCAACTGGTTTAGACTACAAGTCTAACTCTGTCTAAGGTTAGTTGAGATGCATAGAAACACTTTACCATATTTTAAACTGTTCATCATGCAGATCTTGAAAGTTTGCAAAAAGCCTCACAGGCAACTTTGAAGAGCCTCTGGATGAGGTGAAGAACTACACTCGCTATATTTACCACAGAAGAGAACTGAGTTTCAGAAATTATTAAAGAGACAAACAGCAAACAGACCAGCCAAAAGGAACTAGAACACGGCAGGTTACAGAACGTGTACCACAGCATGCTGTAGATGCGAAAACTGTACATGGGCCCAAAGGAAGACTGGAAAAGTTCAAGACAGCGAAGAATATATATATACCACACACCATTTGGAAGCCACAGAATCACATCTTGTAACAGGCTGGGAGATCGCTCCAGGGATGCTTTGCTGAATTTATATACCTTGTCCTACACATCTGCTTTTGGCCACTGCTGGAGTGAGAGTATAAGTGTTAGACAATGTTGGTCTGACTAAGTATGCCTGCTCAGACAACAGATTCTCCCCATTACCAGTTCTTGATTTACAGATTTACTGGCTAGGAATTATCACATTTGAAGATCAGTCACATAAGCTAAAATTAAAATACATGCCAATTAACATTAGCTATCAATAAAGTTTAAACTCTGGTAATGATGTAGGCTGAAGCTGTTCCTGAAACTATATCCATAAAGCTGGCAATGACAACTGGCTACTTTATTGACTGTACGTACTCTTCTGAGTCTCTATACCCCTATTTATGCTTAGAAGATCATAAAATTTTCTCAGCTGAATATTTTGTTATACTCAGACTTTTTCATCCATTCTTTTTTTCTTTTTTTTTTTTATGGAACTACAGTAAGTTTGGATGTGCTACTTAGCCTCATCCTACTATTTTTGTTGTCCAACCTACAAAAAAGCCACATGAAACAAGGAAAAACTTAAAGCTTTTATGTGGTCACCACCACCTGAGCCAAACCAACTTTTTGGTATCTTTGGACTCTGAGCATTTGGGTTTTAGCTTGACATCCTGTAAAGGAGGGAGGTAATATCACAGGGCGCAGACAAGAAAAATAGGAACAAAACAAAGCTTTAAACGTAAATATTCTGAATAAAATTTTTCAGACTGTAATGACCCAATTAAATGATTGTTTGGGTTATTTTTCACCAGAAGTTGTGGGATGTTGCAACAATTGTGAGCTGTACTACTGGGGCTTGTGGGATGTTTCACTTTTTCTCTTTAGACTGAGAATTCATGAGAAATATGCTCACAAAAACTTTAAGTAGCTCTGAGTATCAGGGATTCCCAGCAGTTTGGACTAGGAAGATATTCTGCTCCTCATTTCACACTGTACCATGCCTGTGACATCACTGACATCGTTACTTTTAAGTAACCATATACCTCCGAAACCAGAAACAGCAGAAATAGAAAGGGGCAAAAAAGTGGTAACAGATCACGAATGGATATGATTTTTGTGCGAAGAGGAACACATTTGAGCAGTTCAGGGAAGGTCAGTTTGTTTGTTTGTTTACTCACTGCCGCAATACAGGATCAAGGGGACTTCTGACAAAATCAAAAGGCAAGTCTTTCAAAGTGGTTGAAAGTAAGAAATACATAAAAATAAGCATTTTTTGAGTAATAAACCCTGATATATTACCGACCTCTTACCACAGGACTAACCGAAGGACAAAGCCATTATAGGACTCACAGAAAGGTTAAGCATTATGTGAATTGTACAAATACCCTCTCACATAAAACATGATTAAATTGTGGGACCTCATTCCTCAGTGAATAAGCAACCACCGGGAAACAGGGTTAGGAAGCAACTTCCCTTTGGCATGTTTTATCATGACTCTCTGTTTCATGGTTTTCTTGTAGGTTCTTCTCAAGATTTTGCTCACAGACGCTGCTGGAGGAAAGATACTGGATTAAGTGAATTTTTACATCCTCTAATAGGATTGTGCCAAAAATCCTTAACAAAATGTTCAGTTTCTTATCAACTGGGAACCCTGTTTAACACCTGTAAAGACTGTTAAAAATGTCATGGCAGTCTTCCAAAGACACCTGAATTTGATCCAAAGAAAAAACAAATCCCACTGAAGTAATTGAGAGAACCAATGTGAGAAGTGTTAAAAAATAAACAGAGAACTTTTTCACTTGCTTTTCTATACAATTTCCTACCTGCATTAGAAATTATCTAACCAGACTATATCACTAGTGTGATTAATTTGATCTTTAAGAAATATTTCTACACAAGAGAAGCTCTTAGATTTAACTAATTAGTAAGATGGACAGCATTTTACAATTGTACTCAGCATTAAACTAAAAAAAGCTTAAACCAAGGACAGGGATAAACACATCCAAGGAAATGTGAGATAAACTGAACTAAATAGAAGAAGCAGTACATTCAACACAACATAGAGGTGAATGATGGCTAATCCACCTTCTTTAAGGGGATCAAGAGACCTGAGATGGTATTTTGCATCTAGTTTTAAATAGTACACTTTTTGAAAGATGTAGATTACCTGGGAGAATCCAGAGGACAATAGAATAAAGAGTATATATATAAAAAAAAAAAGTTTTGAAGAAGTATGACTTTGTTTTCTTTAGACAAACGAAGAACAAGAAGGACATGATTGTAGCCCTCTGATACGTAAAAGTCTGTACGTACTATCATGAAAAATTGTTTTTCAGGCAAACAGAAGAAAGACCAAGAACAAATTTTACTGTGACTAAGAAAACTTTTTGGTTGGGTATCAAGGAAAATGTTCTAATCAAAAGCTGCTGAAACACTGAAGTAGTCTAATTCTGTATGCTGTGGTATCTCTTGGATAACTGGGAGAATAGTTCAGATAAATATCTGTCAAGTACGTGCAAGGATATCTGATTCTGCTTCAGAACAGTTCTGAACCATAGAATATAGAATGGCTTGGGTTGGAAGGGACCTCAAAAATCTAATTCCAATCCCCTTGCCATGGGCAGGGACACCTCCCACTAGACCAGGTTGCTCAAAGCCGCAACCAGCCTGGCCTTGAACACTTCCAGGGATGGGGCATCCACAGCTTCTCTGGGCAACCTTTTCCAGTGTCTCACCACCCTCACAGTAAAGATTTTCTTCCTGATTATCTAATCTAAATCTCCCCTCTTTAAGATAAGATGATGTCTCATTGTTCCCCATAGCCATCCATTTTTATCATTTTGTGGTACGCTCCTGGGCAGATGAATCCCAAGGGAACATTCCATGTGCTTGGTGGGAAATCCCAATGGGCTATGCCAAGGAGCAGAACAGAGAATTTAGGACATGGAAAGCTCAAGTACTTGTAGATACACTGGAAAAACTGTAACATACCACACAAGCAGCTTTTGTAATTCCCAAATCTGGTATGTATTTATCATTCAAAACTAACATGACACAGATGCCAAAACCTACATTGTTTTCTGTGCTGATTTATATTGTGGTTAAAATAGAGAAAGCGCCTACATTTTCATACAAAATATTGAATTCATATACAAAAACTCATTTTTTTGTCTTTTGAGCTAGTGAAAAGCGATGTCTTTTGAGACATTTTAAGAATGTAATCCGGCACCTTCAGGACTGACAGCACTCTGGCATTCAGCAGTCTTAGCTGAGAAACTAAGAACTGAAGAGGCCTGAAAGATGAAGGATGAAGACCTAGTGGCAGAACTTGGAGCATTATCATCAGCATTATTCAATGTTTAGGGCCATCTTTCTGTTTCCTTTCAAAATTCTAAAATTTAAGTAATTTTCTAATTCCAGTCAGTTTTTAGTCAATTTAACTCTCAATTCTTGCACTTTTTCTAATACATATCAGTTTAAATTGCCTTGAAATCAGATTCATCTGAATTTCTTTAAACAAATATCCTAAATCTTACTGGGCTAAGCAGTAAATTCTGCTATTTCATGATATGGTGTAAGAAAGGACTGATCAAAAGATAATTATTTATCTAATTCACCTTTAATTGGTAATTTTCAGTTTCTTCCAACAGTAACAGGGAAGATCATTTCCCTTGGACGATTACAGATATAATAGTGAGCTGAGTTCTTTTTATGTTATTCTTATTAGAATTAATCATTATTATGACACTGATTGTCAAGATGCTGACAGGTACCATAAAAACAAGAGAAGCCACTGTTCATCTGAGAAAGCAAGCAGTTCATTTGTTCTAGGAGAGCTTCTGCTCTATCACATTTGGGGTGTTCAGTTTCTTATCAGTCTGATGATGGCATTTCAGGTAAGATTTGGACTGGGAGCAGCTTTACAAACCACTATGGGAAATTATCTACACAAAGATGATAGCATCAGCGACATTGCAGACAGCAAAAGTCATGGACTCTGGCAACAATTTCAGGATAGCAGGTACAAAGATAATTACAAAAAGTCATATAGGCAGGTAAATAGGGTCAGACAGAAGCGTGAAAGTTGTATGCAAAAGGCATGTTTCTACATCAAGCTGAAAACTGTTGCAAAAAACTAAGAGCAGTATATTTCAGTTGGAAGGGACCTACAACGATGATCTGGTCCAACTGCCTGACTGCTTCAGGGCTGACCAGAAATTAAAGCATGTTGCTAAGGGCATTGTCCAAATGCCTCTTAAACACTGTCAGGCTTGGGGCATCGACCACCTCTCTAGGAAGCCTGTTCCAGTGTTTGACCACCCCATTTCCAGTGAAAGTGCTTTATTCAGCTGTATTAGTATTTATTTATCAATGTCAGTAGTGTGCCAGTCCTTCAGAGGCTGTGACTTCAGTTCATGGAATCATAGAATGGTTTGAGTTGGGAGGGACCTTAAAATTCATTGAGTCCCAGCCCCAATGCCATGGGCAGGGACACCTCACACTAGACCAGGTTGCTCAAAGCCCCATCCAGCCTGGCCTTGAACACTTCCAGGGATGGGGCATCCACAGCTTCTCTGGGCAACCTGTTCAGTGCCTCACCACCCTCACAGGAAAGAATTTC
>KZ506276.1:16019-98589 GCA_002844005.1 Limosa lapponica baueri | reverse complement strand
TAAGGACACGATTAGCCACTATTTTATGGATTTGCCTAACTCAGGAGCAGAAACTAGCAGGGCTTTCTTTTGTTGTACTGGGCTGTGCAAGGGAACTTAAAGTGGATTGGCACCTTGCTGATGATCACACAGGTCACATTCACATCCTCAACTGACAAAGTCAAAACAACCTGGCATGGCATCTATGAGGAGCATCAGGTGCATGATGTGCACTGACAAATCCAGAAAGACAAATACTTTTCTATACCTTTTCCCAAACTGCACAAATAAAAAGGCCTAGCACTGCTTTTGCCTGCAACTAAGATGAGCTGGTTTAGCCAAGTGAAGGAAATGCTACTCACACCAGCGAGGCTGTGTGCAGTGTATTCAGCCCTCTGGTTCCCATGAATATCAAACGCACCAAAAATATTTGATGAAAAATCATTAACTCTGAAGAGTGAGGGAGAATAGCTGACACAGTCACTGTTGAAAAAAGATACCGAGTCTACTAACTGGGAAAAATTTACAAGTATAGGCTCTCAATAAGAGTGATTAGTTGAAGCGGTGCAAAGAAATATGTACATACGAGCCAATTTAACAAACTCTTCAGAATAATATATTCACATCCCAAATAAAGCAGTCTTTTCCAGCACAGTCAGCTTATATGAAACAAACTGACCTTTTGGGCACCTTTGTAATCACAAGAGGGAGGAAAAAAGTGGAGGATTTATTTCATTTTAAATAATGGCAAGATTACATAAATATTTCATTTTATTATTTCTGCATTAAAAGGATGCTTTTCAATAATAAGTGAATGTTATGCTTTGCCTTGGTGTCCATATTATTGTTTTCCAATGAGCTCTGCAAACTGTAATATCTGGGAGCACTACAGGGCTTCAGTTGGGAAATCTTAACACTATTTGAAGGAATATTCTGTGTTGTTGGCAACAGTGGCTTCAAAGGACAAAGATGGGTTACAGTGATAGCCAGAGGATTCGGTTCCCATAATTATGAATCCATAGTTAGTGATGGGACAAAGATATTCTGCAATATGTTGCAAATAGGGAAAATCTTGGCTTTGATGTAATTCTAGATAAAGCAAAATGCAAAGAAAAGGGTTTCTATGAAAAGCTCCCTGCCTCCGGCTTCCTGGAAACTTAGCACAAAAAGCATTCTGGTCTTATGGGAAGTAAAGCAGGGCAGAAAGCAGAATGGAGTTAACAATACATCAAGGAACACTCGAAGCCTCACCGTGAAAATAAAGTGGCACTAGTTATTATTGGCCAGATGGCTGTATGAAAGGTCATCTACTAGCAATTCATTGATGGCAAAAAGTGGAAGGTTAAATTGCCCCTTTTAGAAGAAAAAATTAGTTATTTGTGTAGTTACACCTGGACTCACCACTCAAAGTCTGTTTTAAAGACAATCTACAAAGCAGAAACTTCATAAAAATACATCTCATTTTAAAAACTAAGAAAAAAAAGGAAGCGGCAGTTCTGCCTGTTATTTACATGAGGAAATCTACTGAATTTTTCCTGGTAGACTATAGATGGCTGGAAAACAGGTGAGATTATCCTCACAGTGCCATATAAGTAAAACCTAATTAATAGAGCAGGGAAGTGGTTTATTATTTGGACTGTTTAATGGTTTGAGTTACTTTTATTAACACCTACTTCAACTCAAACATTGAGAAACACCTGGGAGAAATATCTAATCCATTTTGCATTTCAATCGAGGGCTGAGTAACCCCGTAACATGCATATGGGACTTCCAAAGAGCCTTTTAGGGAAAACAGGAGATCAGTTTTAATATAGCTGATACTTTTAAAAGGAAAAGAATCCATGACTACAACACCCAAAAGAAGTATAAAAGACCTCAGAGTTTCTTCTTCCTTTTTTTCAGTACTTTGGCACAAGTATTTATAATTCAGGAGTCGTCAATGTTCTCTTCCATCACCTCACGGAATAAGGACAAAGCAGACTGCTATAATACCACATCTACACACTTCATTTTGCCACAACAAGGCTTTTGTTCATAGAAGTGGAAGACCTCACCCTAACTAACCCAGCAGCTGCAGGATGTCAACCAGTTAGATTTCCCCTAATATCTAAACCGGCATGAGCATTTTGGCTATAGGTTCAGAGTCACACACTAGGCAATCATTTCTGCAAGGCCAGGGTCAGGAGATGGCTGAGAGGAAAGAGAGGAGAAAAGGGTACTGAAAAAATAGCTAAAGACTCACAGTTGGCATTGGAGGAGAAAATCTTTTAATAGAATAATGTTAAACTAACTTGGCAAAAAATGGATATAAAATAGACAACAGTTTAAATAATACAGCAGAAATACTTAGCAATACTTAAAATACACTGGGCTGAGGATGAAAATCCATTTAAAAAGTGAAACAAATGCAACTAGAACAGCATTCAACACCTATATTAACAAATACCACTTCATAAACACATTCTGTTTTGAAGGTAGAGTTTCAGATATGAGACTAAATCAAGTCTCATATCTAGTTTAATATTTAGTCTCAACAGAAAAATAGGAACAGGTTAAAAACTAGAACCTGAAGACAGATACTGACAATTAAGTAGGAGGTACAGGAGGGACATGGAATTGACACTTGGACCACTCAGTAGATAAGGAATTGGTTGGTTGCCACACTCAAGGAGTTGCGGTCAACGGCTTGATGTTCAAGTGGTGAGCAATGACAAAGGGTGTTGCTCCGGGGCCAGTACTGGGACTGGTGCTGTTTAACATCTTTGTTGGAGACATGGACAGTGGGATTGAATGCACGTTCAGCAAGTTTACGAACAACACCCAGGCTGTGTGGTCCAGTTGACATGCCATCATGTCAAGGGAAGGAATGCCATCCAGAGGGACATGGACAGGCTCAAGAAGTGGGCCCGTGCAAACCTCATGAAGTTCAACAAGGCCAAGTACAAGGTCCTCCACGTGGGTCGGGGCAATCCCAAGCACAAACACAGGCTGGATGGAGAATGGATTGAGAGCAGCCCTGAGGAGAAGGACTTGGGGGTATTGGTTGATGAGAAGGTCAACATGAGGTGGCAATGTGTGCTGGTAGTCCAGAAAGCCAACCACATCCTGGGTTGCATCAAAGGAAGCATGGCCAGCAGATTAAGGGAGGCGATTCTGCCCCTCTGCTCTGCTCTGGTGACAGCCCAATTGGAATACTGAGTCCAGCTCGGGAGCCCTCTGCACAGGAGGCACATGGACCTGGTTCAGAAGAGGGCCAAAAAGATGATCAGAGGGCTGGAGCACTTATGAAGACAGGCTGAGACAGTTGGTGCTGTTCAACCTGGATAAGAAGAAATACTTAGTAAAAGAAATTTAACAGTCTTAAGAAGAGGATGCCTCTTGCGCAGCTAGAAGAGGATGGATTGAACCTGGTCCTCTTCCACTCTCTCCACCAGCATGTAACCTCTGAATTACTGAATAAGGAGCACTTTACCACAAAATGCAGAAGCTGCTGCATTTTGTGGAGTTGAAAGCTGCAAATGTGCTCTGAAAAGGCCTGCATGACCAGAAAGGAGACAAACACACTTCCAAGTAAACAGAGACATGGGTATTGGGAAGTTTAATGTCAGTACCTTTGGCTGCTATGGATTTTAGGCACCTAAAAGATTAGGCAACAGCTGAATAGGGATTTGAGGATCTAACTGTTGGGTTTAGTCACCTAAATCCCACATCAGTGTCTAAGGCCTTTTGTGGATCTAGGCCTTGGTCCAGTAACATCTATTGCTGGGAAACAGAGCAATGCCCTTCATTAATAATAACAGTGAGGACAATTGCAAAGTAAAGATATATTTTTTACCCTAAACAGGATGTAAACAGAAACAAATGTATTTTCCAATCAGACAAATAGAGATTAATCTCAATCTTTAGATCATCTGTAGTGCCTAGCTCACTATTTTCTCAGGCCAACCATAACAGAACGGAGAACTCCTCCAATCAGTTTCACAATCAAGTTCACAGAATAGTCTTTATTCTTCACATTAACAAAACTCTTACAACCTCTGTTAAAACTAGTTTGTTGTTTCTTCAATTTTGTATGAGTCAGAAACACAAAAAATCAGTCTCTAAATAAATCTCAGAAACTAGTAAAAACAAAGCAAGTCCAGAGGGCAAAGCACTCGTAAAACAACCAGACAGAACAAACAGGTAGAATTATTTTTTGCATTAAGTAAGCCAGCTTGAAAGTTCTTGAAACTTAGCAGTACAGCTTGAAGATATTCCCCTTAAATTAATTTTTAGTGAAATAAAGCAGAGGAGAAACAGACAAGCATCTTAAAATGTCAACAAACTGCTATCCTTGTATTTATCCTGTTTCATGCGTTCTTTTTTAGAAAGGTCCTTACTGTTCACCAATATCTAAGCAATTAAAAGAATTATGACAATTTAATATAGGTAGAGGGACAAGTAGATGATGCATATTATGGCTAACCCTTCTTTGTCTTTTCCCTGAGTTCTCCAGCATCCAAGGCCTGACTGGTTAAACAACCATTTCCAGTGGATTTGGAAATTTTTTCATCAGAGCTCACCTTACTATAGTTTTTTTCAGGGAGTAATTACCTCAGATCGAAAAGTATTTCAGCACTCATCTGCATTTTGAAAATAAGATCATTGTGTTTAAGTGCCTAAAAAAAGTATTCTTTTACTTAAGCAGGAACCCTATCTGAGAATCTGAGATGGAACATCATAAAGAGATCCTAGAAAGATAAGCCTTCCTAAAACTAAATAAGCTTGTCAGGAGATGGGACATTACCCCAGACAGCTGAAGTTCAATGAGTTGTATCTCTTTCATTTGCCTCTGGTTACAATGAGACTGCAAAAGTTGTAAAGTTTTTCCTATCCTCCTCTGAATGGCAGAAATACTTATCTACCAAATCTGCTGAAATACTTTTATATGGAAGTTTTTTCAGACCCCTCTCGTTTCTGAGGAAAGGATCTTTTCCACTGTTTTAAAGTTATCAAATTTCTCAAAAAGATTTGCAATTTCAAAATAGAACTGTTCCTTAGGAAATAAATTGCTTCTGTATATACTTTTATTTTTTCTCTGGAAGAAATGCATTTATTACATGTATAGAGCAAGAAGAGCCCAGACTCTTTCCATGAACAGCACACTAGAGCTAACATGTATTGCCTGCTTTTGAAACATTTTGGTGAACCATTTCTCTCAGAGGGTCTTTTCTGACAATTTTTCAGTGAATCTTCCCTGAAGATCTTTCTTTCTTCAGTTTAACATACTTTAGATAAAACAGAAAAAAAAAAAGGAGTGCTGGATTAGTCAAATGGCATGAATTGTTTAAATAAAATCATGCAGGAAATTTTTTTTTAATGAGTCGGACTAGCTGATAAACTTTGTGGACTTTGTTGTGTTTCACTTGCCGTATCTAGAACTCCGCCTCCCTAAACCATACTGTGGCCTTCATTTCCCTGTGTCTAAAACACACCTTTCATTTGAGAAAACCAAAAAGCTTTTCGGGAAATGTTGGACATATTTATTTGTAAGCACATTGCTGATACTTGCCCCCAGGTACTTGCCAAGTCTATTAAACAGTCACATAGTGCCTTTTGCTTTTTCTGGAATTTGCAAATAGTAGGCATTTGTCATGCCTTATAACCCTCCACCTCACCAGAACTGTCATAATGGAAAAGAAAACATATTAAAAGATGCATCTGTGCAAGTTAACTTTAACAACTTCTAGGCCCACAGTTATAAAAATGGAAAATATGTTTCTCTGTAAAGAAAACCTGCAAGTTAGCCAATCAAACTTTAGCCTCAGGGGTTCAGAGAGGTGTCACTTAGGGCTTTTAACGTTGCACACATATAGGCAGCCTGCAAAAATAGCAGAGACTTAAGCCATAAGTGACAGTGTGGCTCCTCTCCACCTCGCCCAGCTGCGTGTTCAGGGTTATCTGTACTCCAGACTCTAGAACAGCACAGAAACACAGAGGCCAGCTTTAAATACACTGATCCGAATTGTTCTAGACTCAGCAGCACCATGCTTGGCAAATTCTACTTTTGGGAGATAAATCAGCATCTGGGGCTGGCAAGAAAATGAGCCTGGAGTGATTATTTTGGACCTAAATAACTATCTTTCCAAAGGTACGCCTCAGTCCCTGTTCCACGCACCCACGTTACCAGGGAACCTGGTGGCCACCACTGCCCATGTAGAAAAGATGTCTCTTAGGGTCTGGAGGGCTGAGCTCTGGGGTTTGGCCATCGTTTCTAGGATGGCCAAACCCCAGAAATATTGACAAAAGTTTCTAGGAAAGCCTCTTCCGGCCTGCCACTCGCCTCTGGTATTTGCTATTCTTCTCGACTGAAAGGACACTTTGGTTACCAAGATGCCAGACGCTTTTCTCCCCTCTTTCACTGCACGTTCCCAACCTCTCAGCTGGCTACTTTCTGTAAACGTCACTCCACATCCCATCTCTCTGCCCCCATACAGGGCACTTTCCTTGGTGGAAAACCAGGAATGACCTGTGTGTCGGGGGCAATGAGGGTCCTGCTCAGCCCAGAGGAACTCCATGGGGCTGAGGCAGGACATGGCCCCTGCCTCCCCACTGCTTGTCTGGGGCCCCTCCACAGTCCCCAGTGGCGTGACGGCCACCCTCGGTGGCCAGGGTGGCCTTGGCAGTCAGACTGAAGAAAACATGTAAGTAAGGTCCCAAACATTCTCTGCTACAGATGGTCATTTTGCAGAGCAAGCAGCTTTCCTCCTGAAGGCAGGCAGCGTGACAGTAGACTGTTGCAATTTCAAGGGAAGCAGAGGCTGGCCCGCCGTGGCAGGAATGAGAAGGTTTGGAGACGGAATGAAAACCGAAGAATATTTGAGGCTGCGAGGTGGGTTGAGATTGTAAAATCAAAGCACGACTGTTTGCCTTGCGTGTTCACCCAGCAGACATGACCTTGGCACATTTTGGCTGGGACTTACCTTTCCTTTGCAATGAAACAAGACTCTGCTCCTTCACTGAACAAAGTACTTTTAACAGAAAGAAAAAAATTGAAAATAGTGAAAGGTCTTCATCTTTGCCCCTCACCACCAAAGTCACTATCTGCCCATGTTTTTTAAATGTTTAGAAGCATGAAACAGTAAATGTCAGGCATCAGGCTTCTCACATGTTTATACTGGAGGCACATCCCAGCACTTCCAAATACCATGTCCAAATTCAGGTTTCAAGTATAAAAAACCTGACTGTTAATTGAGGTTTTCACTTTATTTAAAGGCCCGTATGACTTCAAATACACCATTTCAATGTATGTTATTTTATCAAATAAAATTAGACGATTGTTGTGATCTTAAAAGGAAAGACACTCCAAATAGAAAGAACCCTGGTGGTTTACATTTTTAAGGAATCTAATTCAATACACAAGATTTCTTCATGTGTTGTTTGGTTTTTTCCAGCAGATACCTGCTTCCATGCAGATGGACTAATATGTTCAAGATGTATCTTACATGTATTTCAGGACATTTAATGGTTGACAGATTAAATTGATTTCCCTATGGAACATGTAGTATTCAGAAGTTGATTAACCCATAGACAATATTAAAGGAAACCAACAGGGCCACTTTCAGTCTTATGAGCTGCCAGAATTCATCTGAAGTCATTGGGATGATGACAAATTACACCAAGATCTGCAATCTTAATCTGAGCACAAAAAAAAAAGATAATGACACCTGTTTTATGCCTAGCTTTCCCTAATTCTTATTTATTGCCAACACTGAAAGAGATTCATTTATCAAATTTGCTCTTATACTAAGAATCTGACCACAATTTGCACATGTGTTTTAATGTGCTGTACACATCACATCAATACCATCTATTCTCATGCTATTTGCCCAAAATCTTTCAACTGAATTGTCATTCAGCAGCTATTACAACATTTAAACTTCCATATAATCCACAGGGCTCTTTATATTTCTGTCTTATATTTACATATTAGCCTGCATCATTTGGAGGCTTCTGTCATACACATTAAGAGAATTTTTTCTTCCATGATAAGCTTAATTATCTCAGAATCTCTCAGTCATGACTCAACTTGGTACGACTAAGCATGGATGTGAGTTGCTAGCCAAAGTCAATGGCAGCGTGTTTCATCAAGCCAACGGTCCACTGTTTTCAAAGGTCTGTGCCACCTCACAGGCATTCAGTGGTAAACATTCCAAAATATCATACTTAAGAAATTCAGGAGGACATGATTTTGGTAACATCTACAGCTACACTGAGAATCTAGGTATTGAGCATTTATATTTATCTCACTTTTTAGGACTAAATAATTCAGATTCTTGTGATTATTTAAAACATTCTAAGTATGCTTGCTTACTTAGGGAGTGTTAGAAACCACAGATATGTGTGTAGCACCTTTTCATAAAGAATTGCAAGAGTAGTTTTAGCTTTAGAATAAAATACACAAGAATCATATGACTTACAATAATCTGGGAGTTAATATTATTAGTTCCTAAGATATCTGAATAGCATGAATGTAATAAATGCATATTAGTTGAATCGTATTTATCACGATTTTTAAGCAAGTCACCACCTGGCAGTTTCTCACACCATTTAACATGCAGACACAGGCAGACCAAGCACACGAATCTGTTGCCTTCTGGTGGAATGTTGTTGTTAGGAAGTTGGTAAAAAGATAATTATGTAGAGAGAGAAATCATCTTTCTATTGTGTACATGTATTATGTCTAGACCAAAAAGCCTTAAATTATGTTTGGGGATTCCAGGCATCACCACAGAAGTAGAAATAATATTACTGCTTTGGCCTGGTGTCTCCAAGGTACATTACTTATGATCTGATAAAAGTTACAGTTTATAACAGGGAAGAAACTTTACCTGCAAAATGGTTGTAATGTGGGAGTTTTTTTAATATTTGCTATAAAAAAGTCCTACTTATGAGAGAGGTTATTCCTACGTTTCTGTGGAAAAAAAAAAAGTCTCTCTCACTGAAAATACACAAACTGCAATACCTATCATCCATCCTCTCTACAAAGATTGTATTTCTGACAGGGGACAAATAAATTTTCTGTAGATTGTTCCAGCCAAGTCCCCTGCTTTCTAATTTTTCTCTGAAGTCCCAGATGGAGTGGTTTGTCCATGGCTATCCATGTGTAAGGGCTACTCTAACAGTTAACATCCAGACCTGTTAAAGAGAGATGTGACCAACAACCTACAGGAATGAAATGAAGAGTCACACCCACTTTCTGCCATCTTGTGACCCCACATACTAGAAAAACATTACAAAAAGGTGAATGGTATCACTGCTGACATGTAAGGCATGATGTTTCAGAGCAGGAGAGAGCTCCACGCATCCCACCAGCCCTCTGCTCACTGACACATGCTGCTGCTCCTCACTTGACCCTGGAAAGGAAGAAACAAGACAAGTTGTGCTTGCACCCTCCAAACAGAGACAATGCTATGCAGTACTGCTTAAATCGCAGGCAAGCATTGCTTAAAGGTCAAAGAACTTTTGTTCTGTGCTCCATTCCATGTGAGGACATATTGTTTTCCTTCAGTCCAGCTCACTCAGCCTTAAGCAGAGGGTTTAGGGCTTAGGTCTAAATGAGCTAGTTATTTACATGAAGGGATAACATGCGGGTCAGGTTCAACAAGAGGCATTAGAATAAGCAGTACAAGACTACCACAAGATTGAATAAACCCAAATATTGCCATATTTTCTGGGAAGAAAATAAACACCACCCAAGAGAAAAAGTGGTCAGAAATCAGAGACGTGTCTGACCTGAGTTGTACATACCACGGTGTTGTTGCTTAGGTCGACATTCCCACCGAATAACTGGCCAGAACAACACTGCTGCTGAATTCAGTCGCCCCACTGCAAACCCAGCTGTTAAATACTAGGAACTCAAACAATAATCTTTCTAACACACTGAGCTAGTTTTGTTCCCACCCAACTTTCCTATCTCCCCTTTCATTTTATTATTTAAGGATCTATTACGATGAGTTTGTACAGCAATTTAATCATACAAGGCCTGATCCTGTGAGGTGCTGAATACCTTCAGCTAACACTTACCACACATCACTGGAGGAATGTTTTGTCTTTGGCTACGTTTTCAGCCTGGCTGTTTCCCCTGCCTTTTCCACATGTAGTGGTGCTACATGATCCATTTAAAGGGCACCTTGACTGTTCTTTGTATTCCTGATACACAGAATTATTAAAGTAATTGATTTAGGAAAGTAACTATTTTAGTGAGGTAATTAAGCATGTTTATAAGTTTAAAAGCAGACAGTATTTGGACAGCATTTCCATCCAAACCTAAAAAGGAGGTGCCAGCCATTCAGTAAAAATTGCCAGTTTTGGTCAAAGAAAAACATGGGACTGCAGACCAGTTCTTTCCAGAAATTAGCGTGAAGAAGGATCCTGACAAAACTCCGCCACTGAGATGGGAACGTTCACTGAGAGATCTGATAGCCCTCTCCAGATGGAGAAGATTAGAGGCAGAAAATCAGAGTTAGACTGAAGTACTCTAAAAAGCAGGTCTTCTGCTAAACTCACCCATTTTGAATGAAACATTACAGAGTTGCCACCAGCAGAGAGAAGGGAAGGCAAGAGCTGTCTGCAGCAGGAAGGGGAAGGAGCAGCTCAGAGCAGCGAAAAAAGTAATTACTCCAGCAAACACGGCTGGAGCGTACTCATGCCCTTGACCAAGCAGTCCCTTTAAAGCATGATATAATTCATCCACATGGTTCTCCTTTGAAGCTAGAGCAAACATCTCTTGCTCACCCCTCAGCTGTAGCATTCCAGCCGATAGATCCGTCAGTAGCAGTTAGTCACGTTCATTCTTCATGATTTGGTGTATCATTCTTCATGCGACTTTTGAACAGAGAAAACAAGACACCCTTATTTGTAGGGAAGCACTGCTGCCCTTAACAGATTCCAAGAAGTCAAGGAGCAGGGCTATGGGCTCTGCAAGCTACCATTGCCTTAAAGAAGAAAATATCCTCTTCAAGTTTCTCGGTGAAGAATTCAACATCCTTAGGAAAGAAAAGAAGTAGCGTCAATCACATTTGCCTAAAAGTCAGCCAAAGGATGATCTGTTAAACTGAAGCTGCTGCATTTATCAGGCTGGAGCTAGTCCTTATATTCTCCTCAGGCAAGCCACCAAAAATTTTTACACACCCCAGTGTTCCACTGGCTTTGAGAGACTGCTTTTGTGCATAAGGATGTCATGCAAGGGGAAGACTTCCCAAGGTCTAACCAAGAGCTGTAAAATCATTATCTGGACACACATGTTAAACAGTAAGAAAGCAACCATCAGTGTTTGCTCCTAGTTCATATGCACATCTATGTCCTGAGAACATGAAGAATCAAACTCAATCATTATTAAAATCAGAATTGGAAGATCACCTGTATATTACTGTGTTCTAGCCTCAGGTACGGGGAGATGTCAACCTGACCTTTTAATTAAAACTGATTTATTGTATTCTCCTAGCCTGTTTGAAGTAGTAAATGTCCGTATGAGTAGTATAGCAATGTTTAATCAGTAACTAATTACGTCTGAAATTTGACAAAAATAATAAAAAATAAAAATCATGGAACAAATCTTCCAAATGAATTTCTAAAGTGGTCATTAATTTTCCTGTCTACAGCTAAGAAAACAGAATTTAACATTTACCAAAGTTGCTAACAAAATGTAGCTCAGTACAGGATCAGATTTTCCATGAATACTTGTGATAAGTGATTGATGGTTTATATTATTACCATATGCAGTAGTTAAATATTTGAAAAGGTAAAACTTACAAGGAAATAACATAGAAGATAGTATTTAATTGTCAGTGGGAAGAATTTCAGAATTTTCAGACAAAAGTGATCTGTACATGGAGTGGATCATGTAAACATAATTCATGTGTACGTAACAGTGGTTGTGTAGAGCATTTAGAAACTATAAAACAGGAATGTTTGAAACTAAAGTAATAATCAAGATTCACAAGTCTTAGAAATTTTTAAAACAGCACTACATTTTAAGGACAGGCAAGAAATATTTAAATGCACTTTGAAAATGCAGATAGATGACAAAATTTCGTTACTTGCAGTGAGTTTTATGAAGAAAGAAGTGTACAAAAAGTGCCTATTTTCCCTAAACAATATTTTTTCTGGATTTGGACTCCCCACAAACTGATTTCATTTAAAAAATTATAGGAAAAATTGATTTAGATTGAGCATCTACTTTCAACATAACAGATAATCACAATACACCTCTACATTACAGTGATGTAATTTGAGATGCAGGGGGAAAACCACACAGATCCACTCTTAGGAGAATTCTGGTTCAGTTGTGCGTAAATATTCTACATTTGCATCATAAGGAGGAAATATTCTAACTTAATGAGGCAGTCCTCCATTTAGAAATAAAGGCATGTAACATTTATTACGACTGGAGGAGAAGCTGGCTGGTTACACTTGTATTAGATAGAACTGTGCACAATTTGTCTAGCTTTTCTTTTCATGAAAAAGGTTCAAAATATGTTCAGACTATGACCTGTTGTTGAAATCCAACAGAGCTGTGTGGAAAGAGAAATGTCAAATCTTCTTCTAATGATCATACATCACGGGTGTTGCAAACCATGCTCCAAGGAAAAAAGAGCAACATTTTGGAATAGGGCATAGATGAGTGGCACAACTTTAACTATCAGTCTTTTTAACTTACTCTATCCAGGAATGTTTTAATCTGAATAATTTAGTCCAGTAGCTTTATTGTTTTCAATGTACTAGTAAGAACACAGAGAGCTATAAATTTTATGAGTATTACTGCTGACCTTGCCTTTCTTTGTTAATTCTATGAAGAAGTTTTGGGAAAAATAACAAACATATTTTAAAAACTCTTTTACGCTGGGAAATGTCTTTTGCTCATCAGACATATTCCATAGGGTACTTTTTATTCTCCCTCAGTGACACCTGAGTTTACACAGATGAGCCAAGCTCATGAAAGGTGAAACCTTGATTTGAATTGGACAGAGTCCTATGCACACACTCATCCCCTGAAACTGAAAGCTTATTTAGGAAAAAGATATCTTTATCTTCCTTTGAAGACTGGAGTGACGGGAGCACTGACGTTGGTAAGGAGAGCGGGGCTGGGAGACAGCTGTTGGACTGACAAAACCGAATCAATGAAAGTAGTTTATAAAATCTTGCAGCCTGGTGCCATTTCCTCTGATGACAATAATGACACAATAAACCTGTTCTCTTCCAGGAAGCAAATGGAAACTGTGGAGATACAGTGCACTTTTAAAAAAACAGTTTTGTGTTAGGGCTGGCCAAACTGCTGTCTGGGCCAATAATGTGACATCTGTACAGATGAAGCTGAGAACTGGGAAGAAAATTACTTTTATATCTTTTACACTGACATGGAAATTGATTTCTTTTGGTTTACATATTCTGCATTCATCTCGTAACCTCAAATAAAGGTTTCCAAATACATATGTTGGAAAACCAACTGCCTCAGTGAGTGAAGCCAATTCAAATGCTGCCTGTGCAGAGACAAAACACTGTGCTCACCTGGAAGTTTTGTCTGAGTTGTTTTCATGGCCTGATCCAAAGCTGGTTGCAGCCAGTGGGAGCAGCACCACCGAGTTGCTCCAGGCTTTGATCCGGTCTACGCTCCTGATCGCTTGGTGACCTAACTCTTCTTTTGCTGGAAGAAAGTGGACGGAAGTTTGGACAGTGGGGCAATCGTCACCATTTTTCCTGGAAACAAGAAGGCTCCTCCTTCTGGAGGAGCAAGAGCTTAAGGAGAGCTTCACAAAGCGAGGTCTTGGCGTAGGTGCTGTGAATCACTACTTGAAGGAGCTCCTCTCACTCTACTGAATGCATGTCGAGCCTGGGAGAGCAGCTCCTAACATAAGAACAGAAGGTAAATGCTGGACATGACTTCCTATATTTCCCTTTGCAATATTTTTCACACTGGCGGGGCTGTTACAAGGAAACTCTTCTGTGAGCTGAGAGTGTTTCAGCAGCAGTCATTAAGGAACAGGAAAAAAAAAAAAAGACAAAAGACAAAACATAGAGTCACTGTCACCTCTTAGTTTCATTTTCAGTGTCGATCCTAACTTTAGCAGTGTCACTGGAAACAATGCAAATAAAAACAGCACAAGAAAGGAGTGTTCAATCTGCTGCCAAAGTGGTAACATCTGAATTCCTGTGTAAATCCCCTGAGATTTTAGTAAGATTAAAAGGCTTCTCCAAAAGACGTGAACTCTTCACAGTTAAATAAACTGCATGATCATAGGAGAAGGCAGAATTAGGGGGATACCTTTTACCCTATACAAGGAATAAGCTGCAATTTTCCTTGTGGATGAGATACATCTGGATTTTTGCCCTTTGCTTTCTATACACTGTAAATTTGAAGTCTTGTTAGCAAGAAATTTAAATAACTCAAGGACTCTCTAAAGTGGCCCTTTGGATTTTACGCTTGTGCAATTAATAAATTACAATTTATTATCACATAATACCCTAGAGCTCATGTGGGACTGAAGTGCCTATGCACACATAACACCAGTAACGTAATCTCTGTAATGAGATGAGTACGTCTTTTAAATTATTTATAAAATTCCTTATGATGCTCAAGTATATCTTGAATGTAACTGCTCATAGACATGCATAAACCAGTATATTAATGACATTTAAAAGGTTAACCCTGTCCCTAGTCATACCTTATGTGTAGGTTCAAAGGAGTTGTGCTGCGAGGGCAGTGAACATCAGGTGGGACTTCTGTTCAGGTAGAAAATTTGCACAGCTGGTCATAAAGAAAGTTTGCTTGCCAGAGGTAAAGGCCATTCCTGCTGCCAAAGCTAAACCCTGATCCAGAAAGATTCTCAACTACAGGTTTAACAGTAAGCCCTTGGTTTCGAATTATGTATCTGCAGGGGTGTTGCCGGGTTGAAGTGGAAGGTCAGCAAGGATTTTAAATTTCCTTTCCTTTGTTTATATATTAACAAACAAACTAATTATAAGATCATACAATATTAATGGACAAGTACATTTTTTTCTACAAACATTCAGCATATAGTGCTGTATACCCGTATGCTGGATGTCAAAAAATTACTCAGAAGAAACAGAACAATGTACAGGAGAAAATTGCAAAGGAGATTGGGATTTGCAGACCTTAAAAGAGAGCAAGGTAATAAACATAGTACTCCTAACCAACTACTCATAGCTGAGGCTACTCAGCATCTACTTTTCCTGGAGCAGAACCAGACACTGCTCAGTGCTTAATGCTATTTCAAACCCAAATTGCACCTTTCAAACCTCACCTTTACCTCTGCAAGTCAGTTCAAAAATATTTTCAACAGTGGGAAGTACCTGATTTACACAACACATCCCCAGAAATTCTGCTAGCCTCAGCATCTTCAAAAACTTTCAGATTAATTATTTTGAAATTAGCTCTTTCATACAGTAAATTTAAGCTTCCCTTGCTGGCATCTCTGTTGCATCCATGTGTATGAAGTGTATTTCTGTAATTTCTGTAAGAAATTACTGGTAAAGATGGATTCACTGCCATTCTCTCATCTTTCTCTGCACCTACATTCTGTGTTAGGTTTACTTTTTTATTCCAAATCTTTCCGAAAGTCTGCTTATGGATTTTGAGATAAATCAATGTAAATATTAAATCAGGACCTCTCACTTCACTTCGAAACTGGAGCCAGGAGAAGCATATTTGAACCCAAATGGTGAATATTTCTGATTCTAGCAATGTGAATGCCAGTCTTTGTGAGAAAACTGCTTTGCGACCTCACATTAGATTAATTGCTGTTGTTTGTCAGAGAAAATACTGCCTGTTGTTTATTTTTACAAAACCAGCTTCCACAAAAGTGGGCCTTTTTCTTAAATATAGTGAAAATTGCCCTGAAACAACAAATCAGCCCCCCCACAAAGGTTTCAACTGTAATCATCAGTGCAGAAGGAGGTAGTGTCTCAAAGCTATTGAAAGGTACACTGGTTATTAAAAAGCCTGATGAGGTTTAAATCATTGCCATAATGGTTATGCCTTGGAGAGGTATAAATGATTTTGATTACACTCATCTCCCATTTCAGACCACTCTACTCTCACTTTCTGAGTAAACAGGCACTGCAGGAAGCCTGCTCGAACTGATCTTTTTCTTTGCAAACTATAATACCCTACTTCAAAACCTCAGGAAGGTGTTTTCAAAACTTTTCAGCTGTTCAGGAACCCGAACTAATCAGCTGAAATCTACTGACCTCACATATGGAAAATAACCAAGTAGGAACTAATGTGTATATCCTCTTTGAACTTCCTCTTACAAATTTCAGACTTAAGAAAAAGGCTGAAAAGGAAAAGCATTCTTCCCTATAAACATTAAGCTTTACAATACCATTCACTTTCCGTTCTCAAATTAAACCGGAGCCCACATTTTGTTATGGTTTTAAATTGTGTGCAATAATAACACCTTCCCCCCTTCTAACATGTAGAAAAAGCATATCCAGGATCATATGTTTGGGGTTGTTTTAAACCACTTAGGAAGTCTGCAGAAACTGGACTCCCACAACTGCTTTGCATTTAGAGGAGAATAGGTTCCCAAAAGGACACAAGAGGTCTTTGTTTTGGGTTGTTTAAGATGCAGAACAAAGGCAAATCTTTGACAACAAACAAGCCTTAACAGACCTTAGAAATAACCAGGGTTAAAAAAAAAAATGAAATTCTTTCTCTTACAGGATATGAAAGAAACAAATTTCACTGCATTCCTCAAGTTTCCTATGTTTTTTTTCCCAGGCACTAATTGACATGTTCCCAAAGCCACAGGGGACTCCATCCTAAAAGATGAGTGCATTCAGCCCCTGCCCGCTCCACTGTATCACTTAGGAAGAGTTCAGAGCATTGCACACTCATTTTTCAAAGTTCAGTTTCCAGGATGTTGGTGTCCTGCTAACTCTCAGCAGACAGTTTTTCTTCCATAGTCCACAGCTTTCTCATGTTAAGTGTGATTATCTTTCGCTGAATGCATCCTTTTCCAAACAGACTTTTTTTTTTTCTGAGAGATCAAGCTTTCATTTGTTGTTTTTGTTCCATTCACTGAGAGACCAACTGAGTGTCCTGATATTTCTCTGCATCATATTTCCATTGTGTTGTAAAAGGCTTTTGCTGCTCTCCTGACTCTGAGGTTGGTCCTACAAAGATGAAGTGAATGGGAGTTTTGCCACTGAATTGCATGGGAGCAGAAACACATCCTCAAAGCAAGGTAATCTTGTTAAAGTCCGATTCAGTCTCCTTTCTGAGCAGATAATGTATTTACTCTTCATATTAACTTATTTTGTTTACAGCATACGTTCTGGTTTCTACTAAGTGCATAATAGTGCAATGTTGTTAAACAACACAAAAAATTGAACCTATATAGGCTTTTCAAATTTAGTATCTTTTTTATCAGTTAAGTACATAATTTAAAATAGGGAATTTTATAAAACTATTCTTGACTTCCGTCTCCAGAACAGTATTTCAGGTAAGTGAAGAAATCTGCCATTCATGCTTGGAGTGTGTTTGAGCTGATGGAACACTTTCATCCATAAATTCATCCACTGTAATACAAAATTCATGACTACATCACCTTTGCTTTCTCTCTCTTTTTACTGGAACTAAAAAAATATGTTTCTTATGAATAGATGTAACTAAGATGAGTGACTGTCACTTAGATGCACTGGAGCGTGGAGAGAGCCATTTCCCTTCTGACATTCCCCACATGACGTACACTTAGCCAGACTAGATCTATGTGCTCAATTCCTCAGGTGACTAGAAGTGCTAGCATGCCTCTGCCCTCCCCAAAAATAGCAGGCATTTTTCTTGACCTACTGACCTCCTCTGCAAACTAAAAAACTGCCTTTCAGTGTATGTTTCCAGAAGCAAATTAATACTTTCTTCAAGATCTGAAGATAGGCAGCCCCAACACTTCTAGAGACTCAAGGCCTAGTTTGCAGCCAACCCTCACACAAGCACCTTTTTCCATTTGTAATGGCAAATAAATATTTACCCATGTGTCTCTTTTGCAGTCTCTCTGACATTGATGGAGTCATGAGATAATCCATCGGAAAAAGGCACCTTGTGTACTCTTGCCGTGAGAGCTGCATTGGTGCCAAGTAGAGGGCAATGGTTTGAATTTACAAGCTAGACAATGGCTGAAGGAATGGCATCACAGCTGCCAGTTCTGCTTCCTGTATTGTCAAAATGTCTTGAGGGGTTTCCATGAAAAATACAAACTACAGCACAGATGGTAATGATGGACTGACGATGCACTTTGGTTTTATGTACTTTTGTTAAAATGAAGCCATGAAAAATTTTGCTGTGCAAGACGTGACCCAGAAAGGCTGCATCAGATGACATCAGAATGCAATCAGCTTTCTCAGGATGAAAGGGCAGCATCTGAATGTCTTTGTATATCTCCACCCGAGACAAGGAACAAGCAGCAGATGGACAACCCACAGCACTCAGAAAGCCATATGGTTGTGCACAGATGTGTCATTTTTTCCAAGGCAGATACTATTTGCTTGCCAACCTCACCAATTGCATAGCAATTTTAGGATCATCAGATCATATCAGCATGTGTGAGACAGTAACCTCACTTGGTAGTCTGGTTGTCATCTAGCTGATGGGTTTGTATGATCTCACTTAACCATTTGCATTGGCTCCTGCAAGAGTCAAAAACTTCAAACTGTGTTTCTGTTCTGCCACAGAACAGGAACTTTGTGGGTATGACAAATGTAAGACTGGCCATGTTCGTGCTGATTTACTGAGACAAAATATTTTTAAAATCGTGCAAACATTGGGAAATTTGCAAGTTTCAAAAGTGATGGGAAATTTGTGCCCAGCCAGAGACAAGGAGTCCCACAGAGACCTGCTTCTTGGGATATTGCAGTCAGTATTCTGTAGCATGAGCTCGGCATGACACAACATCCAGTTCCCACTGGTGCATGCCAACAGTCCTCAAAGGCACACTTCCCTACTTCTTCCCTTTCTATAATCATGAGATTTTAAATGCTAAAAACTACAGCCAATGAACTAACTTGTCAAATCAAATTAATCTCTCAGATGTCCCGCACCGCCTGGACCTGCAAACAGCAGCAGATGACAAAGATCTGGGTCCCAGGCCTCTCCTGGTCTGTGGTGGCTACAGCCCAGCCTGGACTCTCAGACAGATAAAGCAACCGACTGGCTGCCTGCTTTTCCCTTCCCTGGTTTTACGGAACAGGCAGTGGAAGTTCCCAGGACCCAGCATCGTACAGGGGGGTTTTTGCCTTCTCTGCCTCTCCTGCTGTATTTACAGGTCCCCAGGATGCCAACAGGAGGTCTTAATGATGCCGACGTTCAGCTCCTGTCAAAGAAAGTGGCCATAGTTAAATCCTATAGTTCAGAAATGTACTTGTTGCATGGATTTAAGAGGAAGCACAGGAGATATGATTCCCGCTGTTGTCACTGAGATCCTACAGTATGTAACAGGGCTGTAGCCGGCTGACACACAGCCCTTCTGCCCTCCCCATCACACGAAGACCCTGTCTGTAACATATTTGTCTCACTTCTTGGCAATTACAAGCCAACAACCTTTAAATAAAGTTTCACTTTATACTGACAGCTCCTCTTTAGAGCAACAATAAGGAGTGGGAGCACACAAACTCTGCTACTCAGTCATGGTGGCTTTACTTACTTCTGAGCAGTGACTGCCAGTAACCATCTATTACAATATACATTTTGTCAGTCTTTTTTTTCAGTCTGACTATGTGGAAAATTTAACTCTAAAGTGCTTTGCTGTATTTTAGTCAAATTTTGCAAAACTTACTTTTGTTTTCTCAGGCAACAAATCTGCCATACTCTTTCTGACAATGGGAATAAGCCTCATCAACCAGCAGGAATTTCTTATAATAAAATGTTTTGTATCAGTAGGAAAAACCCAAATCTTTCTTGCAGTGATTCAGTGTTGGGAGTGATATGAACAGGGGAGTGATCTGGGTTATGGAAGTGATTTGGAAGAGAGCAAGGAGGTGGGAATAGAGATTTCATAATTCAATGTTTCAATTTTTCAAGTTTTCAGCTTCCAACTGAAAAGGGGGTTTTATGTTTAATGAAAAGTCATGCTGACCTGTAATGGTGCGATAGAATCTGCCCCTGCTGACTTTCACCCGGGAGCCAGGGAGGAGCATTCATTTTTCACTTTTGATAGCCTGGCAACTTGGCTGTGACTGCACCACAGATTTCTTGGCCTTCATCCTTGCAATCACTGTCCCAATCTCAGTGGAATACAAAAAACAAGTAGCAGCTCTGAGTGCTGTCTGGCTTTACCTTGCAGACCCCCTCAGGGCTGAAATACGCCTGGCCTCCACTTCTTCATTTGTTGTGTGGATAAACTCAGCATTTCACTTCCAGCGCTATCAGACTTGGACTTTTGACAAGCATTTGCCTGCAATATTAAGGCAAGATCCTGTTGATTTTAGCAATTTTCCAGCCTTGTTTTTTTTGGCATCTTGAAGGTCCTACCAACAGTAGTGATCTGATACCATCTCTGAAACATCCCTCCTTATCAGACAACACTGTGGTCAGGGAATAGCAATCGTGCGAAGGAAAGCACTTCCTCTCCTTGCCTCCGTTCCAGCTCTTGGAATAATTTTCATGCCAAAGGTAACAAGAGGATGCATACGCTGAAATGCATCAACATTTGCTTATAACATTCTCATAGTGTTCAGCAAACTATTCTCTTTGCATGTAAAGAAACACCTTCCTAAATGATGATAGAAGGAATTAAACTGTGTTTGCATCAGCCAAAAATACTACTTTCTTCATTCACACTGCAAGGTGTGAAAAGTGCACATGAGCGGAACGCTCACAGACTCTGCTTGATGGCGAGCCGTGGGCTAAGTCTCACCTGGAGAAGCGCCGCATGGAAAGAGCATCTTGCTGACAAAGACTGAACACCGACTGACTGTGTTCGTGCTTACCAAGATCTATTCTGGTAACAAAACCTACATTTCTGCTGTGGTTTTACTGATCAGAGACTAGCAAAACACCCACTTCTTGAACAAGAAATGCATTTCATATGCAGAGGAGACCCAGGAGCACAAGCAGCTTGTCCCAGCCTTATTGGAATCAGTAGGAAAATTCCTCCTTAACATTTCAGGCCAGCTGGGACAGGGTCCAGATGAAGACAGTGGGGCAGATGAGACAGGACTACTCCCTTAGTCTGCCAGGTCTTTTCTGCTGACAAATATGAATGCAACAGCAAGAACCATCTATACTTAGTCCTTGTGCTGAATGGTCATGACTGACTGCCAAAAAAAGACATGTTGTAATTCACTGAGTGATTTTTTGACATGGAGTAAGGTGGTCAATGGTGGGGTTTTTTTGCAATTAAAAACCACTTAAACTATATCTGTATCACTACATAAAAAAGGAGTCATCTTGCCTGCTGGACTGCTGACCACCCAGGCTGACTCCCTACAACACACCTCAGCCCAGGCCATCAGCCACCTTTCAGAGAAGAGTACAGGTAAAATTGCACCTTCTGTGTCTCTCTCTCTCTCCTCAACAAAGTCCCCCAGTGCTCTTCTCCAGGACTCAGCACCCTCAGGCACCCTGGATGCCCTTGCACCCTACATGCAATGCACACCTGTGGTCTCCCGCAATGAGAATACCCCCCTAGGGGCCCTTAACATAGTCCTCCCTCTAGTTCATGCACTTGGAGATGGAGGGGAGAAACAGAGAAAATAATAATTATGTTCAAGGCTGGAAGGAGCCTATGTGTGACCCAGAGAGAACCAGAGCCAAGTGATAGACAGATGAAGTGAGTCTGTAATGATCTCGGCGCCAGAGCACAGTCATCCTGTTTTATTTTGAAGCTTAAAGGTAACCCAAGTCTTTTATCTATGGGACCAGGAGAAATTAAAGCTATAAAGGACGTTCAAACCATCTACCTTTTTCCTCCTAAGCTTGTTCTTCCTAATTTCAGTACTTCTTTGTTAATACACATGTATGTAACATTTTCAAAAGCATCCTGCTTGCCTCACCTGTCATATTTGCTACTACTTTCACTAGCATCTGTTGCAAAAACTAGTTTCTTTCTGCCTCTGTGTTTTGGCTCTTTTTTCTTCATTCCCCCCCATCTTTTTTTTTGTTTTAATAATGTAATGTATACACTCAGCAGCTACCATTTGATGCAGTATGACCTATTTTTTCTATGTTTTTTGTTCATAGACTGAGAGCTGAAAATATAGCTAAGGCAAACACAGTTTTCAGTCAGAAGTATAGAGGTCTGTAAGTATAGACAAATTGTTTAGCTTCTGCCAGGAATGAGCCCCTGTTCTCCCCGCAGCTTTGCAAACAAGTTGACCTGCCTCTCTAATGTGCCCTGGCAGTGCCTGTGTGCCAGCCTCCTTGAGCTTCGACTATTTTGTTAAGCCCTTGAGGGCAAACGGGGAAAAATCCTGTGTTCTGGCATGAATATTTTGTGCTCTATCAGTGTGAGGAAAGGTGAATGAAAATTGCCTTATATGTGAAAAAGCAAAGAAAAGGATTTCAGTTAATTAGAGGCAGACCCACTTCCAAGCCTGCTCTCTCAGCTCAAGTGATTTCTAATTATAAAATTCCTTAAAAGATAAGTGTCCTGTATGTAACTCAGTGCATAGTGCAGCCTACAACAGCCATTGTCAAAACACAGAACAGACCTTGAATTCAGGCTGGGTTTTGGATGAATAACTGCCAGGGGGAATCAGAGAAAAACCTTATAAATGGCTGGAAAAGCCAAAGGGAGAAGTGAACTCCAGAGCTGGGAGCATGTGGAGGAAGAGATGTCTCATTATATAGTCATGACCTCAAACTATGTCTGAGGATTTCTTGCTTCCAAACTAAAACTAACTTCCTGCTTGTGGGTAAAGAGTGTTAGAGAAAAAGGACAAACACATAATTAAACAACAGCATTTCCTTCCTCTTCCCTCTTTCTGGTATTTCTGGACTTGAACTGTTATTTATTTTGGTTCTTCTTGCTGAGCCAACAGGTAGCGAAGTTGAGATCCAAAAAAATATAAAAGCAGTTCCTCCGTCTCAGCTTGTTTACCTATCATTCAAAAGTGTCACCATCTTTCATAAAACAGCATTGGCCAACAGAATGGCAAAGAATTTTTTTTTATTCCGGAGAGATAAATATAGATTCACATCTGTTCCAGTTAGACTGCAGATAGTGCTGTTAGCATGCAGGTTTCTTAGCCTCCTCTTTGTTTGGACCATTTAATATATAATAAATAGTAGAAGTCTTTGAAAAAAGAAATTTCACTGATTTGAAATTGCATTACTTCTACTTTATGCTCAGACTCAGACCAGAAAGTTTGAAGGGGCAACTTCTGGCTTACTCAGCACTTGTGTCATTCAAGTAATGACAGCAGGGCCATGCAACGAAACCAGGACAGAGTTTTGTAAGAAGAGACTTCAGAGTGGCGTAAAGTAAAGAAGGGCTTAAAAGAGATGTTTCAGAGATTTTTAATTGTTTTATAATTCACCTGAGAGTTTCCCAAAACGTCTTGATTTAAGGCAACAAGACTCACTGTCAGTCTCCAGAGAATGGGGAATGAACATCTTCAGCATTTGCTGCTGCAGTGCAACACCAGCGAGTCCCTGTAGCAGTGACTGGCCCACAACCACCATTTAAACAGAAGATGTTTTGCAACAGAAGGGGAGCAAACAATCCCTAATCCTGATTTTCTTCTATGGCCTCCATGGGGCTGATAGGGAAACAGTATGTGTTCCCTGTGAACACATTTCTGGGATCCTCAGACTTCCCTTGGATTTCATTCATTTCCCTCCCACCCACCCTCCTTGGAAACGAGAACACCTTGTGAAGTCATTGGGAAAAATGGAGGAAAGCTGTTGTGAAGCTTTCTCATCATGATCCAGCTTCTGCATCAGAAAGAAACTAGAAAAACCTCTGGAGTATAATAAGAGTATAATAGAGCCCAAGCTTATCATGCTTGCTTGAAAAAACTCCCACTGAGTGTATATTGACCACAAACATCAGGCCGTTAGTCTGAAAGAGACAAGCTACATTTTACCTCATTGTCTCTGAGAATAAAAAGCTATACAGATTCTGGCAAACAGAGCCAGATATTTTTTAGTGTCTCTTTAAATCTTGCTTAATATATAAATGACACTTGAAAGTACTTTTTATTGCAGTTGGCATTTTACCTAAGGTCATAACAAGTTGCTTCCCTAGTAAAATGTCTTTCTCCTAACCACAACGATATAATTCAGACTCTCAGATTTATTACAAAAAAAAAAAAAAAAAGTTTAAGTGTTAAAGCAACCCCCTGGGAATAAAAAGTAGGATTTCCCACCGAAGAAAAAGCAGTCACTTCAGTGTGCTGAACTGGCAGGACACCAAGGCCCATAGTACTTCCTAAAGACAACTTTCCAACACAGACCTTGAAAGAAAACCTCACTTTTTTTTTCAGCCATTGAGGTAATCTAAGATAACAGCAAACTATACACAGAAGGGAAACAAACCAAAGGAAGTCTCTCTGCTAAGACATGAGGTGGCACATTATCTACTGTGAAAGAGCAAAAACAAAAAGGCAGCACATGGCGATGCAGAGGGAGATACAGGCTCTCCCCAGTGCAGAGCCTTGTGCCTGCATTTGCACTGCAGGACGCATTTGATGCCAGAATTGATTCCCACTAAGCTATCCATGAATAATGTGCGGGAAGAAGGGGATACTTGTTTTGAACAATAGGACTAGAATCTGGTTGTGGTAAAAACAATTTAGACCCCAGGATTTATCTGACAATAGAAAATCACCTTAAAACTTAGCCAGTTGCAATCTGGCAGCTTGTTTAGACCACTTCCTCCATGGGGCTCTCTCTGCCACCAAAACAAAACTGTGAATCTCAGTCTGGTTTTGTAATTCTTTTCTGTACCTTACAGCTGTTCCTCTTTTCAGGTTCTAGTTTGGCTTTTGCATTTCCCCTAGCAAAAAAAAGTATCCAGTAATTAGCAAGTCATAGAATCTATAGAGTGATATGTACACCCTGTGTAAACTCTTCCTCAATATGTGTGTTATACCTTTCTTTAAAGTCCACTTTTTGAAGCTGCAATTTCTGCCCAGGAACTGGTATGTTTTGAACTGCAGCATATACAGTCAGGAAACTCTTTCCTACTGTGTGTATGGATCTTTAAAATCCCTGTGGTCCACATAACAAAGGTAATTCGGAACTGAAGCCAGATGGGTTTTCAGCACCTGGCCAACACCAGCACTGCTGAAATCCTGGCTGGTGTTTATCTACAACCTGCAGCCCCTAGACACCTTTGTAATGTGGCACTATTTATGGCAAAGAGAATATTTTGCTGAAACACTGCTGGTCCATAAAGGTGATGTACATACTGGGGTTTATACCTATTGCATAGCTATGTGGGTTCAAATGGTGCAAAATGATTCCTACAGCCTGGCCTAGGAGATAAAGCAACAGATTACAAAGATTTAACCTACAAACATCCAGTGGCAGCTCTACTGGACGCCCAGGGCAGCACACAGCCCTGCTCCACCACTGCCCACGCTGTGCCTGTGAAATCTGGGGATCCCGCGCCAGGGGAGAGCTGAATTTCATGCAAGCAAATTTTCTAAGAAAAGAGATATTTAAGATGTGCCTCAGGCACACAGACTCGATGCCAAAGAGCTTTGGCCTTTCTGAATCCCCTGCGGGCAGTTGCTGGGACGGTGCACACAGTCTTTACTGCACCCGGCAAACCATGAGCCTCTCCAGCTCCCACTCACACAAGTTGCCACATGAAAGGAAGCGGGTGAGCTGCAACCATCCTGGCCTGGTGTGATATACACAAGGGGAGAAGGGCTCTTAGCATACTTCCCCTTGTTCTCTTTGCAAAGGCCAAATACGTGTTCCCCATGCCTTTATAGGAGATTATTTCCAACCCAGTTCTAGAATAAAATTACGAATTCCAGACTGTTCTAAACCATCAGCGAATCTGTCCTTGCCACTATCATCCCAATAAGAAAATGGTTAACTACCTATAAAGCACAAGCTGAAAACACGGTTTCTCCTATTAACATTTTTGATGCGATGCCCACTTGGAGTCAGGAGAATGCTGTATAATTCTCCAGATGAAAGAGAAACCACAATCATTTGACTCTGAATGTTTCCTTCTTCCTGTAGCTCTTGTGTACATTTCTTAGCTCATATCCCTAAAAGTTTTTGTTTTTATTTTCAATACCTACATTCCCCTTTACCTTCCTACCCTCCTCATCACGTAATGGTTTTCCTTTCCTAACTTCCCCTCTAGAGGATGGTGCCAAGAATGTACTCCCTGCAGAATTTGTGTCGGCTTTTATTTTCTTTTCAGTTTGTTTTTTTTTTTTTAAATCTCCTACGATTGTACATTCCAGTCATATACATTCTTTACACCCCTTCATTATTTATACAGAGTCCTAGTTATTACTGAACATTCCTTTAATTCCCTGCCATAGGCTCATGCACTTCTGCTCTGCTGTGGAAAAAATGAGCAAGCTCTTCAGAGCAGTTCCCCTGGATGGTCCAGATTGCTTCTGTTCTCTTCCAAAGTCACATTGGAATTGTATCTTTTGGTCTTTTTCTGCTGGGCTTTCATTTTGTTATATTGAGGTTTTGATGCATTATGGTAATGGGAGAATGTCTGGTGTAGAAGTTAATCTTCTGAAGATGATGTCTGAAGGCAGCAGTCTTGATCTGGCACCCTGCATGACTCCCTTTTGCACCAGCATGCTTCAGTCCAGCCTGCAATTCTGAAAACTTTCATTCTTGTGGACCGAATTATTACCCATGCTTTGCCTTTAACTTACAGTAAGTCTTCATAAACCATTCATGAAGAAGCTTGAACTGGTCCAGCACAGAGAATATCACAGTCAATATCTTCAAAATTTATGGTCCACTTAATAAAAATGAAAGCTGATATTGACATTTATGGCTGAAAAAGTCTTCTTTAAATAAGCCAATTTGAGGTCTGTTGTTTGCTTTGGTCAGTGAATTGGCATATATAACCTTGCATATATGTACACTGTCTCTTCCAGAGTTCAATACTGATGATTTCTTTCTTCCAGAGAGAGTTTAGTGTCTTTACGGTTTAATTCCTGCCTTCCTAACTCAGTCTGTCCTACACTTTGCAGGTAGAAGGATGTGGGTGATGGAGTGATGGGGGAACACCCCTTGTACATTGCTGGCCCTAGAAGGTTTTGCAGAGGCAGAGTATGCAGTAAATTTTTTTACAGTCTCTCTCCCAAGATCCCCCCAGTTCTGGTAGAGGAGTGAATAGGGCTGCAACACAGAGAGAAGAAATAGATTCCCGGGAAAAAGCCAGGCATGGGAAACACTGAGCTCCAAACCAGATTCAGAAGGGGAGTACTAAACCAGCCCCTATATAAAGTTTTAAAAGTCAATATGTGTTATTTATTAGACTATACAAATATACATACATGTTTATATTCTTTTTGAAACTGGATATGGGGAGTCTTCCCCATGTGGACCTGCCCAATCTCCACCCTGTGTCCCTCTCTCGGCCACTTTCTTTCTGCCCATGCAGCACAGCTGTGCTGTACTGCCTCCCCTCCTCCCCCAAATTTACCCTGCAGCACAGGGCTGATTCATGCAGGAATCACCAGCAGCCACCCCAGGAATCACCAGCTTATCCCACACTGGCTACTCTGGAGTAACTACACAGAAGAAGGTCCAGACACCATACAGCTTACTTTGTACATTAGACCTCACAGCTCTCCTCCCACTGTGGAGTGGGCTGACCATTCACCACACACTGTGGAGCAGAGATTTACATAGACCAGTCCCATTGAGCACCCAACAAGCGTCACCCTGATGGCAGGAAAGGGCTCGCAGGGTGCAGCTTGGGCAATGCAGAGGGCACTGGCTGACAATGTCTTCAGATTTTCTAGTTCTGGGGGCAGGTTTCCAGCAGGAGGGGCATGGAGCCAAACCTCATCACGTAGGAGACTCTGCGGAGGACTCGGTAGGAAGGGAGGACCTCCCTGAGACCTCTGGGCAAAACATACAGTCTGTCCTCTGGCAGTGAGAAAGGAAAGACGAAGACAACCCATCTCCCATTCTGACGTCCATGGTTTAATTTCAATCCTCATGTGTTCCAGGTGATTGTTATTCCCCCCAGTGCTTGTAGGCTTAAAAAAAAAATAACTCGAGAAATACTAAGTTAATTATTGTGGTTATTCAACATGCCTCAGAAGGCAACCACAGTCCCATCTCTCTGGTTCTTCTGGCTGCAAATCTGTTCCCTCAGCTGCTTTGAATTTTCAGATGGTCTTAGCCAATTATGAAGATGTAAAATGATGCAAGGATTGTAAACTCTTTTTACAGAGAAATTAATTGAAGTGCTTGTTTCTATAAATCTAAGAAACAAAAAAAAGTAAAATTCAGGCACTTGCTTTAGACAAAATAAATAAATGAGGTACAGTGGATCAAGCCTTACAAGATTTAACTTATGTCTTTATAAGGTGTAAGCAGGACATCGTAAACCAACTTCCCTTGCTGAAATTCCCGAGTAGGAATTTTATGTGGCTTGTTATTAAATGTTTAGTCTGAATAAGACGAAGGAAGAACTGAGTACACACATGTTCTAAATGAGGCCTGCAAAATAGTTGAATCATTTTATTTCTCATGCATCCTGAAGTGGTCAAAGTCTACCAAAAAAGGAGAGAAAAGTCAGAACAGAAGCACTTGGGACAATGTTATAAACCACCCTTCAATTCACTACGGAAACCTTTGATATATTACACACATGAGGAAAATACTATTGCATTTTTCCCTTGCAATCGTATCTGACAGATTTTGTTGCAATTATCGTGATTAGTGCCTCTGCACAATTTGCTACAGAGACAGACCAGTTGTCTTTCTGTGTAGTAAAGGAGTTGATTACAATTTACGATTCTGCTTAGACTTGAACCTGGCTAAGTTAAAGGGCCTGTCTTTCCCCACCATTACTCTTGGCTTAAAAGCAATGCCTTTGTGCTCCATCAGAGCCTGGTCTGGCAGATTTAAAATAAAATAATGCAAAATGTGCTTGCTTAATGTGCTGTTTCTCTGATTTTTTCAATAGCTGGGTGGCCATTTGTCAGTAGGAGGCAGCGGAAATAATAGTTTGGTTTGTTGGGAGCATATTGTTTATAAAATGTTTTAAATTAGAAACATATCCAGGGATTTGGATGGACGTGATTACAAATTAAAATGCATGTAAAAATATTACCCCAACAGGCATGGTTTTAATTTCTATTGAGACCAGTTTTGTCCTCTACCAAGCAAGTTAAGACAAGGTTTACGTTCTGGAATTATACCCATTGGCTTCGCAGCACATGAAATGAGAGAAGCAGTAGTACCAACACTGTACTTGGCTAATAAGCTATAGGACTAATTAGCAGATTCTCACCTGAAAAGAAAAGATATGATCCAACTCACCAGCCTTTGCATTCCTAATTCTGACAGTAGGTCACAATCTTAAAGCCTCTGCTTTCTTGATATACTTACCAGAAAAGAAAGACGTCAGGAAACAAATTTAATATGAGTTTTCTACTTACCATCAGTCTTTTTTTTTTTTTCTTTTTTTTTTAAATATATACAGTTTTAAATATTAGAACAGCTTTTTGAAGACAACTGAGTCATGGTCTTTAGATGGATGGGAGTGACGACCCCATCCTGCTTTCCACTGCTGCCCCGCCAGGGCTGTCAATGCCGATAGCCCAAACCATGCTTGATAGATCAGATATTTTGCAGCTGCTTCTTCAGCCATCTGCCAAAATCTTGCTCATTAAGATCCCACCTTTGCTGTCACATATACTGTGCCCTTCTTGGGCTTCTGAGGTCACACCTGTGGGTACAGGTCTAGGGTGGAAAGTGAGTATAAATGATTTATGTAAACCTGCATTTTTAACCAGCTGAGTGCCCGTTCAGTTTACACCCTCCTTTAAATACTGCCTTCCATATTCTCTAAAGAAAACATCTTAAGGTTTGTCTTGAAGAAGTATTTTGACAGCCACTCTGCTGAAATGAATGACAAATGTATGTATACACACATACATTTTCTTCTTTTTCCTCCCTCAGAGTAAATAAATCAAAGCCCCAAGTCTACCTACAACTTTAATTTCTGCAGTGCAGCTGGCAAAGAAAAGAACAAATAAAGGCCCCCCTTAAAGTTATTTGTACACTTTTAGACTACTTCCCACGTGTAATATATAATATTCATGAAAATTACCCTGACATTTTCCTATTCATTTACTAAACCCCAGGAGACCATTACAGTTTCTAGCCATTCAAATAGAAAGTCACACCATTTCTCACACATTCCAAATGGAGCCAAAAAGATGCTGGCAACCCATCAACTACAGAGCAAGCCTGCAAGCATATTTCCTCCAAAATGTGTTTTCCTTACATTAAGATGGTGTGAAGATTTCTAATTCTTGCAGAGAAACAAAAACAGTCTGTAAAAGTCCAGCAACTCAGTAATATTTCAGCATTATGGTCAGAGTCAAAAAGAAAATTCAAAGGGCTGGGCACCTTTCCACGGAAATGAGTACACCCAGTGCGGTCTGCAGGGACAGTACACAAGGATCTGAAGAAAGGAAGCTAAGGAACGGCAACAGCACCTGCCGTTTAAGGTACCCAGATGTTATACAGCCGGAAGGAATAACCAAATCCGGTCCCAAGTAATCCTTTTCAAAGACCACTGAGGAATGGAACAGAATTACTGTACGCGCAAAAGGCACCGGTTTGGCATCGGCAACAGAACTGTAAAAAGGCACTTACTTTTCAGTGAAATGCAGGCAAATGCAAAGCAAATATCAAAATACTATCATCAGCTGGTGTGTGAGAGGGAGAGTTACAAAACACAGAAGCCCCAACAAAACAAAGGCTGCACAACTAGCACACTGACAGGATATAAATCCAGAAATATATTTTGACTCTACTGTGCAAGATAGTAAGGAGCATACAAAAGGTTTCTTCAAGCATCACAGATACCTAAGTCTTTGTCAAAAGCTTAGGAGAAACTTTGTCTTTTATCACATATTTTTTTTTCTCTTTCTGCTTTTCCTTTTAGTGCCAGTAAGGAGGAGAGAGGAACAAGTATTAGTGGATACAGCACGCCCGTATCTAAGGTTGTTCAGTAATCTTGCTGGTAGAACAGCCAAGAATGGAACATGGTAAATAAAAGTTATCATCTTAACCCTAAATATTGGTCATTCCACATCTTGGCTAAAGCACTGAAGGAGAAGACTATGAAGGGTATGTCCTGTGTGTTTGTGTTCATTCCTGCCTTTTGTTTTACCTCTTATTGGGGATTGGTTTTCTTAGGGCCTTTAGATGTAGCTGCATAGACAGCCCACTGAAGAGAAGAATTCCCAATTACTTTTTCTTGCCTGCATCCAAGATTTCCTTCATCTTTTGGCTTTGGCTGGGAAGGATTTTGTAGCTTAAGAAGCCACTGTTAAGGTCACAGGCAAAGGCCACTGGGACAGAGCAGTCACAAGCAGAGAATAGAGCACATTTCCTAATAAAAGGGCTCAGGAGTCTTGAGGTCAGCTGGAACCCCAGCACGAGTTGGACCCCAGGAAATGTGTATTTGAGTGCTAGGACTTGTCTGTGCACTGCCAGCAGCGGTAAGATGATGCTTTTAGCAAGAAATACGGAGACTGTTAGATAGAATACATACTCCATTTATCGAAATATCAGTGTTCAGCACACAAAACCCTCTTAAAATCACTAAGGTGCCTCAAAACTTCTTCATAAACCAGCAGAAGAATAGAGTGCTGTGTTCCCAACATTATGGATGGAAAAACCTCCCAGAACAAAGTCCCAGACCTTATCACAATTGCTTCCTGAAAGGAAGCGAGGCTAAACAGTGCCCAAGGCCAGTCAAAGCCTGCTTGGAAACCTTGTATCTTGTTGCTCTAGGTATCAAAATAGGAAGTAAACAGCTTAGAAACAGTACTGAGAATGGTTTGGAGGAAGTACGGTTTCCTCTCCCTGCACTTGCTAAGTTTGCTTATCTTTCATGCTCTCAGCATCCCCCACTTCACTCACTGCAGCTAGAAAATGCTTCAGAGGCCTTGCAGGAATGACCTAGAAGAAGAACGTTTACACAAAAAAATTCTATCACCAGCTCATGGTTCTTAGAACCCTTGCAATGCTTTGCTGAGAACAAGAGCTGGGAGTGCACTGCTCTAGTGGGGTTAACTATACGCGACATCCCTCAGACCCTCTCCATTCAAGGCCCAAGATCTTGCCAAAGGTACACCTCAAGTAGGAGGTGACCTTACACCTTTTCTGATGCAACTTGATTCTGATTTTCAACCAATACGGGCCCCTGAGGGACACCACTTTTCACGAATCTCCATCTGGACATTGAGCTGTTGACCACTGCCCTCTGGCTGCAACCACCCAACCAATTCCTCATCCACCGAACAGTCCACCCATTAAATCTATATCTCTCCAATTTAGAAAGAAGGATGTTGTGGGGTTTATGAAAGACCTACTAATAGTAGACCTACTAACGAGAAAGAGTGAAGGGCTATACAAGTTGCCAAGGCATTGACCCTACATGTGGAGGCCAAACCAGAGCTGACACCACTCTGTCACTAGTCTCAGGGTCCGAGTAATCCCTGGCATTAGGGATTTTGGGGTGGATTTTGGCTAGGAGCAAATATATGATTTTTAAATGCACTGGTATGGTGAAATTCACATTAGGTACAGAGGTGTTTCAGCTGCAGAACTGCTAACAGCTCTCACATGATGAAAGTGCCTGATGGACAGAAGGGGTTCCCAAAAACTGGAAAAAGGAGAAGTGCAGCAGTTTAGCAATGAGGAAAACAGAAAAAGGAGAAAAGACAACCCAGTCAGCTTCATTCCAGTTACTAAAAAATACAAGGACAAGGACAAATAAACAACTGTCTCCAAAATAAGTAGGCAATAAATTACAGGCAACATGGAATTGTTGAGAACAAATCACATGAAACCACTCCAGTTCTCTTTATGACAATAACAGGCATTGTGGATGGAGAGAAGCCACAAATGTCATCTATATTGATTTACACAGAACAGTGTCAAAACCCTTACTAGGCTTTGTCAGAAGTTAACCAAAGAAACATTTTCAAGATGAATCAATGATGAAGTGGGCACTAAACCAGTAGAAACCAGACCAGGTAGGGCTTGGTTTTTTCTGCAAGGAAGAATCAAGGACTCCCAGCCAGTATGCCCTAAGTGGGGACTGATTTGACAGTTTAGTGAGTGATTTGGCCAGTGGGATATAGAATATCATTGTTATTAAATTGCCACTGGCTTGGAGGAATGGTGGGACAAGCTGGCTTAGAGCTTTAAGGAATTCCCATAGGTAAGAGCAACCGATCACACAAAGGAAGCAAAAAGAGGTTGATTGTCCAGAGAAAAGGAAGAGTAGTTGAAATGTGGTAATTGCCTTCAAATACGTGAAATATAAATGCAAATGAGGAGGACAGAGCCTGTTCTTCAGGCCTACCTGCACTCTAGAACATGAATTCAGAGCACTAAATTTCATCAGGAAAGATGCCAGTTGTGGCTTTAGGAGGATCAGGTTAGAGGAGTATCTGTGGGCAATTGGTATTACCTGGGGCTCAGGGCTGGAACATCACTCAACTCCCTCCTACCTCAATATTTCCTCTGATTTTAATTGCAATGAAATACTTCTCTAAGCTGTAAAAAAAGAACATAAAACCTGAGGTAAATATGTAGACGATCTACAGACATTTGTCTTGGACTACTGCCATCTGGAGGTTGACTAATTAAATGAACAGTAAACATTTTTTAAATTTCATTTCAAATTTTAATTCAAGATCAGTTTTTCACAGTGAACCATGCAAATATCTGTGAATTACTATTCCAAAACAAAGTTACCTGTTTTGCAAAAAAGAGAAACTTCTGGATTACAAGATGGTCGAGACTTTGTATGTGAGTAGTTTTATGAAGATTCACAAGGGCATTTTCACATTTTCACATCCCACCACTTTTTGCTTTCAATATCAAGTGAGAGTGTATTTAATATTTCAAATGAAAATTAAGACACTCAGATAAGCTGAGCTGATAAAACAAAACTTTTAGTCTTGTTGTTTCATTTTCCTCAAAAATTCATTACTCCAATCCTTCATATGCACTAATAATATGGAATTTTAGCCTTTTCAGTATTTTAGAAAATCTGATTGAGATTTTGCAAATATTTTTATTAGCTTTTCTTCATATTTTAAGGTTGAATTTAACACTGGAAACCATGTGAGTATTACAGAGTTTTTTTTATACCCAAGGACTCAAAGAGTAAGCAAACAAAATCCTCATAAAAAGAGAGAAATAGGAGTTACAACCATCACAATCTCTGGGGCTGGGCAGGATGATCATGTTGGTTCATTTTTTAAGGAATCAAACTGACACTGGTCAAATCATACAAAGAATGATTTAGGGAAAAAATAGAAGAAAATTTTCAGAATACCAGACCTTAGAGAAAGTCCTAGCATGTTAAACAGGCAGAGTCTGATGTGAGTTGAATACCAAATATCAAACTCATGTTAGCAAAATGATATATTTCTCACAGTCAGACTGACTCTCTGAAGACCTGACAGCAACAAAAGCTGGTTATTTTTAAGGGAGCCACGCTCACATTTGTGTCCAGATTCAGTTAGGACCTGGGGTATAGTAAATACCCAGCGAGGACTCCCGAGAGCCTGAAGTTTTCTCTCCAGCAGACATGAAAGGTGCGAAATTGATTTTTGCTGGGAGGAAAGGGTGGAACAAATCTTTGTTTTTCCTGAATGCATAGCTGCCCTTCTCCAGGCATGACCATGTCCAAAGGAGGAGAAAGAAGCATCCTACAAGCACAGAGGCCTCATAAGCAGGAGATTTAATAATAAGCATGGAGAGGAGCGGTTTCCTCTCTCTCTTTTTCTCAAAAAAGCTTCAAATGGTCTTGGTTTCATCCTGCTGTAGAAAAGGAATATGTTGAAATATTTTAAAATAAAAGGGTTGCGGGACGGAAAAAGAGCTTCCTGCCAAACTTCAATTTCGAGTCCATTGAGTCAAGCCATTCTGACCTCACTGTTTAAATTTTGGATTTACTTGGCCAGCCTCAGGGCTTTTGGACGGGAATTACTTACCCTGTGCAAGCAGCACTCTGCAAAGTCTCCCCTGAGAAGTGGCAATGGCAGTACCACATTGGGAACCTGACTTTAAACTAGGTCAGCACTCACTGTCAGTGGGAAGATTGAGTGTGCATATAAGAAGTTCTTCAAATATGCTCTTTTCTTGCACTATATAGCTCCTGGTGAATACTGTCCTCTCCTCTGTAGGCTCTGTAGTCACCCTGTTGGAGCTTATCTTACAAATCTTTATTTGCAGTTCTTTTATATGCAAGGGAGGTTCTTAAAGAAATATAATTATTGCTGTGAAAGTCACAAACCTTGTGCTGGGAATCCACGCATCATTGCAGTATTTCAGCACAATAACAATTTTCACTGTGCTTTTCTGATAATAAAGTAACTTTTACTACAGAATGGAAATCGCCCTAGGGCAAAGTAAAACAAGTTATATTTGTATCATGTAAAGTGTTTTGTGATGTGACAAAATACATATATACTTTTTTTAAAAGGAGAGAAAAAACTCTTTTAGTTCATGCTTGGAAGTTTGGATTAAGTGCCAAGCTTTGATTGAAGGGAGAGCTTAATTTGAACACCTGAACCAACAACGGATATTTCAAAATCCATCCATCCATATTGCATTGCTTTTATTTGAAAGTTCAGAAAATAATGGTGGTAAGAATTTAAGTAGCATGTTAAATCTTCAGCCAGTCTTTCCACTCAATATATTTGTTAAAATAATGTGCTGAAGCAGCAGGAATTTATTATTGGGCTTTTTTCACACAAGACACACCTTGAATTTTTCCATTCTAAATCTTTTAACAGATGCATAAAGTGGTGAAGTGCTTCACAGAAAAGGCTTCATATATGATGTGAGTTCAAACAGTAACATAACGAAATATGAAATATCATCTATTGAACTGTATCTTAATTAATTTCAGATTTTCAGACTAACATTTTTAGGTGTTTTTGACATCAACGATCCTATAAAGTAAAACCTTCATCAGACATTGGACTATGGAGAATAGTCAGTTATCATTAGCGTATATTTGGAGTAAGTTTCTGGTTTAAGTATCCCTTTCACAAATTCAAAATGCTGCTACACTAAGGATTTGGCTTACAACATTTTGAGCTGTAGCTGTCCTTGCATTTAGTGACTGAAATGGTGTCTGAGACACAGAAATCTCCATTACCGTGTCACAAGAATCAACTAAAAATGCCAATTTTGTCTGGACAGATGACAATAGAGAGAGCATGCAAACCCAATGCCTCACCAGGATAAACAGCGCCTTTGGGTCTGGAAATGTGCATACAAAATGCCAGAGCAAAAGTACAGGAATCAGACTTTCATGTCACGCTAAGTCTGCCCTGCCACCTTCTCTACAGAGACAAACCTTTCCTGATGATCATCCACATCAACTTTGGCTTAAAGAAGATAACATCATGTTACACTAAGAAACAGCTAAGCTGTCATGAGATTACATCAAAATTAAAAAATGTAAGTTTTCTTGATTTCTCAGCATGAGAATTCATTCTCTGCATACTTATTTATAATCCTGCCTTTCCTCCAGAAGCATCCTACCATTAATTCTTGGACAAAGCACACACAGTAATGTACCACTAACTCAGCACCTACACAGATTAGCTTCCAGGATCAAATCTAGAAAAGGCAGACCCCCTGTGAATCTTGTAAAATTCCAGTAATAAGTCCTGGCTTTTAAAATATGCCCGATGGCTTTGTTTTCATTTCATAAATAAGGGGTATAAAAGAGTCTGCAAGCTGTTCATAAGGATACTGAAACAGAAATCACTGCACGCTGAGATCGAACTGCTGTTGAATGAGTAAAGCTAAAAGTAACCTACAATCTTGTAACAAGGGTTGCAGTTTTCAGAGCCTATTGTATTGCGTCTAGTTAGCTGGGCTGTGTATGGTAACTCACACTATTTAATAAAATTTCCAACACAGCCCCTTGGCTGAGAAAACTGCTAGTTAAACACTGATATAAATAAATTAAACTTTTATAGTGTTTAGCATCATACTGAAAGAGCTATTTTTGTGGAAAGAATAGAAAGAATCTTTTGATAAGGAGATAAGCTACACAGGCAGCAAAAATATGTGAATATCACAAATTATGTCACTGCGTTCTTCTGGAAGAAAATCACATCTTTTTTTTTTTTCCCAGCAGGCTACATATTGCTGTGCAGAATACATTGCCCTTAAGCAAACTGGAAACATTCCTGCCAGTTCAGGGCACAATTTGCCATTTCATTTAACTCACTATTTGGAAAACAAAAAACAAAGTGTGAGAAATGCAGAACAATGCCTGAATTCAAACAAGAGTAACTTCGCTCATTTTTGTGTTTTAACCTTGTCAAAGAATCTCTCCTTGAGCAATTAAAGTTTTGGTAAGGACTCCCAGCTCTAAGAGGTGTTCAGAAGATGACTTGAACAACTCCTGAAGTATTTTGTAATAAGAGTAATTAGGCAGCGAGCTCAGCATGTGTGAAAATAAAACAAAACTGTTGCTGCATTACTGATGTTAAAAGTCCCCAAGATGTAAAGCTTGTGGGAAGTTTCATCAATCACATGAATTGAAATAACCATTTTAAATAGAATATCTGTTCTACCAAGATTTATTAGTACTGAGAGATCAGATTAAGCTTTTATAGGCTGCTCAGTGAAAAATGGAATTCTCATCAACTGTGGCAAGACAGGGTAGTCTAGAATGCAGGTACATCCAAAATGACTGGAAACCTGGAAATGTGATATATGTTGGATCTGCTTGAGCTTCTTAGAAAACCAATGGAAGGACAAATACAAGAGATGTTTGTTGAATCATTGGATAATATCGGAGGAGAAAATGTGTGGCGGGAAAATGGTTGTGTCTTCAACACATACTCAAATTGCTTGAAGAAAACCAGTGCCTTTTTATTGCAGCTAGATTTAAATACTAATATGCTTTGTTTGGCGAAGAAGAAGTAGGCCTGCAAATATACGTTTTACTACCATTAAAATGTGTGCACTGCCCCAAAGCACGGCAGATAGATTGCAAGTCCAATAGATAGTCTGCAAAAGGATAGGGATGTCTAGAAGAGCGCACAGCTACTTGATTAAATGATCTGGGCAGATTAAATGCCTAAAATATGAGCATTTTCTTGCAGAGCAAACACAGTAAAAGAGGTTGATTTTTATTGCCAGCTTGTGCTAGCGCCTGCCACAGATCAGCCTTTAGCCACTGTGCAGGACTTTCTTGGGAATCAGTAGCGGCTGCACTTACATTGTCCCCAGTGAACTGCTTCCCCTTTCTCAGAAGCTACACAAATTTGACCTTTTCTTAAAATTGCTCCCAAGCGAGAAGCCCACATCCTAGTTTCAAAAAAAAACATGACTTGCTTCTTAGGAATGTAAATCACTGTGCATCCTGATCCTTGAGAAACATAGGTCAGCCCAAGGAGTGGGAGAATGATCCTCCTTGTTCTGCACCACCCGAGGGCCAGGGGCTGGGTGACCTCCACCCCCACCAGCAGAAAGGGCCCAGCCAAAGGAGCAGGGCAGCCAAGGAGGGCAGGTCATTTTGAACTGAAAGTGTTTCATTTACACATAGTAGTGAGGGCATGCCCTCCACCAGGCTGCTGGGGGAAGCCTGAGGGGGGTTGCTGAGACTACTGATGGAGCACTCCAGGGCCTTTCAAAAGAGAGCATTTCAGGGCTCTCTTAAGGGCTCTTTTTGCTCCTTTATTTCATACATAGGCACCAAAGCCTGGCTTGTTGGAAACCCCTGGGGGAGGCAGCTACATTGCACAAGAGGGGAAGCAGAGCCTCTCCTGAAATAGTTTTAAAATGTTTTATCAGAAGTTTTAACCCTCTGATGGGAACAGATTATTACAGCACTAAACAAATACCACATCACAGGAGTAGGGTAGCTAGCAGTGTGATATGCACCAGGAAAGGACGGCGTTGTCTCTGAATCCACGGCAACATGTATCAGCCCTGGTGGGTCTGTCTCAAACAAATTGTTGTGTGAGTGCTGCCCCGGGAGGACTCAGGAAAGTCAGACGTGTTCTCATCACCTTGCAAGCAGCGTTAGGAAAGATCCCGAGGAGATTTGGTTCCCTGAGACAGACATTAGAAATAAAAGATGCATAAGGAGCCTCTGCTGACAGGGCTATTCACAAGCACTTTGCTGCTTACTTTTCTCCCTACTACAATCTTTCCTTTTCTTCTGTAGGCAGAAACCTCCAGTTCCCTTAAGTTCTGGTCTGCTTGCCTGCATCTAGATGCAAAGTCTTTGTTGGAGGTGTGGGGGACAGATACAGAGGCAAATCAGGGAGTATTTCCTAATCTTCTCACCCAGATTTGTCTTGTATTACTGTGAGCTCTTCAAAGTGAAATCTGTACTGGAACAGCATATCCAGGAGCAAGAAAGTATTTCACAGCATTGTTGAGCATCACATAATGTTCAAATTGCCAAACCAAAATTAAAAAGTTCATAACCAGTAAAAAATGCATTAAATTAAATAATTGTCAATGGACAAGTTGAAGGAAAACATAAGCAAACAATGGAGTTACCAATAGTTACTCTAAAACAAAATTCTCATTCCCACTTAGCTCTTTCATATGTTTGGAGACTGCCAAATGACTTATTTACTTTTACTAGATAGCACTTACTGATTCTAACAAAGCCAGAAAAACATGGACTCCATTATGCAGCCTGACAAAGGGAACCAAGTGAATAATGAGTTGAAAAATATTTGTTTATGTAGAACTGTACTATTCATATTTTGGCAATAAGTACCAGTCAGTGATACCAGAGTGTGTTCTACAATGACAGTAAATAGCAATCTGCTACTTAGAGCCCAAAATTTAAATCAGGTATTTATGAATCAACTGAATCAGACTAATCATAAAGTCAATTATCATTACTTCTAACATGCTTAACTCCAGAATAAATGTGATTATGAAATTTTGCCAAAGGGCTATACAACATTTCAAGTAAAATTCAATTCCATTACAGCAAACAAAGATGCAACTTCATATTCAGATTTCTCAGACTAAAGAAAAGACTCAAATGTATAATTAGATATGACGGTAATTGCTTAAAATCTCAACATTTCACCACATTAAACACCTAATAATAGCTTTTAGTGCTCTTCAAGGAAATCCTGTTCCAGGGCTAACACTAGGATTAAAAAGATATTGTCATATAACAATTACTACTCAAGGCTGTGGGGTATTCCTATTTACTGGTGTAGCAGAACATTTTTATATTATAAAAGTCGGATTAAAATAACTCCATCCAAAGAGATCAGTACAATAACATTAGAAAATAAGACACACTGGATTTGCCACACACACAAACTGGTTTGGTTGGACAAAGGTTGGAATTTTAATCTTTTCTGTATTCTGAAAAGCTTATTAAAGCTTATTTTTTTCCCCATCAAAAGCATATATGTATTTCTTTTGAAACTCACGGGATTCCTTGTGGAATCTAAAGCAAGAAGTGTTGGTTTCTCTGATTTCTCTGGGCCTGAGCCAGCTGGGTGGACTCCATCCACACAGCAGCTCTCTGAGGATACATGGGGGGCTGGTCAGAAGAAGAGTAGAGAAGTTCTTGGAGAAGGAGAGGTTCCTTGTCACTTTGATCTTAAAAAAAGCTGATTCTATCCCCGAATTATTTACAGCTTAAAGGACTCCTTGGAGAAGCACAGTCTTTAACTGGGGAGTTAGTTCCCTGCTTCACAGCCTGCCTGAGAAGAAACTTTGGTTTTAGTTGATGTCTGACTTCTCAAGCCAAGCTCAAGCTTTTACCATGTCTCATTTCTCAGATTCCAGATTATTTTTTTTTTTAAATCTGAAGGGTAACAAAATGGATCATGAGAGAGGACCTGCTGCTGTATCTGCTGCCCAGAAGCAGATATCTTCTCCTTACATTTGAATTGTGTCTTCCCTTCTTACAGAGGACTGTATTCCTCTTTTGTTAAACAAGTTTCGTATAAATTTTTGAGTATCATAACTACAATTAAGATAGTCTAAATAGATTAAAATTCTGCTTGAAAGGTCTAACAGCCTAGAAATTTTGAATATAAGATGCAAGAAAGTACAGTTTCTGACTAGCAGCATCTTCTGTGGTTGCTTTTCTCAAGACAGAAAAGACATATTTTGTTTCTTTTTTTTTTTTTTTTTGCATTGGTAGCTGAATAAGAACTCCCAAGCAGAAAAAATGCCACATAGAGGCAATAGCTATAAAATAAGTTAACTATGCATTCATTTGGAGTTTCAAGCTTTCTTGCAAGAGACAACTGCAATTGGCATTGTTTTAGAGAAATCGTTCACTCTTAAGTTTCTGTTTCTGAATGAGAGGAATCTCTTTCTGTCAGCAAAAATCTCTTTTAATGAGCATGACTGATTAAAAATCTGATCATGTGTTTAGGAAATCTCCTATATATATTTGCTTCTTTCAAGCCCTTAGGAATCATTACAAACAATAAACATGGCACCCAAGTTGCTGATTTCTAAGTAAGGAAAGATTCTCAAATACTAAGCTTCAGTATTTCAGCAATAACAATAAATTCCCGATTGCAGCCTTCCTAAGAGAGTCATAAATATTTCTGTCAGTGTGCAGTTCTACCATTTGCAACATGATGCAACATTCATGGTAGTATCAAAAGTTCAAATTGTAATATCCTGCCAGGAATCTTTAAAGCAGCTCTTGGACTGCACTAAGGTATCTGTTTGGTATCAAACATAAGATCAATACTTTCCCTGTTGATTCCTATTTACTAACTTGATTTTCTGGATGACACAACAGAAGATACAATTTACAGAACGTAACTGTAGTCATAGAAAAGAAAGCAGAAACAAATGGCAGCGATGTTTGTATGTTTGTTTCTTCAAAATTTTATGGTTAAAGCAAGTAAGGACATCCCTGCACGCACAAGGACCAGATTGGTGGGGAACGGATGCAGCCACAACACTGAAGCCCAGCAAGGAGATTGTAAAGTTAATTCCCACTGCTGTGTGTATGCCTGTGCAGCTACAACTAGCTGTCAAAAAGCAGCATGTAATCCTGGCAGAAATGTTTTGTAGGTTGAGTTCCTCATTTAATACTAAAGAAAAATATGCTGACAATATTTATGCGTGTGATGCTACAGCAGTATTTATGAGTTGGCTTCTACATGCAATATCAGGTTCCTTCATAAACACAGAACCCTCTTCTTCGTATATGACCCCAAAATATTACAAGGCTGATATATTAACTAATTCCCGTTGGTTGTAAATCACTGTGTGAAATATGCCATAAAACTTACTGAGTCATAGGTACCACTCCTCCCTTCAAATCAAATACAAGTTAGGCCTGAAATTGAGCTTAAATCTTTGATTTCAGCTTCCTTTTATTGTTCATAGTGCTATTGTTTTCTAAACAAGGAATTTCAAAAAAATCGGTAAAGTATGTTGTGAAAGAAGAACAGAAATGTGCAATCAAGTGTAACAACTGCAATGGAATAATTTTAATGAAAATCATTCTTTTCTATCATTGTTTCTCAGAAGACAAACTGAAAGGACATAAAATTAATCCTCTTTGCCAAAATTAAGCAATGAAACTTCCTAGGGGAATCTTTGGTAGAAGGATATCCAAGCAGAAAAGCCGAGTACATTTGGGGTTCTCTAACTGCATGGGAAACTGTCACATAAAGTTTTATGAGCCTTTTTTGAGACATTAAAATAAGTCTTTGTTAAGTGTATTTGAGATAATCTGTACTCTTGAAAGTGACTTCTAAGTACTGTGAATATCAGTGTCTTCCATGCTAGCATGAGTTTTGTAGAAACACAGCAGATGCTTTTTCCATGTTTATACAAAAAAGAAGCGCTCGCTCTTCACATATCAATGGGACTGTGACTCTCTTCAGCACTGTGTATATTTTTTTCAACATGTAATACGGGTAAATAGCCTCTTCATGGAAAGACTGACCTCCATGTTGTGAAGGCAAAATGTAGAAGCTCCGGCAGCTTATAAATTGGATACTTAGTGAAGTTTCTCCACTCTTGGTGGAACAAACAGGAATTCCTGCAACTCTTACAGCTTCCGCCTCCCAGGTTTGTTTGTTATCTCCTGCTAAATTCAGTTCTTGACAAGATATGAAGCAGATTAAAATCCCCCCTCTCAATTTGTGGCCTCTTGTAAGGTTAGAAGTTCATGAGTTCATTTTTCCTCAATGTTAAAAATATGCCAGAAGGAAAAAAAAAAATGAAGAGAATACAAAGCTTTCTGACACCTTTCAGGTCAAAAACAAACAAACAAAAATAGAAAACAAAGAGAGCACAGACATGTTCATTATTGAGATTGAGGCTTTGCAGTGTGCCAAACCAGTGGCTATTTAAAGGTCTTATACACCTTGTTTCTATGTTCTTCTCTGGTTGACCTTCCCCAGGCCATGGCTAGATAGGGAAAAAATAGTGAAGTGCAAGGAAAAGACCCTTAAATTAGCCATTGCCCTCTGCAAATGGGGTCACCAAAATGATGAGCTTACTCAGCATCCACCAGTAAAATTTTTTGGTAAGAAGTCAAGCCATAACCACACACCCAGCACCCTCCTCCCTTCTTTGAGTTTCTAGCCCCAACCACACCTCTCCCCCAGGGACAGCAACCTCCAGGAGTGCTATGCCAGCAGGGTCAATGCTGAGTCACCCTCCAGCCTTGCATGTCCCTGGGACAGCCTTGGCATTGGGTACAGGGAAAAATGATAGACAAGAAGGGAAGTTCACACTAGCGATATCTATCCTAGGGAGTGATCTGGCAAAGTGAAGGAGCCATGGCTGAGGACCCAACATTTGCACTGTACACTCTTCAGGGTGTCTTTACGTAGGACTAGCTCTGGTCTGGTCACAGGGACCAAATGCCCACTTGTGCCTGCAGCTCACTTGAGGCTCTTGCGGCTCAGTATCACCTAAAAGGAGCTGAGTTCATACACCTCAAGGCTGCTCCATGATGCAGACCAAAGCACAATAAATAGGGACAAATAGGAAATTTTCTTCAAAAGCACTCTCTTCCTCCACACATCATTCCTAGAGATCAGGGTTAACCTCTCCCAAAGAGTACATCCACTGTCCTTCTGGGGCAGTCTCTCCTGGAGGGCTCTTTTACCTTCTAACATCTGTCTGAATCCACACAACTACCAGTAATATAGCAGGGGGAGACTGACTGACCTCAAGGCACCTCATTAACTTTTTTCTGTTCCTCATGGACTTTGCTTCTCTGATCCCACTGGAAATCAAAGCCCAAGGTCTGTTATGCAGAAAAATATTTCCCATCCATTTTTCTCTATGCATCAGGGAGAGGTGGGGATCAGCATTGGGCAGGCAGTTTATTTACTGTATATTGTGGTATCCCCTCCACTTAGTGTGGAGTATTTTCTATGTGAAGGGGAGAGGAAAGCAGCATTTATCTTTGCTTGTGAAGCCAGCATCTTACAGCAAGCAGCAGACACTCTCAGTACATCTCTTTTGAGGTTCTCTATGTAAAAAATAAACGCATGGCAATGATTTACACCACTTTCACACTTCCATCTTTCATGGTAGTAATTTCATTAGGTATTGGTATTGTATATACTCTTGGTGACAACTATCTGTAGGCACAGCGGGATGAGAGCAAGACCCTGTGATGCCACAGCAGGTCCAGAGGGGAAGGAAGGGGCAGGAACTGCAGCATTACACAATTATACCTTTTATGTATCCACACACAATTATACCTTTTCTGTATCCACAGTGCCCAAACCACATCACCCTTTAAAAGAGGATGACTTTCTAGGGGGAAGGTAAACAAAGGCATGGCCTTTAAAGGAAGCTAATTTACTTCACAAACATTTTCAAGCCTTAAAAGAAGACCGCCCTACAGCCTTTGGGCAGAAGTCTGACTACTGCAAAACAGCAAAACAGCTAAAATGCATTTCACTGAAAGTAAACAAAACCACAAACTTGAGCATTCAAAATAAATTTTGAGAGCATAAAATAAACCTCTACCAACAATCGGATGTCTATTTCAATGACAGTCTTGAGCTGCTGTTATTTTAAAGGGAAAGTTTTCACAACATACAGTGATATAATCCAAACACTGCAATAAGCTTTCCTTTAATTAGGAACTCTGAGTCTCTCCATCCTGAAGGAAAAAAAAAGAAGGTCACGTTATGCCTGAACAGAGGAGAGAAGCAGAGGAAGAGTTCCTGGCCCAGGGAATTTGCTCTTTTTTAGCACGGGATTTGCAGACTTTAATGGATAGCCCTCCTTTCCTCCTTAAATACCTTGGTGACTTGAAGGGAACTGCTCTTCTTTCCTCCAGAGACAATCCTGGTACTGTTTCCTTATGCATGATCTTTGATGTTTCTGTGTGATTCTAGAAATGCCCCAGCTGCCTGCAGTATACTTCTCCTCCGGGAGTTATTCACCTCCAGGAGCAGCGCATCTGCCTTAACCATCCAGCTTGTAAACATCTAACCCCTGTTCCTGCCACTCACACCTTCTTTCCCTATTTTCCTTCTCTTGCAATCACAGATGCTGTGCGACATGCCTGGAGCTGCACTGATGTTCCCCAACAGACTGACCCTCTGCAGATGGCATGAAAGAGCTCCTAAGGTGAAAACAGGGCACAATTTTAATTCTCTTAAAGTGGGAAATGTGAAATTCACTATGACTCATACTGCTTCTTTGGCATCAAATCCAGCTGTTACAAACTGCTCTGGAGCAAATGACCAAAGTGTTGGCAAAAGCAGACTCTGCACCCAGTGGACAATTACCCACGGAGCTATAGCCAATACCCTTCATATTCCCACTCCTTTCCCAAGCTGCACAGACAGCCCCAGCATCAGCCTGAGAAACATGTTTACCCATTCCTCTTCACTTCCAAGGAAATTCATGGTGGCTGTAATTATCTCCACAGAAACAATTCAGGTTCAAATGAGGAAAGGTACAACAGCAAAGCACATTCCAACACACATTCCTGTTGGAGCTTAAAACAGTTGCTTAGAAATATTACTGAATGCTGTTATTCAATATGCATGTATAGTAGAAATACTCAAAAGCAATGAAGGCTCCACTTCCCCTCTCTACAGGTCCTTATCTGCTACTCCTGGATAAGGCCAACGTCTCTACAGTGGACTCGCATAATTCCCTTGTGTCTGGTTCCTCAGAGTTGGGGTCAGTCTATCCATTTTCCTCCATTGCCACACAGCAAGATTTTCTTGCCTATTGTACAAAAACCTGTGAAATACACATTTGCACAACATATGCAGAAAAAAACCCACAGGATGCCTCACTGCAAGTTTTCACTGATGACTTTTCCACCAATCATGCTGACCAGTCATTTGCATCTAGTAGTTTCATCCATGGGTGTTGAGAGTAGGTCCAGTTCTCCAAAATCTGTCCTGATATTTTAGTGCCCATGCCCAGCCGTTCTTAAGGCTTTCCTCATTACAGATCCATCCTTTGTGGTTCTGGTCACCGCATCACCAGCAAACACACATCTCCTGCACCATACAGACCCTGGGACAAGCAAGGCAGATTCATAGCTTTTTTTCCTCCATGCTCTTCCTTTTAGCTTTTTGATGAGGTTTAAAGAGATGGAGGGAAAGGTGAGCATCTCAGCGAAGGTGATGGATTACTGTTCAGGTGGGGGGAAGGTTTTATTTTTGAGTTTTTTTAACATGATCAGCACTGGTGGCAACTGAAAGAAGGACTGAGAGGCAAAATGTCATTTGAACAACCGATGAATGGCTTATCTACAAAAGAGGCAGCATTTCATGGAGCAGTTGGCATGGCACAGCAAAGCAGAACTGTAAGTTAAACATCTGGGGATTCTTTCTCAGGCTGGTCACTCTTGAGAGCAATACACAAAGATTTGGTCAATACCCAAAAAAAATTTCACAAAGTTTTGTCACCACATTTTCAAAATGGGGGAATCTCTGCACGGGCTGATCGGACAAAGGCAGACCTTGCCTTTCTCCAACCCAGTATAAAAAGAGGAAAATCATAATGAGAGGCAAAGATTTTTAACTAGTAAATTCTACATGCACATTTATCTCTTTTCTTCTATGGGAGACGTCACAGTGATTTTATGACGCTTCTAAGGAGAACCTTTGGCTTGTATTGGTTTGGAAACAGAAATTCTTTGCATATCATAGTCATTAACTAGCCTAGCTAAGAATTACTCAATGTTAACCCTGACGTACATGGATTGGAAACAATTATCCCTTAATACTAAGAGCTTTTTCATTCAATAACCAGAAGAAGTTATTTTTCACCCTGGACCACACTTTAAAAAAAAAAACAACACAAACATGTTTTCCAAACCAGCCTAAATGCAAAAACGAACACTTACCCTAAAAGCCATTTGTTTAAACTGACGCAACATCACTTCTCATAATATATTTGGATCTATTTCAGCAATTGTTGGAGAAAAACAGCGAGCCTTGGAGCTCAAAGCGCCTAAGGGCTGCTGTGGCAAGTTTGCGCCATCCCATCGCTGTGCTCAGAGCACGTTGTGTCATCAGTATGAGGTACAGCTGCGACGTTGGAGGGCCGAGCACGCAGCACCGGGCTTGGCTACAGTCCTTGCTGCCCCCACCACGGCACAGATGTGCACCCTTTTCCCCTTGTAGTAAATGCTTGAGCCGCCGCCAGCAGCAGGGAGTTCCCCTCTTCAAGGGGACTCGTCCACAGTGTCTCTCTGGTCTAGTTAAGAGAGCGAACGAGGAGTCCGGGGTTTAACTATCTCTGCATAAGAGATTAACACTGCAAGAGCCTGCTTTGCAGAAATAGAAGTTTCAAACAGCAATCCTAAGTAACGAGTCAAGTTGCAGGATGAGGGAAGAGCCGCTACTCGTGTCTTTCCATAAAATGCTTATTCATATCCTTGTACAAAACTGCCTGGATAACATCTCTTGGGTATTTTAAAATTAGCTTTTTTTTCTCCACCAACTGAAAGTGATAAAAGTTTCCTATGATTTAAACGTGTAATAAGAGCATGACACACAGGATTTCTGGTAAGAAGCTGCGTTTTGCTTTCCAGCTCAAACCACAGGATCTCATTCTGAGCTGAGGACGTCACTGGGTGGCAGGTGTCATTGACCAGGGCTGGTAGGACAAGAGGCCATGGGGTCCCTCCCAGGAGGGGACACAACAGCACTCACTGCTGGAGCTGCAGCCGTGGGCAGGACTATCAGAAACACTACAGCTTGGTCTGTTGGAGCAAGGGTTTGAGCTCATTTCTAGCCAGGATCAAGAAAGGATCTTAGTCTGGACTAGAAGATATTTTTTAGCCTGTACGGGAGGGTTTCTTGGCCTTCTGTGGAAGAACAGTTGAGTTGGGGGATAGACCAGCGGGAAGGAAGCTGGGCTGCAGAGACTTCGAGGGAGACGTTTCTGAGGCAGAGGGGAAATGATTGTGTTAGGAGGAAGAGTGAGGGTGAAGGATGGAGGAAGAGTGAGGGTGAAGGATAGAGCAAGCTGGTGAGGGGGAACTGCTCACATGTGCAGCAAGAGGGGGGACAATAAGTACGTGGAAATGCTGCCTTCTCTTTGGATTTCACACCCTGGGTTATGCAGCTCCCTCCTAAGGTGAGGTAGCCACAGCAAATGACACATAAGGAGTAAATCCCACTGCTGAGATATTTTAGCTTCCCCAGCTGAGATGAACTGCTTACTCTGTTTTTTCCTTTCAATTTGACATTGTTTGCTAGCTCAGAACTGATCATGAACTTGCAGAAACTTTGCCTGGAAACCACAGGGAAAAGCAAAGAGAGTCTTGGCAAGGGATGGCACAGTTGCAAAGCATCTTCCCCAAGCTCCCCAAGCAGAGCTGTGTCCCTCTGGATACACTGCCTGCACTGAGGAGAGCCGAGGAGTGACCTTTCTTCTGCAGCTTGGAACAGATGAGTTTGGGCTTGTTCACAGAGGGTTTGGGGGCACAAGGGAGGAAGGATATTTCAGTCTGTTGATCATCGCCAAGAAAATCTTTCAATAAACGAGAAATCGTTATTTGTTTGGTATTGGACCAGATTGCATCCAGATTCTTCCTCTGTTGGAGCTCGGTTGTATTTTATTTCACTTGTGTAACAATCCTGGCCCTATCTCTCAGGAGTGGGTTTGCATTTTGGATGCAAACAAGTGCATTTTGGATGCCTGACAACTGGTAGGACGGGACCCCTCAGGACTTCCCCATGCCGTGCATGTAGCTTGCACCACAGGGCTTTTTTCAAGGTAGTGGAATTGTGGGAGAGGGAAAAATGTTACGTTTTTCACAGTACTTAGTACACTGTGACTCAAAAACTATTGGGGTCTAATTTTGGCTTCATTCAGCCCATAATCAATTTCTTGCCCCTTTCTCTGAAAGCCACTTGTGGGTGACACCATTTTGCATGAAGCAGATGGCCCTGCAACACGGCTCATACTCACGCTATGGCTGGAATTGCTCAAGTTAGAATTGAACAAAATAGATCCCTAAAGCAAAGCCAAGGGTTTGGGGTTTGTGGGTTGGTTTGGGGGTGGTTGGCTTTTTTTGCTTGGGATTTCTCCATGTGGGTCCTTTCTGCTGCTGTCCCACAGTTAAGAAAAATAATCATCCCCATGGTCCCTGAAGCTCTTGCAAAGGTCTACAGACAGAAGCTGATACTTGAAGGCAGCTGTCAGGGCCCTGAAGGCACCAGTAATCCTTAATGACCCTGACCAACCTCCCACAGGACCTCCCTGACACCCACAATGCCCTGAGAGGAGTCAGGGGATAGAGGCAATGGAGGCCATTTGCCTCATATCATCCTGTTTAGGATGAAGCAAGAGCTACCCTGTTGGCTCCCAGGAGGCAGGCTGCATGCATGATGGAGCAAAGGATGGCCTGGGGGCATGTCACCCGTGAGACAGCTAATGGGTAAGGTGCCCAGATGGCACTTGAACACACATTCTTACTTCCCACATTCTTCATGGATCTCTGGAACTGGCTCCTGCTAGTAGCTCCCTACAGAGAACACATGCAGCAGATGAGAGTGGGAACCAGAGGGAAAGTAGCTGAAAGAAATTGCAGAAGAGATTTGAAGGAAATGTAAAAGCACAGCAAAATGTGTTTTTCTGAAGATTACAAACCCAATGTACAACAGAAATCCTTCCTTTGCTTCTCATTCCAGTAACTCATCATGTTGTCTTGTTAAAGTCTCATCACAGACAGGGTCATGATCTGCCCAGTAGTCTGATCCTGGGAAAGCTCAGGCTCAGGTCTGAAGCTTCCAAAGATTAAAATGATGTCTGGATGAAATGCAGTGTTAAAATAGTCAGCAACACACTCCACACAGTCTCCTGATTGTGACTGTACCTGCCTCAGTGGACCAATGTGAAACTTTAGCATGGCTGGCAGGGTCACCCATTCTGTTTGTGAGCTATTGATGTTACTCTGCTGTTGCTTGTAGTAACAGCTAAGAACAGATGTAAAAATAAAATTGGGTGTTAACAGCTAAAAAGAGACATAAAGATATAAAAAGAAGACAAGGGTACTGTTAACCTCCCTCAGACAGATAGACAAAACCAAATTCTTCTTCTTGTAGCACCACAGGGGGAAAAAAACAGAGACAAAAAAAAAAAAAAAGAAAGAAACCCCAAACATTTTTCACAATGGCATTGTCTCTTTTTAAATCTTTACAATGCTTTTAGAAGACACCTGTTGTCCAGAGAGCACTGAAATTGTTCAGCAAGGACTGGAAACATGGACATATTAGTGGCTGTATCACCAGGTTGTTTGGGAGCTTTCTCAGTCTGGCTGAATCTGCTGAGTAAAATTTACCTTCTTAATTTTTCAATCCAAAGCCACAGCATTTAGCAAAAACAGTACCTGGGCAGGCTGAGCTGAAAGCCTTTGCATGCATCGCTGCTGGGAGCGAAGGGGAAGGGTGACAGCGCAGCCGGCGGTGCCATCTAGCTGCTGCACTGCATCCGGGTGATGCTCACCATGGTGGTGGGCCCCTCAGCCTGCATGGACCTTCCTAAAACAACTTCTGGTTATTATTCCCTCCTCTGGAAAACAGGTTTGTTTTCACTCGAGGCAAGAGATAAAAGGCTGGAGTTTCTGCACCAGTTGTGTTTTATTATACTTTCAATACATTCTTGTTTTATTCATCCTGCTTCCCTCCATTCTTCTGATTTTAATCAGTTCTGATTTTAGTCAGATGCTGCTGTGATTGCCTCTGATTTTCTTTCCACCACTACTGGAAATATTCCCCTCACCCTTCTCGCTACCTGCACACCATCAGCCAACTTTCCCCCCACTTTGACCTTCCTGGTAATAAATACAACTATTCATTTCACAAAACAGACATGGGCTCCTGTGTGGTAGTTTCCAGCACTGTTAGAAAAATAAATGGCCAGGGCCATTCCTCAGGCAATCCTGGTAGCCCTTGACTTCACCTACAACACAACTGTACCCATTGCTTTTGTCCCCTCTCCAATGTCCCAAGTAGCTGACAATAAGGAAGGGGTTATTTGTCCAAATTTTGATATTTCTCTGCCACTCTTCAAAAAGAATATGTGTAATGACTTTGGCACTAAACAACCTTTTAATGCAGATGAGGACTGTTACTCATGAAGGTTTCAGCAGTTCTAAAGACGATTTCATTTTAAAAGTGTTCACCTCCCAGCAGACTCCATAAGCCACAGAAGACCTCCTGGACGCTCACATCATCCAAGGATCCAGGCTTTAAAGCCATCCAACACCTGTGCAAACAGAGCTTGTATTACACAGGCAGTGTGCCCTGCCATAACATCCACCATGCTGGGCTTCACGCAAAGGACACACATCTTTCCAAGGAGATCCAGTGCAGTGGTGTTCAGTGGTGACAGTGTACCTACATGGTGAAAAAAATAACATAAGGTGATCTCAGACAGGTCTTACAACGGCAGCAGAGGATGCCCGAGTTTCTGCCATGGTTCATGTGTCCTGAGGTACTCTGAGCTGCTGGCGGTCTGGCCATGGGGGCAGATACTGCATGCTAATTCAGACATGGCAGATGTGAAATATCTGTAACTCAGTTGGAGCTCATTAGCAAGTCATGATGCCTCTGCCTTTTCCAGGAATTGGTCTATGCCTGCAGAACATGGCCTGTGCATCTTCCATGGTGTGTGAAACACAGCCAAAAAGCCAGGGGCTCAGGAAAGGATCCACTGGGAGGGGGCTGATGGGTTATCCCTGGAAAATCACATGCTACACAGCATCAGCAGGTGACTGCTCTAATTTTGCCTGGGGGATGCCAGTGTCTATGGATTCACCTCCCCCTGAATATGACAAGGGAGAGAAGGTGGCGGTGGTGTAATAGAAGAAGGAAATAATGGTAATGACAGACCAACTCGAGCTATTTTGAAACCGGGACAACGCAGGATAAGCTGTTGCTAAGACATTTGTCAGAAAACTGAAAACCACATTTATTTGAAGAGGATGAATGCATGTAAATGCAAGCAAAACTCAGAAAGGAGTATAATGTGCAGTAAGTTGTGAAGTCTGAAGGCCCTCTGTGCTAGGGAACCCTTCTACATTGCAGAGTGTTCACCTTAACCCATTTCTCCAGTACTGATGCCAGTAATTTGCTTCTGGCCAGAGCACAAACCCCTGAAAGGTGTTCAGCCCTGCCTTGGATGTGCCTCACTGTTTTGTTTGCAGAATGGGTGATGAAGGAAGGTGGTGGGCTGTGACTGGAGGTAGGCTTGGTGGCTCGGTGGCCTCTCACATTGCAGTGAAAGCAATTGTAAGACCCTACTTTCAAGCGCTTACAACATTGCCAAACTATAACCATTTGGAATGAAATTTTCCATGCCAGGTATCTGCCTCAGGCTGAAGTTTTTGGAAAATGTCCACAAACTCAGCCGTTTCCAATAATGAGGGTAAGGAAAAATTCATTGTTTTGTCCAAGTTAAAAAGTAATTGTGACCTTTTCTTTGAAAAGCTCTGGCACCCCTCTTCCTTGGAGCAGGAACTTGTTAGGGGGTTGCCTTTCATCAGAGATATCCCTTTTACCCTTCTGAAACTCTGCCCAAATTTGGCTGCGTTATATGCCTTTGGAAAGCTGAATTTGCACATGCTCAGTGGATAACTGAGATATTCCTTTCGGTTTAGTAGTGGAACCCCTGAAGTTTCATCCTTCCTGAGCAGCTTTCAACCTCAGGTCAAGCAGGACTTCCTTCGCAGTTTCAGCTGCAGACTTCCACAACCTGCGACAGGGCCAGCCACCTGAAAGGAGAGCCAGGAGACTGTCTCTTTTGTGCTCTCGGTGATATTCATTGGGGTGAGACAACGTGGAGGAGAAAAATTCCTGGATTCAAATGCAGAAAGGACAAGAGCCAGGCGTGTGGGTGGTGATGAGAGGGAAAGACTGAGGAATCCTCCCGACAAGACAAACGGAAGGACAGGACGGGGGATGGCACATAGATGTGGAATAGCAGCATGGGGTAGAGGGCAGGGCAGTGGTGGGAGGCAGAGGGACGTGGTGGCTGTGGAGGATGGGTGACATGAAGGAGGAGGGGAGAGCAAAAGGCCAAAGAAATCTTTTCTCACCTGAGAAAGTTGCTCCCTGGAACGATCTGAAGAGCCCAGGGTCACCATTTTTGCCTGCCACATCTAATACATGAAATGCACAGCCTTGGCCCAGACACCAAAAGGAATATGTATCTTTTACATTAATCTTCACACCTATTTAGCAAAAAGGTACTCACTGCATGTCCTTCACCTCTGAATTAAAATGAAATAAAGAGCAGTTATATCTGAGAGCTCTTTATATGGCTATAAAGACAGAGTGCCATGGACAAAAAAAAAACACACCCACATTAGAAAATCGATCACTCTTGATTTAGGGCAGAGCTTGAATAGTGGGACATAATAAAAAGGTATTTTATAGCAGAGGACAGAGCTAAAATTCCACAGCTAACTTTAATTCCAGCATTTCCTTATCTTTGCTGTTAAGGTGTCAAAATCAGGTGTTATGCTTGCGATGTTATTTTTTTTTATTGTTTCGTTTTCTTGGCTTTGTCCATAGTCACTGACTGCATGTCCCAGCTTGTGCTTCAAAATACAGAACAGCAATAAGCATGGATAGCAATACAAGTTGGGAACTGGTGTTGAGGCTGGTTATATACAGATGAAGAAAATTGGGAGAAGTTGTTCAGAAAGGTAAGCAAGACTAGACAGTATCTTCTAGAAGGCTGAGTTGGTCTGAAGAAAAAAATCTGATTACTCTGGAAGAGGAGGTGTCCCTGGGAAACTTCTTCTCTTTATAACATTTTCTTCAAACATTTTTTTAAGGAATACTTAGAAAGGTACATAAAAGAAGCACATCTATCGTCATATCATTAGATTTAAATTCACTTTGTAGAAGCTTACATTTCCACCAGAAAATTTCAAGGCTCCTACAAATTAAAAATCTTTGAAAAATCTGACTAACATTTTTGGAAAAGAACTTTTGACCCATCGACATATGTGTGCTGACACAGGGAAGTGTTACAGACCTCAGCATGTATTTGCCTGAAGTTCTTTGTACTGTATTTGCTAAACTCATACAGCTCTGCCACGGGCACCCACACTGTTTCCTAAGACAGAGACTGGGGATTCTAAGGACAACCCCATGCTTCAAACTTGTGGAGACTGGGCTAATGGCAAGAACTCATTAACATAAGAATGCTGATAGCGCAGTTAATGTTTGACACTAAAGAAACATTTTTTTAACAAAGGGAAAACCTCATGTTCAGCATTGTAGCAGTCATTTTAAGGGGACTTTCTCATTGTTTGACTGTTCATGGAAATTTTGTGTGTTTTATCCCAGTGACTGGGCACAAGACTCCTGTCTTGACGATTGACACCCATCAAGCCCTGCTGCCTCTGGCAGCCTCCTGTGCAACAGGAATACCTCAGCTGCTTGCTGCTTCTGGATAAAGACCGTCTCTTTTAATTCAGATCTCTTGCAGTGGCTACCTACACCACTAGCCTCATTAGTGGCCCAGATTCAGAGCCAATCCCTCTGAAGACCGTTGCTTTCTGCCTTTACAGACTTCCCCTAAGGGAGCAACCATCTCTGTGAAGCTACTGGACACTCTTTGAGGAGTCTGGCTTGGTGTCTCAAATCTCTTGCCGAGACCCATAGGCTGACTCAGAAGTTCCTGTTTAGCCATTCTGCATGCTTTGGTCACTCAAGGTTCCTTTGAAAGCCTCCAGACGTCATTAGCATACGTTAACGACTGCTTAGCATATGCTAATAGTTCCCAGATGGGAAATGTTGCTCTGCATTGAGTGGGTCCAAAATAAACGAAGGAGATTTTGAGCATTACTGAGCAACTGGACATTCATCCCTTATCAGCCCAGACACCAGAGAATCTATCAACGTGTCAGCCAACTGGGTAAGCCAGAGGGAGAAATGGCAATTTGTCTAAATATTGATTCAGAGATGCACAGAAATACGCAGTCCTGCCCTCGGCCATATTGGCACAAGGTCAGAGCCAGCCTGGAAGGCTGTTTTGTTCTTACCGGGCTGAGGAAACAACACCTTTTTCTTACATTTATTTTTGGGTTATTTTTCACTGCTTGGGAGGTGCTCAAATATTAGTGTGATGGGAACTGCACAAGGAGCGGGGCTGAATAGGGGACACATTTTTTCGTGTGGGAGACATGTCTTATATATGCAAGAGTGTCAGTAATTACTAGGCAATTTTTACCTTAAAACATCACCACCAAAGCAGCCTTTGTAGCTATTATTTCCCAAGGGGTCTCTGGACCTGGGATGCTTTCATGGTTACTTATTTGCATGCCGCTGGGGAGAGGACATTAACCATGCTGAATTTATCCTATCCATCAGTCTTTGGGCAACCATCTGTGCTTTTCTTTATCCAACGGACTAACTACAGAGGGGCAACAGTTTTTTTTCCTCACTGTCCTCATTCTTCCAGAGTCAGTAAAATTTTTCAAAGCACCAGAAGCTCAGAAGTGCAGGAAACTGCTCACACCACAGTCTGGAGTGTGGGTTCAGCTTGAGTGAATATTCAGATGCTTCTCCAAAGCTTATCTGGCCTAGCCAAAACCTCCTGAATTTACAAAATTGGGCTGGGCATTTTATGAGAACAGGATCTCTTACAAGATTTTCAGTATTTCCTCTTCTGACCAGAAAATACCATGAGATCAGCTAGGAAACCGGAATAATTTATTTTGATTAAAAATGGATCATGATATTTCCAGATCCTAAAAAGATTCAAAGCGGAGTGGCTTGTAGAAATTGGTTGAGGGTGGAGGATGACCATTCCTTTTATTTTGCCCTCCTTAATCCAGTTTGCTCTTCTCCAATGGTATCCAAAGTAACTCTACCCTTGGCAGTCATGCTTCCCATTTCAAACTCAACCCTCCCTTTGCTCTGAGGTAGTCTTGCTGCTGCAGCACCTTCTTTTGAAATAAATTATTAACAACTTGTAAATTCTAAGCCAGCAATTATTCTCCAAAAGGTCAGGCAGATCAAATGACTTCCACATCAGCTCAAAGCTCCTCCATCAAAAATGAGATGAAAGCACTGGTGTGCCTGATCCTCATTCCAGTCCTGCGTCCCAGGTTTCAAAGGCCACCCTTTGGTTTTGAGGCTAAGGACAGGCAGTCAGCTATCTCGAAGCTTTTCGCCTGAAGGGTTTTCCTATGAGGCTGACGGTCTGTCTGCTCTTTTGAGCACATACATCAGGTCTTTGGCATTTACACTCATTAGGGTGGCTTTTTTGCTGTGTGCACAACTGAGCTGGCTTTCTCTCTGTAGCAAGAACTGAAATACTGTCTCCCAGCAAAGCCTAGATAAAACTTTGCTGAGAGACATGGCTGGCACTGTTTTGCTGAAGACTAGGTGCAGCAGCTACATCACACCACTCATTACATCTTCAGCTGGCACACACCACCCAGTCTCCTGGGGAGCATTTCAACAGCAAAGGTTACTTGCAGTTCTTAAAAACTTTCCCCAGTAGAGGCTGTTTTCCTGTTGTTGCCTGTAAGAAGGAACATAGCCGCTCTGGTGACTGCAGACACATGAAATGTAGATGCCAAGTGTGGTGGAGATCAACCTTGCTGTGACCCACAGGATGGGGCCAGGAAGTCTGCAGTGGCTGCTCATACCTGTTCTGCCTTCCTATTTTTGGTTTGCTTTCATTATTTTTTTCTCCCCTGGTCGGTGGTTGACTTTGATGACTGAGTTGTCCCTTTAATGACCCAGGAGATGGTCAGTACCCAACAGTCATCTGCTTCATATATAGACTGTCACATTCACAGAATCACAGAATCACAGAATCATATGGGGTTGGAATGGACCTCTGGAGATCATCTAGTCCAACCCCCCTGCCAGAGCAGGTCCACCTAGAGCAGGTTGCACAGGAATATGTCTAGGCGGGTTTTTAATGTCTCCAGAGAAGGAGACTCCACCACCTCTCTGGGCAGCCTGTTCCAGTGCTCTGCCACCCTCAAAGCAAAGAAGTTCCTCCTCATGTTTAGATGGAACTTCTTATGTTCAAGTTTGTGCCCATTCCCTCTTGTCCCATCCCTGGGCACCACTGAAAAAAGACCAGCCCCACCCTCTTGACACCCTCACTTTAAGTATTTATAAGCATTCCCCCATCAGTGCCAACAGGGGTTAACAAAGGTAATCAGGACAGGGCTGCTCTTACTCCCGTATTGCCAGTTGGGTGTACTGCAAGGGAAAACATGGATGCATGTGCATACAGCCTCTTCTAGGAGGCGGTAACAGCAGTGTTAGAGCTTTTTTCACACTCCAAGGAAAGCCAAAGTCAACTTCGAAGAATAAAACACAGTGGCTGTGACTACTTCAGAGAAAAGTGAGATCTGGCCAGGCCTGGACTGCATCCATACATCACAGCTAGAGAAGCTGCAGCACTGCCATAATGAGAAGAAGCAGCCACTGACCTCACAAAGCAAGTTAATGTGTAAAAGCTGCTTCAATATCCTGCTCTGAACTACTTTATTTTAAAAATCCTGCTCACTTTCAAAACTTTCAGAGAATAAAGAATTTGAGAGGGGAATTTTCCAAGCAGCAAACAGATAAGAGAGTCAGTTCACTGGTTGCTTTAAGACATGCAATAGGCAATAACCGTACAATGGTGCTGCAGGTCATCTGCAATCCTTCTGCCAGTGGTTTTGTCTGTACTTCCCATGGAGCTGCTTCTGCTGGCTAGAGGTGAGGGTACATGCAACACTCCAGCCTGCTTTGTAGTCAGTGCGGTGAAGTAGCACACCGAGGCTTCCCAACAGTGACATGTCAAAACCCCAAAGATGGTAAAAGAAGCCCTCTGGAAAATTGTATCATGGTGTTTGGTGTGGTGATTTAAGGTGAACAAGTTGCCATGGGTTTAATTCCACTTCCAAATATGCGAACCAAGTCTTGCTTTTCTGGGCAACATGGCTAGCTAGTGATATATTTGTATGAATATACAAATAAAACTGGGACTCTTCTGGCAAAAAACCCCAAAAAACCTAAAAACAATAAAGGAAGTTCCCTTTAGCCAACAGACTGATCACCTCTCCAAGTGCAATTCTGAGACAAATGAGGCTAACTCAGTTGTTGGATATATAAACTAGAACAATGGCATTAGACAGATCTATTTTAGACCCTGCGGAGATCAGGAATGACATGTTGTGCCACCTGCAACCCCAGAAAGATGATGGAAGTCTATAGAAAAATGTCTGGAGAATGATTCACTGAAAAAAAAATAATATATCTTTGCTGTAAAATGACCAGACCAACCTATAAAGCCTATAGAAACGCCTATAAAGTCTACAGCTGCAAGTGTTAAGAACAAAGTGTGCGTTTGAGAGAGAGTTGTTCACTCTAGCTGAGACAGAATGAGATCCAGTTACTGAAAATAGGTATTAAATCAGCTTCAACTTGAAATGGAAATAAAGGTTTAATGATGAATACAGCTATCCACCAAAGCAGTTATATATGAGGTGAATTCTGTGTTCCTGGAAATGTAAATGAAAACTTTTCTTTAAAACTTGACTTTTCTTTAAAAATGTTCTCTAATCGAGGAACGTCTACTCAAATGAGTTTGTTAATACAGGGCATTTTAAATGGATTAAACTAAATGATCTCAACACTTTATTGTCTTACAGATCTGCAACAGAAATTCAACAATGGAGCAGTTGCTCTTTGGTAGAAGTTGCCTAGTTATCCCCTAATGCTTGAAGCTGAAGCAGTGTCTTTGAAATTCAGGCAGATTACACTGCCGGCTAGGTGTTAAGAAGCCATGTAGGTGGATTCCAAAGATTTGTTCAAATTCCTTTCTGCTGTCACACCCTGGTATGGCTCAAGCTGTTAGAGAGATGCAACATTCCCTGGACATGATGGCGTCAGCACATAGAGAATAATTGCTGACCACAACAGAGCCTCAGGTCAGATATATCCAAGCATGAGGGAGTCTCAGTTCTGAAAGCTGAGATATGAGTGCTTTAAATATGTGTGCCTATCCTGCAGTCGTTCCCTTCAAAGGCAGAGAACTGCCTCTCCAAAGAAATCTAGGCAGGGAAAAGGCAAAACTTCAGCAAGAAAAGACGAAAGACACTCAAAAGACATAACTACAAAAAAAAAAAAAGTGTCAATATTTCTCTCTGGGGCTTAAAGGCAGGAGAGGATGTAGAAAACTTTATAAGAAGGTATTTTCTACAGTTTCCCTCTCCATCAGTCCTGGAAGACCTCTTTCAGCTGAGACTGCACAGTGCACCCCAGCAGTAAGTGGAGTTCAGAAGGCACAGGGAAGCTGTCATGGGGCAGTCAGGATTTCTCCTTTACCAAAAAAAAAGAAAAAAATCTAAATTACCAAGAAAAATACTTGCAAAACTCAAACAGATGGGAAGGGAAGAAAAAATCAACCTATTGGAAGGCTGGACCTGTGTCAGCCTCCCTGCAGACGTCTGTCCTGTGTCCTTCTCTCCTGTACTCAGCATGGTTCATGTTCCTGCTTCTCCTGGCCAGAACACCTTGGCAACAAACTCATGGACCAGCTTAAGGACTTAGGTGAAGTTTTGGGAAATGGCACATTTTTTTTGTGCCCTCAGATGGTACACAAACCTCATGGGTTTCGTGGTAATGTTTAACTGGGACCCTTTCACTGTGAGCTGATTGTTAGCATGGATTTTACACCACCGAAAGAATGTGCGAAGTCTACAAAGAAAGACATTGCCTGCTTTGTTTAACAAATGACATTATTTCCCTTCTGCCTAGCAACCCATAACAGGGCAAGAGGATTTGTAACAGGGAGCTAGAGTGACCTAGCAGGACAGAGCATTTCAAACTAGAAAATACATCTCATGCTTTCATTGCACTTTATAACTTAGACAAGAAGTTGTAAAAGGATAGAAAAAGAATGGCTCTCTTAATTTAATAACTGTAAAAAACACTCCATAAACTCACATGCTTACCATTTCATCAGGACTGTAAGAAAATACAGCTTTCAACAGCATTTCAAAATACATTTTTTTAAAAAAAACTAATTGCTTTGCATATATTTCCATGCAGACAATAAGAGTGTCACCTTACCATGCCCTCAATTTACACAGTGAGAACTAATATAATAATGTAAGAATGTTACTGTAAACATTAACAGATCCATAAATCTAGGCCATTTTCTCACAATTCTTCATCATCATCATAATTCTCTTTATGCCTCTGGTTTGCTGAAACTGAAAGAATATCTGCATTTCAAAACTTCCTAATTTTATGCTTATTATGTTATTCAGCTTGCTTACAGCCAAACTGTATGAGTCAGGCTGTGTCATCCATGTAGAGGGGACAACGGGACGAAAGCAAAAGGCTGGTAAAGGATTAAAACTGTCAGCTTGACCAGGGGCTGACTTGTAGGTCTTGAACATGTAGAGTCGGGGAGGGGAAGAGGGGGCATTGCTAAAATGTATGTACAGTTGTTTATCAATCCAGAATAACCTGACAAGATGATAATGCACTGATGAGACCAGAAAGCATGTCAAGGAGCAGCAAGAACTGGATGCCCTGCAAAGTGTTGGCAAGCCAGAGCCATGGGTGACAACAAGGCCACTAGGGAGGTGACAACACTAACAGCGCCATCCCATAAGCCCATGGATGGTAGCCAGGGTCACCAACAGTCCATGGATTGCCAGAAAGGTCTGTAGTGATGAAGTAGGGCTGAGGCCAAGCCAAGAAGGCAAGTCAGTGGGTTGAGGTGAGGATGAGGAAAGGGCAAGGCTGGGCACTGGCTTTCCCTCAATACAGCCCGGGAAGACACCAAGGGTAAGGGTCTGATCTTGACTCTGGCTGCCGAGCAAAACATAGGAGACCCCAGCCAGGCTTCTCACTGATCTTTCACACTGCTTTTTGTCTTAGCAGTCTGATCCCAGGTTGCCCATTGGCATCAGTTTAAAGCTGGCTGTGTCCCCAGGCAGCCCAAACCCCAGGAGATGAGGGACACGGCTGCAGAGCTCCCTGGTGCACACAGAGCATAGACAACATGTGACTTGATGCCTTTCCAGCTACTTCCTGGGGTGGAAGGGGCAGAGAGGGATTGACTGTGCTCACATACATCTCTTTGGGTCACTAGATTTAAAGACCTCAAAGAAGTTCCTGACAGTGAGCCTTAAAACACTCACACAGAGGTGGCACTTCATGGACCCACGTAAGTCACTGCCAGCAGATGCTGCAACACATGTGAAATGTAGCTCAGCTCAAGGGGAGATCAAGCAAGTACATAGAAGAGAACTCTACTGAGGGTTACTAAATACACAGAATGAAGAACCACCTGAAGAAATTCCCAAGCTGAAGACAGGGGTTAGGAGGCTGCCCCAGGGAAGCATCCTATTTGCTTTTCCTGGCTTTGCACTTCCCTGTCTATCACTTACAGCCGCTGTTGGAGACAGGATACTGAGCTGAAGGAGACCTTGGTCTGACCCAGGACAGCTGCTTTGATGAACTTCCTATTTGCACTAAAGGATCAGTTTCATCCCATTTAAATTAGGAGTGATTCAGGCTCCCTACACAGTTATTAGACAGAGATGAACCTCAGCAAAAGGCTCAGCCAAGATTCATCTTCCTCCATTCATCATATAAGGACCATTCCTTCAGATTCCCAGTGCTATGTAGGATAAATCTGGATCCTAACATCCTTTTCAATCTTACTGCAAAAATAAGACAGTAAAGAATGAATTTTCAAAGTCCTTATCTCTTTGAGAATTACACATGAAATTTTAAATACCTTATTTTCTCAAATAATTGCAAAACTGAATTTGACTCCTGCTGTTAATGATATAGTATTGTAAAAAGCTCATCTGAGAAGACATCTAATAGTAATGTTGATAACATTTCTTAGATATATAAATAAGCCATTCTTTGTACAGACAAATGTTCTGTTTTCTTGCACAACGCATCTGATCGTATCAGGGTTTTTTTAGAGATATTTTTGTATGCTGTAAACATGCATTATGTTATCTCTGATATATTTCAGGTAAGTTCTAAACAGGCGTAGTCCTGTGAATTATCAGAGTCCCTTTTATGGGTACTGCTTCTTTTATTGCTCTGTCTGAAAAGGCAAGTACCTCATTTACCCCTGCCCAATTAAACAAACTTCATTAGAGACAGGCAAAACAAAGCCCTAGACAATTAAAAATCTCTTTACAAATGGCCTGGCACAGCATGTCCCAGCTGGAGCCGTCTGCACCCAGTTTACCAGAAGACATCAGATGGTATCTGGCAAAACAGCTAATAAAAAACAATAGTACAAGCACACACTCACAGCCACACACAGGCAAGGCAACAAAATGAGGGGAAATAGAAATATTAATGAACATTCAAAGCTTGACCCAACTTTCATTTAATTGTAAGTGAAATCCATAATTGCCATACAGCACAAAATGGTCTTGAATTCTTTTTTTCCCCAAAACCTGGGATAGTTCTGTGGGCTTTCAAGCACTACAACAAAATTTTAAAAGAAAAAAAAAAAAACAAAAAAAAATTCACTGTGTTCAAGTTCTCTTCTAAAAGCTGTAATTTAGAACTTAGATTAAAGTCCAGACAAGTATTGCAACCCCAGGTATTTGAGAATTAAGCAATATATTTAATTTTTTGTCATGGGTAATGCATCTATATACAAGGATGTGGAGTACACACAGACATGCAAAATAGCTGTGAACTCCATTTCTGTCCCCAACATCACATGGATTCTGTGATTATTTTAACAGCAGCATTTGTTTTTCCTTATTTCCATTGTTTAATTGGAACAAAAACAACCTGCAGCCTCACTCACAAAAATCATAAATCTCCCAGCTCAGTAGTCTGTTCAGTCAAATTGTGTTCAAGCTCCTGGGCAGTATGAGAACTCAGGCAGTCCAGGAAGTGTTTGTACAGATAAGAGGTTTGCAGAGAGAGAAGGGGGAAAAAAGTGCACGATTCATGTGGGATTTCTTTTATTCTGGGGCTCAGAGGGACAATGAGCACGGTGGGGACTGCAAAGAGGGCTGTGGGTATGATAGCACCATGCAACCTTGGTCTTCCTTTAGGGGCTTTCTCCTGCTTGAGATACCAGGCAGATGCAGTGAGTAACAGGCTGGGGAGGTTTAGTCTCATCTACATGTCCAGTCTTGGGATTGAGAGGCTCAGAGAAGGGCCACTCACCTGCAGGCAGGTCAACAGCCGTGCTGTAGGGAGCATCACGTTAAGACTGATGAACAGGCAACTTGAGGAGGCACAAGCACCTTTCACACTGCCCAGAAAGCTTGTGATGGAAGAGTTAAAGAAACGCACAGCACATTGCATGGCTTACAAACAAAAGCCAAAGTAAACAAAAAGCAATAACTTATCCCTCAGAAGTCATCGATTTCCCCTATTCTCACACTGAGTGCTGCAGCGTCAGGAATCTGTGTCTGCAGCCAGCATCAGGAAATCCTGACTCCCGGGGTCTAAAGCTCAAAGGGATCATTAACTGCAGCAGAATAGTGCATAGGCAGCAGCGTGGCTGGGAATGAGACACACAGTAACCTCATGTGGACAGAAGGAACCCTATGAAAAGGACAATAAATGAAAGAGGGCACCCAGCTAATTCCTCTGCTGGTTTCACACTGGGAAAGTGAGCCACAGCTTCAGAGGGCAATAGGCAGAGAGAAATGTGAAATAATGTGTCCAGGTGCTGAGAGCTTGATTCCTGGGGCATAGGTTTTATGTGGTTACATGCAGCAGAGAAAAGAGGGCTCTTTCTAAGCTGTTAAAATAATAAAGGAAAACTTAATATGAAAGGTTTTTTACCCAACTGAAGGAATACGCCACCAAAGTTTCCAAATTAATTTGCTCTGGGGAGCTTTTAGAAGCTGCTGAATCCAACGCAACAGCATAGGAGTACAGTGACAGGGCCTGCCTTCTTACTTGAGCAAGTAATTTAATTAAATGCAAGTAATACAGGAAGTTTCCTTAACCCAGCCAGGGGACATGTTGTGATCCTGAAAAGGAAGGTGCTGAAGGAGCACAAAAATTCCTGATTTCATGGTCCCTGTAAAAGTTGTTAAGAGCTAGGTAAACAAACTTATTTTCCCAGTAGTATGAATGTAGTGGGAAGTGAAAGGATTAGTTTGATTTAACTTGTGACAGAACACTTATAAACCACGCTAAGGGCTTAGACCATGCAGATGGGATGTTTTTCAAAGTGTAGCTCTTGTTGCCTCGGCTGTTCAAAACTGAAAATTTTTAAGGACATTTCAGGATATCTGCTTGAAAGGCCTGTCTGGAGACCTGCAAGCTGTCAGACAAGTAAAGCTGCCTGATGCCGTTCAAGAGTAAAGGTTGAAGTCAGTGTTGGTTGAATTATGTAGATTAACAGAGAGGATGTGGAGATGAAATAAAAGTACCAAAAGACAGTACAGAATCACTGGGAACTCCATGCCTCTTGATTCGTGTAACTAAATAGCACAAATGTAAAAACAAGGTTTCCAGGTTTGCTATTTGGACTTAGGAAATCTCTACTCAGATACAAAAGGATGTAAAAGTCTATCCAAATATTTGGACCAAGCATCTATCAAACCTAGTCCAGAAGAGAAAACTGCGAACAATAAGGCTGGAAGCAAAAATTCACAACAGGAAATACATGTTTAAAATGCAGGTGCTGTATCTGATTGACCAGGGACATAGATCGAGTTATTATAGACAAAGTCCGTAACTCACTGTACAGCTGCAGGCAAGAGCTGGTTTTGAGCTCATACGAAACATATTACACTTTTATATTTAAAGAAACAGGTTTATAACTGATTAGTTTAATATATGCTTTTAGGGATGAATCCCATACTATTACTTCCCCAGACATATCTCACTATAGTTGTCTCCTTTATTTATACAGCTCAAATGAAATTGCTGGTCATCAAAGGTACCATCCCAAGGTCCACCTTGAGCTCCTGGCTTGCTTCAAATCCACCTGTGACTTTGAGGTGACAACTTGCAGAGATGTCTATATGCAGGCAGGTCCCATTTTGTGAGAAAAGAAAGGTGATTTGCTTTTGCTCAGAGACGTTATAGACCCTCATCTTCTCTAGACTGGTTAGAAGAACAAGGGCAAATGCACACAGATCGTTAGGCCATGTGCGTGCATGTTCTGGATGTGCCCAAGGAGCAAGGCAGAGTGCTTCTGGTTGTACCCGACCATCAGATTTTCCCAGGCTTTGCCTTGCCTTGTGCAGGAAACAGATGCACTGAGGATTAGCAGGCATGATTCTCCATCCCCTTCATGCTGCTCCTCTCCGCTAGCTGTGTGCAACAGGGCACCCAAACCCTGCCCTCATTGTCACCCGCTTCTCCTCTTTCAGTTCAAGTTGGCATCTTCCTTCCAACCTCTCCTGGCAGAGCTAGGAGTCAGCTCCTTGCTCCTCAGCTGAATTGCAGTTACATCTAAAGTACAAATCACATAAGGCTGTGTTTCCTCAGCTGTTTTCTATTTTGAAAGTCTTCAACTCAGAGCAGTGAGTGTTAGGAGACCCTATCAGACACACATACCTACTCTTGATGTCCTACTGCCTGTGACCAGCTGTGGCAGAGCCACTGACTCCTTGCTGCTTACTCTTGCTACTTTTCTCTATGTCCACCGTAGAGCTGCTGGGGTAATTTTTGGTTTGTTTTGCTCTGTTTACAGAGCAGCCAGCATAGCCGTGCTTCCTTACCCCACCTGCAGAACGGGAACTCATCCAGTATCTTACTGCAGAGGGACCAGGGGTCAGTGTCTGTCTTGGGCTTAGAGAGGCTGAAGAAGACCGACAGCAATGCCACAGCTCTTCCGTGGTGCTCTGAATAAAACCAGAGTCTGGCAGCTGAGCCCAGCAGAACAGCTGATGTCATTTGTGTGTTAAAGAGCCTGCAGCCTGACCGTCCAGTCAGCAACGTGCTACTCCTACCACGTAACCCTGCAAACGACTGTGTTCGTTGGCATGCTCGGCTGTTTATTTAGGTGTGTGACAGGCTTCCGTTGCTATTTGGATCAAACCTGCCTCATTATGTTCATTCCAAGCACTGCTTGCGTGCTGTTTTGTAGACATCTCCTAGACGTGAAGGGCACCAAGGGGATTAATAACAGTCATCCAAATGTTTTCCCAGAGGTCGGTGCGAGAAAGAAATATTGGTATTGACCTCGCAGACTTGGGATACAGAGAAGAGGCATTCAGAACGAGAATGGATTAAGGCTTGATGCAGCAGAGGGAGACTATTACACTCCACAGGATTTCAAGCTGCTTTTCTTTTCTGGAGTCTCAGTGTTACTCTCTCTAATGCAAGACCTCAGGGGAGAACTGCTCTGTGCAGTTGCTGCCTACCAAGAAAGGTGGTTGAGCACTGCAGAAAAACAGCCTACCTGCAATAGGTCTCTTCAGCATATCACCTTACCATCATCTCTGACCTGCAGAGTGTCCAGTTCTGCTTATCTTTAATCTATGTGTCACCCTGGGTAATAATACTGACACAACTCTTACTTTGGGAACTCAGTGTTCAAGAACTTGCAGCAGCTATAGTAGAAAGAGCCACAAGAGATCTTAATTTTCTGGAACCAAAAAAGACATCATTTAGGTGCTCATGAATAAGAACCTGTATTGGCATTCATAATAATGTCATCTTTAATAAAAAAATAAACTAACCTTGGAGGCTGGAACTGAAAAGGAGGAAGATGTATGTGCAAGGCTTCAGCTGGACTTCCAAAACCATCAGGACCTTCCAGGAGCTGCTGTATTTCAGGACAAATCTTTTAAAAGGGCAGTTACATTTACTGGTGATTAGGCTCCCAACACATGGAAATGTTTCAGGTTACTGGGGTCCCATCCTCAAACATCAGCCCTTTCATTGCCACTATTCCCATATGCCAAAGGGAGATAGTCTTCCTGACCCTGAGCATTACACAGCTCATAGATCTGAGATGCCTCTGGTGGATGACATGAAGCTCACTTTTGGGGAGCTCCTGAGGCAAAGTCTGGGTTTTGCACAGCTGCATAGCTGGCTCAAGGAGTGACCTGCTGATAGGGACATTGGAAATCTTGCTGGGTTCCTGCTCCCTGCACCTGGGGACTGCCACTGCCCAGCAGCCCTGCGCCAGCACAGCTGGCCCACCTTGTGACCACCACTCATGTAGAGCCAATTGTGGCTTCAGAGCCATGGAATTGCCACTATGTATGCAACAGAGGCCATTTCCAAGCAGTGACTCAGTTATAGCCAAAATCCCTTTTCCTGAATTGCTTCCCCCTTTTCCACTGTCCTTTAAAGCCAAATTTGCCTCCTGGAAGAGCTGGAGAGAGATTTCTTCATAGCCCTGATATGGGATTCACTGTCTTTCCCCATGCCATTCTGCTCCTTGACACCCTTTTGTGCACCCTATTCTCCCCCAAATACATCAATGTAAAATCAGACACAGCATTAGGTATATGTGCAGATAAGAGATACATGGCTTCAATGTGTAGTCCCATGTTACAGTACATGGCATACCTGTGTCCAATTGCAGTTAGTATCCTTGGTACGTGAAGCCTTGCTGGTCTCGCTGAAGCAGTTTTTCAGCAGCATCCTACCTGAGGTGCTTGCTCTTGGCTGCTTGGTTTGAATATTTCATTCTTCAGCTGGGAAGATATATCCTTGTCCTCTCCACCCTTGCAGGTCTTCAAGACTTTACTACTGAAGTTTCTAAGCAACCTGATCTAATTAGATCTGCTTAGAGTGAAGTTCAGACTAGATGGCCTTCAGAGGTGCCTTCATACCTAAATCATTCTATAACTGTGGTGCCTGAAACAAAGACCAAGAGAACTAGGGTTAAGTCAAGGTGGATGATCAACAATGGGGTTAAACATGCAACAGAGCCACGTGAGACACCTGTGAGGCCATGAAGCCTAGGAAGACAAAACAGGGAGGGGTGGCAGGTGGGTGGTTGATCCACCAGAAGGAGGTTTAGCATACCACTTCGTGCCAAGAAGGGAGAGGACAGTCTATGATGGGTCTGGTGCTCCTGGTGGAGCCCATCAGTACCAGGCAGGGATTTGAAAAAGCAATCTGAACATCTGAAGAAATCACCTGAGCATGAATTCAGGCAGGACATTGCAAAAGGAATACAAAAATTTATCTTTAGTAAGTGCACTTAACATCAGCAGGATGGGTTATAAATTTAACACTGCATTGATAAAGAGCCGGGACTTTTTCTCTTTTCGGATGGATGCAAAACAGCAGTTCACTCATGGAGAAGGAAGAAACTAATATGTAATAAAAAAAGCACATTCACCCCCAATGCAGGAGAAAATTATACAGGTAGGGACAAAGATTTAAATATAGTTGACTTAATTCTTTCATACTTTGACCAGCACAGACTAAAGGTAGTTTCTCAGTTTCCTTACTAAGTACAATCCCAGATCTGCCATTATAAACTCTGGAAGAGAAAGAAATATTACTTACATTATATGGTCAGGTAAGGTTCATGCTATTTTTGGATGAAGACAGGGTGCAGAACCCATGAGTGACTTCATTAAGAAAATAAAGATTTACAAAAGAATTTACCAACACATGGGTGACGACTGGAAGAGTGCAGAGTTACACTCCCAGGGCCAGTTGGGCATGGGACATAGGGAGATTTTATGTGAAGGCTTTTTGTTTTGTTTCTAACAAGAAGTAATTCCACTAGTGGAAATCATGTTTATGATCCTTTTCATAAGCCTTTAAAGCCACTTGTTAGTGTTGGACACCAAACAGGATTTTGGCAAAGGAGTGACAAAGAAAGAAGCTTAACAATCAGTAAAAAACATTGCAAGAGCAGAATAAAACATATACACCTTGTGACAATTATTATCCATAAATAAGTTATTTCAAGCAGCAATCCCAAGCAGCGACCATCTGCACTGACAGCTATATTAATTCATCTGCACTTAGATGGAGACAGGGACATCAGACCTCTAATTTCAATTCAGATTACTTTCCAAAATCAACATTCACCAAACTCTTGTTGAAATGAGCTGGCATGGAACCAGGACTGCACATTCATACCACTACATTCAGCTCTTCTTGAAGTTAATGGAAGATCTGCCATTAGCTGAAACTGGAGTTTTTCACACACAGCTGATGTCTGATGAGATTTGGGAATGTTATTTGAAACCTGATGACTGAATCTGCTTGATTTATTGTATCATTAATTTCCATTGTTCATGCTTTTGACATCTACTTGTGATAGCTGACAAACTTGTTTTGCTTCCCCATTTCACATCCATCTTTTAGATATCTATTTTTACAAGTTACTCTAGTGTAGTCACACTATAAATTAGCTGTGACAGTGTCATACTTGAAATTCGTTCCTGGACCTTCACTTTTCCAGAAAAGGAGCACAATGAACTGGTTTCTCCAGTTATTTTCTTAAAACAAGCTGCATAAACTGGGGATGGGGCTCTGAAATAGGGTACCTCTTCACTGTAGGACACGTAACTGGTCATCAAGTGCGCCTGGCACATCTTCCTACAGGTCTCACCTGTTCCAGCATTCAATTATCAGGGTTCAATGGTTAGTCTTCTGGGTTGTACCTCAACAGTCCTTGTACCTTGCCTGCTAACATCCCACCAGCCTTTCCAGGAGTTGTTTCAGGGAACATAAAACAAGAATGTGTCTTTTCACCCCAAAGCCCTGGCAAGAAATAACCCAGCCCTTCCACAGCATTGCATGCTGCACACAAGGAACCAGGATGATGCATACTGTAGTAACTTGTGGCCCAGTGTATTTTCCATTGCTTTCATGGGATTATGAGGTATTGAAGCTTCATTAAAAGCTCCTAATTGAGCTTCCTATTTCTTTATTCTTTTCCCCAAGGCCTCATACATTTCAATCAATCCTGGTCAAAAAATGAGAGGCACTGGGGTAAAGAGGATCATGGAAGTGAGGTAGTTTCCTCCTTCCCCAAAACTACAGCCACCTCAAAACATGCCATATTCTTTACAACAGAAATCTCATTCATCATAACCCAGGAAAAATCCCTTTGCATGCTGCAATTTCCCCTCCTGGCAACAGTGTTGAAAGCCTCTTCTCCAGCTGCACTCTAACTCCGGTGTTCTCCCTTCTCTGAACAATACCACGGGGCTATCTCCAGTCATCTCTGAGGTAAGCACCCAAGGTCCCTTGACTGCTCAAGCAGGGCAGATGCACGATGCATGGTGAGAACAACCAGTTAATTGTTCTGCTCCAAAATGTGGTAATCGTGCGTGGGTCTGAATGATGGGGATGTCCCTGCAGAGCCCTAATCTGCTGCTTGTCCTAAATTCCTTTCTCTCACTCCCAAATGAACAACCCACTCTGCTTTAAACTTTCCCTTTGGTCCTGGCATTGTCTATTTTACATCCTTGTTTTTAATTTTGGCCTTGATTAGCAACTCCACTCTGCTTTTACCATCTTTCAAAATTATTCAACTCCTTTCACATCTTTTTCTGTAAGTTTCACTCACTACTGTTTCATTAGTTTAACCCCAGTTTGGGTTGTTTGCGTGCTTTTCCTCACGTCCAACAGTTTCTCTCATTGCCACCTTCTTAGTTACCCTGCAGAGGATACTTCATCCACAGAGATTTAGGCAGATACACAGAAAGAAGATTTAGTGCTGGCAATAATCCTGATCTAAGCAGAATGCTGGACTAGATCTTTGGGTCACAGGACCTCCATAGATCTCTTCCCACCACTGTTCCCATGATTCCTGCTTGACACAGAATCTGTAAGGATGCTTCTCTCTGTCAGTCTGCATTTGGGACCTCTGAACTATAATATGATATGGTCTTTGAACTATAACTTTGTATGGGCTTTCTGCTGTCTTAGGAGTACTTGCTCATGCTCAGAACAAGACCTGCACAGGGACGAAAAAGATATCTAAGATTTCAATGAAAAAAGAAGTTCCATAAAAATTGGTAGCTCCGCCAGTCTAATGCCAATATTACATGCCTTTGGATTAAGCTGCTCCTTACACTGACAGCCTGTCTGCAGGGAAAAGACTTAACAATGCTCTTCCATCATGCAATTCAAAACTCACAACAGGCTGTGTCCTTTCCTGACACCATGTACTTATTTTGTTGTTGATTCCAGGCTGAAGAGCTGGTGGAACGCGTTCTTGCAAAGCCTAATCTTAAAAACATTGAGATTTGTACAAAGTATTGGATCAATCCTGCGTCTTAATTCCAGAGCTGGGCAGATGGCAGAAAGTGAAGTGTATTATAAGAGAACATACTGGAATGTCATAAGAAGCAATTATGAGTAAAATTTGTTTTCATAGTGAAACATTTAATATGCATGACATACGCTACACAATTACTCACATTCTTAAAATGAAATGGATAAATGTTTCCAGCAGGCATCATCTTCTAACAATTCTTTCAAGTTAATGCCAAATGAAAAAAAATAAATAAAAGAAGCTAGTAAAATTTCCGTACAGAACATACCAATATTGTCTCCAAAGCTATCAGACATGTTTTCATGAAAACTGAAGTCAGGTTAAAAGAGAGGCATCCAAAATATATTTTTTTCTAAGCGTGGGCATAAGTAAGTGAATCACGTAAGACCCCTGTTTCACGTAAGACATTCTGTTTCCATTAGAGAAGGGCTGTGGATGAGAGCTTCCAATCTGTATTTGTCTGTATTTACAATTCCAATAAACATTTAACTTAGGCTAGGTTCAGATCTGATCAAATGTCCCATAAGATGTGACTCCAAATGGCTGAATGCTTGCAGAGGAAATGTAAAAGCCTGAATGGTGTATCCTGTTAGTGTAGCTGCAACACCAAAATCTGTCCACATTTAGACAAGAAACTTACCTCCCAGGTTTACAGAACCAAATGCAAAAAAAGCTGACCATCTTCTTTCTGGTCATATTTATATTACTGGTCCCATTCTTATTGCATACATAGCACCTGAAGCAATCCCTAGTCCATAAGCCTCCTCATCTTTCCAGGCTCCTTTATCTGTCCCTTCAGCCACTACCTCAGCTCCTTTTTCCAAGTGCTTTTAGAAAATTTGCTCCAATCTTTCTGCTTTTAGAGGCTTGTGCTAACTTTACACTGAAATAATCTGTTGCTATTCCTCCACCCCAGCAGCTGTCTGCCTCTCTCTCTAACCATGCACAAAAACTTACAATTTCCTGTTTGTCTATGAAATGGCTGGCATATGGCAGAAGCTGACACAAATTAATAATAATGTTCAGTTTGCAGGCTGGGATCATATCTAGGTTTTACAAGTGAAAAAAAGTCTTTAGCCTTCTCCCAGTATTACTACATCTACTTCTGAGCAGCCGCAATGATTTCAGACGGCACCTTGGCAATATTTCAAATGCCTGGACCAGGAACCTTCAAAATGTGGGCACATGATTGCCAAAGTGGTAAGTGCAGGTGAGGCACGACTGAGCAGCATTCAGCAGCCAAGGTTAAAATAGATCATCTCACAAGCCAGCTGCCTTGGATACGCACACAACTATGCAAAACTAGGCAGTGATGTGCAATCTCATGCCCTGGGCAGGTCTTGGGAAGCTGGAGACCGGTGGCCTTGCTGCAGATTTGACTCTCATAGTCGTGTATCCAAAACCTTCACGGGTTCTCTGTTTTGCTCACTTTTTATGCTGGTAATGTTCTGCTTGGAGCTGGTAAAGTTTTTGCTTACTTCAGCAGTTGTTTTTCCTCCCCTGACTGCTCTATTGCTTCATATATTTTTCCAGGGATGCTTTTCTTTCCTTTTCTACCTCTTCCTCTTAAATAGTCTTAATTTACTTAGTCTTCCCATCATTTGAAATATCCGTCATGCTTGCTACCTATTGGTGGCTGCAGTAACAGGTTGCTGGCCTGCACTTCCAGTTAAACACAAGTAAATAACGGGGAGTGAAACCAACTTTGCTCCATCCACTGGCCCTTTCCATGTGGAAGAGGTGAACGCTGAAATGGCTGCTTCAACTCCTTTGTCCTCCATTTCTTCCCTTGAGGGACCACCTCTCATGGGTAGTGGCGGGTTTAGAGCTTGCCGTGGAGGTCAGGTGTAAGATATCTGAACAGACGTAGCAACATACCTGGTTCTGCCACAAACAAATGAATGCTAAAGCCTCATATGAAATCTCAAACCCTAATTAGGATCAATTAGTAGGTTAATACATTGCTGAGTTCAATAATTAGAAGGAGACTTAGACCTTGTACTAAATTATGGTAAAAGAGCATTATCTCATGCTATAAACAGTTGGGCCAGACAATCCACCAGCCTTGTTAGTACAAATCTTGATGTGACTAAAAAATGCCGAATATGTTGGAGGAATGAAGTGTCTATCATTTTCCTTCAGTTTTTCTCACTGTAAAAATGCCATATAACATTTCCTCAGTGTTTTCTGTTGCTAACATGACTCACTATACACTAAATTGCCATGTAAGTAACTGTCTGTGAAATACTGACGCGCTCTGTTTTCACCGCATGTCATCCAGTTATGCTACCTACGAAAGGTTACAGCTCCAACATCTCCCTGACCTACACTGTTCATTAAGATGAACTGTCTGTGCTGCTGCAGTTCATCCCTAATTGTGCACAGAAAGACCAGCAAAATGTCTAGAATCAAACAGCAATTGATGATCCCTGCTGAAAACCAGATCATTGCTTCATCATTAAAAGGTTCCAAGAAAATGTCACAAAAGACATGCAAAACAGATAAGAAGTTTGTTCTTAGGTGCTTATGGTCAACCTGTTTCAGACCTCTGTGTCTTTTTCTGGATCCTTAACTTTTCTTCCCTGCATGTTTTCTCTTTTACTCAGTCCAAAATTCTTCAGACAAGGACTGTCTTTTATTTCATGTAAGGAATGTGCCTACTGTGCCCTCAGCCCACCATCTAGCTTGAGGTCTTTAGGCATAAAGAAATAAAAATATTATCACTAAGAATAATAGAATAATGGGTTGTCCTGAGAAACCTCATTAATGCCATATGCCCCACTGTGTGTCCTGTTTTTGTCCCCTCCTTTTGACCGATGACTGGGCATATGAAAGAAGATGCTTGATTCAGGGTTACCCTGCAGAGACTGGTTTGCTATTCTAACAAAGTTCTGGGAATAACAGTACATTTTTCATCTTGGAGAAACAAGATACAATAATAAAGAATATTAATCAAATATTGTATTGTGTTCTCATCTTTGGTGAGCTTGAAACATTTTTCCACACTAAAGGAAAATAAATAATTAATAAAGAAAGCTTTTTTTGTAGAGGAACACAAGCTGAAAAACATCCTATAAAGTTACAAAGTAAAATGCAGTGTATTTTTATAATGACCCATGAAATGTTTATAAATATTGTTTATTTTCAGTACCATGGACCACTGAACATGCAATAGATGGCAAGGCAGTATCTGATTCATTTTTATAGATATTTTTCTCACAAAACTTGATTGCATATTCATCCAAGCACGCTACATGCCAATTCTTCTCTGTTTGTCATAGTAACCACAGCCGAATGCCATCTCAGCTGAAGCGGTGTCCTACGAAGACTGGAATGTATCACTCGACTCAAAAAAATAAAAGATTGTAATGCCAGTGTGTTCACTGTTTTTGAAAGGAAAAGCATCATGTTTTAAAGCATGCAATACATGCAGGAAGCATACTTCAGGATGCCTCTCCTGGTGTTCTTTGTTTCCCTTACTGCACTGCACACAGCCCCATGTTGTTATTTCCCCTTTTTTGATATCCTAAGTGTAGTTTCCCTGCTCTAGATACATTCCAGCACAATGGGAAAAACATTTTGTCCTATGCTATGTATAGCAATTTCCTCTGAGGTGCCCACTCTTGCTGCAGAAAAAGAGCTTTTGCCTGCCTGCCAGCATGAAGACCCATTTTCCAGCAGTCTTGCACGGCTGATAGAGTGCTGCTTGCTTCAGAGACCACTCATCCAGGAGGAAAACTGGTATTATCAGTGGGAAGGTAGCATCCAGAATGACACCGGTGAGCACAGAGGAGCCATCATCCCCCACCCCAGCCAGAGGGAAATCAGCAGGGTAAACATTTTAATGCCCAGGTTATACAGCTGAGTCTTCTCTCCTTGGCCAGGCCTGGTTCAAGTGCGTGTCTCTACGTATGACAGTACACATTCTTGCTAGTGTGACTCTGACTTATGGAGACACTAAGCCCCAACACTACCCAAATAATCAGGCACTTCAACTTTTATTTTTAGGGACATTTAAAAGCCAAACTCTGCTTCTAATGCTTTTCACCCTTTGATAAACTAAGCACCTCCTTCAGGTTATTGAGCAACTTTAGATGGATCCAGCTAGATTATTTCATTTATTATTTGGTTTCCCAAGCAACAAGAGCAGAACCATTCTCCATGGTTTTACAGCACACTATACTGAACATTTAAAGCTAAGATTTTAACTGCTATACAAAATTCAAGGCAATAGATTATAATTTCCTAAACCTCAGCTTTGCCTTCGTGCATCTATGTTCTAGCCAGAAGTCACAGGCTGTAAGCAAAAGGGATTTGCTTTGCCCAATGCCTTTCTATCATATTTTATTAATAGGGTCTCAGCAGTTCATTGAACTCCGTGGAGTTCCCAAATTTCCTCCTTGTATTTGTTCTTTGCGACGTGACAGAGGCACACGCAGTGAAGGGATTCAGCAGCATGCTTAACATCAGCCTGCTCTGCAGCTGGGTTGTCCTGGAGGGCTGGAGGGGGCTCAGCCTTGGCTAAACCCTTCCTTGGATGGGGGGAGGGACCATTAATGTAAAGTGACAGACAAACTGAAGTGGAAATAGTATTACAAAGTAAAAGGTAATTCTAAGTAAAAGGTAAATATCTAAGGAGCTGTATCCCTTTCATTAACCGAAAAAACGAGTAGGAAGTGCCCTGCCATGGGATTGCTGCTAAATCATCCTTCAGGGGACATGGTGGCTTTGTCTGAGTATATTCTAAGTTACAAGGCACTCAGAGTGTGGCTCTGACATCCCTCACACGAGTTCAAGTTGGCCATCGAGCTACGTGAGCCGTGCTGGTGGTCCTCCAGTGACAATGAGCACAGGACCGAGCTCCGGGGCTTGAAAAACTAACGAAGGGCAAAGGCATCTTGCTCAGGTGATGATTAGTCATATTGGAGCAAACAGTTATACTGCAATGGGACTGAGTAAAGGTTTCACCAGAGGCTGTTTTTTCACTGCAAATTTAACTGCTTTAGCAAGTTATCAGACAAGTTATCAGACAGTGGTATAATCTTCAGGGGGTGGTGAGCTCTGCATTAACCCAAAATTGCAGGCAGCTGTAACTATATCCAGATACACAAGAGTTGAGCTGGTGCAAACGCCCCAGCTCCAGTAAAATTCACACTCTCTAACTGAATTTGGACCGAGGGAGATGCCAGCACAAGGGAACCATCTGTAAGGCTCCCACCTTCAGTTGCAGCTAAGAAACAACCTCCCTGTCCACAGTCTCTGCAGTAGCCTGCATTTGGGACTCAGCTTTCCATCTGTTTGGCCCCCTTCACATCAGTAATAAACACATTGCATATGCTATCTACAGCTATCTTGCTATTTGGCAGGAACTCTTGAAGAAAACTAGAACATAAACACTCCAACAATACAGAACGACATGCTTTTTTGGCAGGTCCTTCTTAATCAAACGTGTCTAGGTCTGCAGGCAGCGGGCCCTCCGTGGCCAGTGGACATCTCGTGGAGTTGGAGCGCACACCTGGAGGAGCCCCAGCCTGCACGCTGCATTAGGAGACAGATTCAATCAGTCATCACTTGGAAATAACAACAGTGGAGAAGCGGCTGGAGACACAGGTGCAGAGTGAGGGATGACAGGAGCTTCCACTGCAGCCGTAAATCTGGGGGGAAAAGCAGAGGCCTCGCCCCACCCCTAAAACTGACTCTCCCTAATATGACTCAAGCCAGGCTTTGTCTCCTCTTTCAGAAATGACCCCCGCTGCCTACAGATAGGGTGGGAACCACCTGGCACGCTGGATGAGAGGGTAGGGGGAAGGTTTGTGAAGCTGCAGATATCCAGGCAAGTTTCTTGTGCTTCTAAATTCTCCTCCCAAATTCCATTCCTTCTTCTTTGCTTCTTCTGAACTCCCTCCTTCCTCCTCCTCACTGGCAGGAGGCACCGAAGGGGGAAGAGCAGGAGGAGATGACGGGAGAGCTGTTGAACTGCCTGACCTTTCCTACAGGAAAGTATCCCACCAAAAAGATGCTTCATCAACTGCTTTATTTCTTCTTCTGATGAGTTTGAAGAGATGAAGGAGAACCCTTCTCCCCTCACCATCATTCAGCAGGGAAGGGAAGGGAAAGGAAAGCAGCCAAACACAATGCACACGCAATCTCAACTGTGAAATTTATTTGCATGGTTTAGGGGTGTTTGGTGACTTCAAGGCCACCAGTCTCAATGCACCTCTGCCTGCCTGCTCTGGGATCACAGCCACCACCACAGGGCAGCTCTCCCCACTCATGGCAAAATGTCACCGCTGCATCAAGTGCATGTGGATCTCAGCCCTGCTATTCCCCCTCTTATACTCACCTACATGTTGGCATAGGTTGTGTTCCTGCTGAATTTCAAGCATAGACATGCCCACGTTGATACACTAAGCCAGAAATTATCCCTGCTTCCATCACAAATGACTTCATTGATCTTGATAGGCCCTCAGAACACTGTAAGGCATGGCTTGCGCTCTGCTGCCACCACAGAAAGAGCTATGGTGGAACAGATATGTGATAGATGCTACGGTTTTTAAAAAAATGTAAAAAGATACTCATTCTCCACCTTTAATAGTTTTAACAAGTATATGAGAACAATATACATTTCATTGCAGGTTCATATATGTAGATATTTTGTATGCCGGGCCTAAACATTAGAGGAAGAACAGTGTCAAGAGGTATAGTCTCTTTGAAATACATATTAAATAGATAGAATAAAGCCGTGTTCTGAAGACAGTTTGTTAGACTATGAAAGACATTTTAAAGTGAAACATCTTTCAGGACTTCTACCTCCCATCAGTGAGAAGTTATTCTGGTGTATTTTCTAGAACTAATATTCTCTAAGTGGTGAGACATATGCCACATGGGTAATTATCTCTACAGACAAGCACAACAATTATAGCCATTATTTCAGAAAGTGTAAAATTTTATCACCTAAATATGAACCAAAGATGTATGCATAAATTTAACTTCTGATTAAGTCCCAGATTCCAAAAATAAAAATCAATCTTGAATCTTATCAGCTGGGGAAAAAAAAACCTAACATAGTCTGGACACGGTTAAATTTCAGTGTAACCTTGGCTAAAGAGAGCTGAAAGCCACTCCAGCAGCATTTCAGACAACCTTGTGCCCTTGCAGACACTTTTCCAAAGAGCCTGGTTTACTGTGCCCAAAGCAGCACTGGAGTCCAGAGAAAATAAAATAATAACCCACATGAGACACCATTCATCACTGACTCCTGAAGTTTCATGTAGCCCATAGAGATTACACTAAAAACTGCTGCAACTGAGAAAACAAGTTCTTGTTTCAAGACCATTTGACCGGAATAGCTGATCAGACACTGGCTTTGGCCTTTCCCCCTGGAACTGAAGCAGATTTTTGGTTTCTTTGTTTATGTAAAACAATAGGCTGTAATAGGACCTATTTTCAAAGTAAGTAAGATAACACTTGTTGCCAGAGGACGAACAAACAGCTCTGATCAGTGAGGAGTTGTTGCAGCAATGCCGTGTTTGAGTAATTTAGGTGGTGAGGAACCGAGTGTGAGTGGTGGGATTTAAGTCTGGGTTCAATGCAGCAGTCCTGTATGCTGAGTTTGCTGATTTACATTATGAGCACCAACAGGAAATAAAGCAATTGGAGACTCATTTTTAGCCATGGGAAAAGCAGCTCTGATTCCATCAATTTTTACTTCGGAAATAATTAAGAAAAATAATTGCTTTGTTGCAGAGCAGTAAGTGGAAGGATAAATCCTTTCACTGGGATACAAACTCTAGACATTAATAAAAAGCTGTCAGAGACTGATCCTGATTCCTGTTCACAGTGAAACCATATTTAAGTAGAACAAATCTAGCAGGCAAAAACAAAACTAATCATAAGTGAGTCAGTGACTTTACCAAATGTAATAACAAATGAGGGTTGTCATTTCTGAACCAGACAGTGAATTGGATGCTGGTTTCCCAGTGAGTGTCAGAGGGATTTGGGCAAAAAAGTTCCTTAAGGTCCTGTGATAATGGAGTTGAAAATTAGCATTCTAGCCTCTGTGAGACATCTCACTGACCCAAGACCATCCTCTTAAAACAGGATAGATGGTGTTATGTGGCTAATATTACACCAAAGTAATCTGCCTGAAAGAACAGCTGTTTTCTTTTTCATCCCACTTCAGTCCACAAGCGGGTTCCCACACATCTAAGGTGTGCTGGAGGTCAGTTACCAACTGTGCAGAAGAGGGAGTAAAAGAAAACAGGCTATTATTTTTCTGCCTTTTTGTATTTCACAAGGACAAGTACATGCTAAAAAAATTGTGAGATGTCCAGATGCATATTTTTGCAGGGGCAGATATAAGCAGTCAAAAGACTTCACTTTCCAGGTTACCATGTTCCTTCTGAAGGCCTTTATTCTTTTAGCTATTCAAGATAGACTACGTTAAAGTCAGATTTTACCCCTTCTTCATATCCCTTAAACTGGTCAAACTTCAGGATTTGGTTTCATGATCAGATATAGTCTAACTATGCCTACACCCTTACCAAAAGGGGTTATCTCATACTCCCACCCCATGTCCAGGTCCACATTCCTGCTCTTTTTTTCTCTGGCTTCAGCCTCCACAGCTATATAGACAGGCAGATATACAGTGAAATAATATGAATGCTACCCACCCCAGCCCCTAAAATTAAAAGAAAAGAACATTTGTTTTTGGCTGTATAGATCTACAGCAGCTAAAGTTGATCTTAACCCACCATCTTCTTTTTGTCTGCATGCCGGATTTCCGGGTCACCCGTGTGGGAGCCCACTATTGATCCTGCAACTGCAGGCACAATGCTTTGGGACCAGCACTCCCAAACTGGCAGAGACAAGGTCACAGAACAGGCGAAGAAGATGAGTGAGCACACATATCACACCTGACACAGTGAGCTGAGAAAAGGAAAGAACAAGAGCTCAAGATACACATCAAAGATAGTGCAAGAGGCAGCAAGAATAGGTGAGAGCAGGATGATAAGGGGAAACCATTTGCCAGAAGGAAGGAAACAGAGAGCTATGCACAGCACCCACAGAAATGCAGTTTGCTGAATGCACAAGAAACAGAAGTTAAGAAAAGCAGCCAGCAAAGGTCCTTAGAACAGAAGTGATGGAGAACCAAAGAAAGCCTTTTGCAGAAGATATATTTTACTAGTCAAAAAAAAGCACAAGAATATGCTAAACATTGTTCAGCTTGAGCAACGCACTTTATACTTATTAAATTTATTTATAGACAGAGAATTATATTCTCTCTCTATTCCCTCAAAAGTATACACTAGCACACGCTAAGCAGAGCTTAGCGTTTAAATTTTCATTTGTGACATGAAAGGGAGACGCCACTACTCCTGAGTATGTTGCCAGTAAAGATTATGGCCTGACCAGGTCAATAAGATTGAAGTCAACAGGATTTTTGCCATTTAATACTCTTCAGTGTTTGCCTCTTTGCATTTGAAGACCAATGGTAAACATTAAGTAATTAAAAAATGTAGGAATATAAATAAAATGGTGCTGGAAGAAGACGTTTTACCTTCAGTGTGATTGATTTCAGAGAAGAAGAGAAAATAATTTGAATTATTAAGAGATAATGAAGATACTACCTAAATAGATAGACTAATTTTTTTCTCTTTTTCTCCTAACTTCAAGTGCACCATTTGTGAAAAGTAACTTTATAGCTAAAAAAGCAGTTCTCTTACCCAGCAAACTTAAGAGTGGGGAATTGGCAAACTGTAGCTTTTGAGGGAAACTGAGGCAGTTAGAAGGGCTGAGAAGATCAAAAAGAGATGTCAACTACATCTTGGAAGAAAGCCTTTTTTTCTAAGTTTATTTCCCATGTGGGCAGCCTTGTCTGTATTCTCTCATGCTGATGCTATGTGATACTGTGATGAAAGGTCACATACTGTGTGCTCAGTACCATATAAATCTGGAAGAGGAGAATTGACTGTGCCATTGTCACATGAAGCCTGAATTGCCTGAAAAAACATTGATTGTTTTTAAAGATGTCACAGGGCCTCCTTATCACTTTTATTAATGCAATTACTTATTCCTGAATCAGAAATCATGCAAAATATATTATTTCCTACTAACCAGGTAATTATTCTTTGCCTTCCTTTCAGCTTGGACAGGCGTGCAGTTAGTGTTAGTTTCTGGTACCAGGAAATTCCCAGCCTGGACCAGCCTGTCGACCTCTAATTCAATGTCTTGTGTCAAATGCCAGCTGCTTCAAACACCTCTCTGATGGAGGTAACACAGGACACCTGACTCCAAGAGAAGATGACTCCTACCCGCTATCCCTCACACAGTGGCCTGTACCCTGCAGAATTATGCCTTTGCCGTCATGTCTGGATACAAAGCAACATCAACGGACTGCATATCCTTGTGACAGGTCTTCTGTCCTGAGCACACTTAGCTTCTGCTCCACAAGGGGAAGCTTCCCTTTCTCTTCTTTTTCTTCTTACAGCCCCTCCATCATCGTCTTACAGAAAAGCACTACCAAGTCAGAGAGCATCCTTGTACCACAGATTTTAAGGGCAACGAAAGTCATAATTAGAAAGCCTGGAAGAGTTGCAACCTTCCCAATTTCAAGTAGGAATCCCACTGCACTGAGCACATTTAGAACTTCAGAATCAGAATCCTCTAGGTTGGAAGGGACCTTCAAGATCATCTTGTCCAACCATCAACCTAACTCTGACAAAAAAAAAA
>KZ506276.1:2447-14370 GCA_002844005.1 Limosa lapponica baueri | reverse complement strand
AGGGAAGTGGCGGAGTCACCATCACTAAAGGTATTTAAAAGACGGGTAGATGTGGTGCTTAGAGATGTGGTTTAGTGGTGGACTGGGCAGTGTTAGGTTAACAGTTGGGCTCGCTCTTAAGGGTCTTTTCCAATCTAAATGATTCTATAATTCTTACACATGAGGACCTTGCCTCTCTGCTTTATGAATGAGTGAACACATAAGACAGGATCTGTAATAACCCTGATTCTGTTCTAAAACTGCCCTCAAGTCAGACCAGTGGTTCATTTATTCTAGTATTATATGCATAGCAGTGGTAAAGGAAACACTGTTTAGGGAATGGCCTCATAAGTGCACTACTTTCTGCCAGCTGTTCCCCCATCCTTCCACAGCATTCAGAACCAGGGACATTAGTGAGTACATTCCTCCTTGGTTTTTCACAGATTCCTTTTATGCACATGCCTTTGTCACATCCTTTTGAACCTGAACCTGCCTCCACCACCCCCTATGGCAATAGGCTCCAAAAGTGCTTTCCTTTTCCTGACTTAAAACTCTCCAACTAGCTTCACCCAGTGCCACCTAATTCTTGTGTTGTGGGACTTGTGAGCAGAGAAACCCTCCATGTCATGGATCCACCACATTCCTGATTTCCTAAATTTAATCACAAACCTCCTCACCCATCTCCCCACAGACTGGGGAGACACAGTCTTTGCTAGGGCCTCACACAGGTGCAGCAACACCATGGATCTATCTAGATGTCCGGAAGTGTCTGCCTTTGAATTAAACTACTAAACTCCCTGGTTTGTGGCAAAAAGAAATTGACAAGAATTGCCATTTGTTACAGTAAACATATATTCAGGATAAAACCCAGATAGAGAGTAGATAGACATAAAGTTTGAAAGGTAAATATTTAAGATCTCGTTGGGTCTTTGAAATATTTTTTTAATAGCATACTAAAAGCCCCATCACTCCTAATTATGGACTTGCATTAAATGTACCAATATTGAAAGAATTTTTATGCTCTTAGGCACAGACAATACGGATATTAGGTAAAATGGGAGGTTAGAGCATCTTCTACAGAAACTCTGGGAAAGGTGTGATCACAAAACAGTCAGTGGGAATGGCCATCCCCTGCAGATCCTTCAGGATTAGATTGCCTAACCTGGAGCTGAGTTACACTGTCAAAGATGATGATACTCAAATACTTGTCTTGCCCTGGGAGCAGTAAAATTGTAATAAAGATCTCTCAGTCATCACCTTGTCACATTAGGCCTTTGTAATTGGGCTTAACGAGGCATTCAGAACAGCCAGGCTCCACAAGATAGAGCAGTCACAGTAAAACATAAAGTATAAAGGCCTTGAAACTACTGGTTAGAAATTGTCAATGAAATTCAAATATACAGTATAGGGACTGCAAAGTAATGAAGTCCACAACATCTCTAAAATAAGTCAGATATGTGCTGACAGGATCTGTGTCAAGGAATAATCTAGTTTAGCTTAATGACAAACCTTAACAACATTTTCCACATCACCCAGCTTTTCTAGTGTAGAATATTATTTTGTAAAGCAAATGAGAAATCAGCTGATTTTTTTTCCTCCCAGATTCTCTGCAAAGCCGATTGTCTGAACCAATTGCCTTCACGTTTCAGAAGACATCAGACTTCCAGGCTGAACGCTCATCTGACAAATTTTACCCTTAGAGATATTTGGGGGCGGCGGGGAATGATATCCCAAATGTAAATTCCACTGGGGGTTATAACAGAAGCACTGATCGCACAATAACATAAATGCAGCTCTGTCTTCCTGGATGCCCCATAAGACCATCTCACTCACTCAATTTCTGGTTCAAAATCAGGAACTGCTGAGATGTGCCAGCTCCAACTATTTCTTGTGTCGCTTGCTCTCCGTGTAAACTCCTCCCGAGGACTCGGGGCCCCATTCCTGCAAGCTGATGCATGTGGGCCTGCACAAACGCCCATTATCTTCAACAGGGCTTTGCGTAGGTGTAAGGGTTTGCCTGAACAGATCTGTTTGCAAAATCAAAGCCTAAGAGACTGCACTTAAGTGCATTTTCATCTCTGCCTCCTCTCCTCCCTGCAGCTGGGCCTTAGTTATCCCTCCCCCTAAGACATCCCTCCTCTTCAACTCAGTCAATCAGTCAAGGCTCATATCCCAAACTTCTCTGCACTGAAGTCCAGACTTTCATGCTCCCCGTCTTTTCACTCAGAAGGCAATATCCTTCACTCACCAGTTTTTCTCTTTTCCTCGTTACCAGCCACCTCTTTACCCCCATTAAAAGCTCCGTCTGCTCCCCAGCAGATCAGTTTAGAATCAGCCTCAGCTCATTATAACCTTCACTCATGAACGAAGCCAGGCCTGAATCATAGCTGACATTTTCATGAACTAGAACAGAGCCATGATATCTGATTCCTCAGAAAAGGATTTGACTCTTCAGGCACATACATTTATGGTCAAATTCTATTCTAGAGTAAACTTCTTATGGATTTTTTAAACTTAAAAAAACCAAAACTTCTGTTTGTACTAAGGTCTGTAAAATGCATTTCTAAAGAAAAACTGTCTATAACGTAACAAAAAAAACCTGTCCTTTTAAGCCTGGTATTAAGCCTTCACTTGGAACATTTTATTTCAAGGCCAAACTTGCAAAATCACTGACACCATGACACTGAGGATCCTTCACCCTCCGTGGTTTCTGAGCCTGGTTTTCCCTCCCTTTGTTGCTGTGATGGCAAGTCAGGCTGGTTTGTTGTCCTGATTCGAAAAACTGTTGCTAGAAACGGAATACTTAGTAGAAATTTATATTGTTAAATTTTTTGTAAGGGGCGTGTCTGTCCCCAGCTCTATGATATACTTCTCAACAACTCAATGTTTCACAGAAAGGATGAGGTTGGAAGGGGCCTCTAGAGATTATCTAGTCCAATCCCCCTCCTCAAAGGGGGCAAACAGAGCAAGTTGGCCAGTGTAATGCCCAGCTGCGTTTGGAGTATCTTCAAGGATGAAGACTCCACAAACTCTCTGGAAAACCTATTCCAGTGCTGTATCACCCTTGGAATAATAATAAAAAAAAATAATTCGTATGTTTAAATAAAATTTGCAGTATTTCAAGTTTGTGCCCATTGCCTCTTGTTCTTTCTCTAAAAGGAGTCTGGCTCTGTCTTCTTTACTCCCCTTCATCAGGGATTATACACATCGATAATCCCACCTTCTCTGCTCCAGGCTGAGTAGACCCAGAATTCTCAGCTTCTCCTCACAGTACAGATGCTCCAGTCCCTTCACCATCTATGTGGTCCTTCATTGGACTCACTTCAGTAAATCCATCTCTCTCATACTGGGGGGCTCTGCACTGGACCCAGCACTGCAGCTGAGCTTCACCAGGAAGCAAAGGGGAAGGACCTCTACTCTTGACCATTTGCTATCCCAAATAAAGACTCTTGCCATCAAGAGCAAAGCCACACAACCGACCCTCCCTCTGATTTTAGTTCCTCACCTCTTCTTATTGAGACCATGAAAACACAGGTGACTGGTCGTGCTGTACAGAGTTATTTGCCAGTGTATTGACTGGACTGGGGCACTCATAAGGTATTTACCAGTTAATCCCAGATGTTGCCTCAATCCAAAGAAGCTACCTTGGCATAACAAATGACCAGAGTGTGCACAGCAAATCCAGAACTCGGGGGGGGGGAGGGAGGGGGGAGGCAGGCACATTTCCACACTGGCTTCTCCAGCTCCATCCACTATTAATCACATTCCTGAACCTGCAGCTTTTTGTTTCACAGGCATCATCTGATTTTCCTTCAGGATGAGGCTTAACTTCATCCTTTTTTTGGATGGTACATTTTTCAGATTGGCAATTTTACAAGATTTTTTTTTTTGCACTTCCTTTGTTTAGAAAGGGATGTTTAGAAAACTGGAAAGAAAGACCCAGTGTTGTCTGAGAGCTCACACTGTATGTGAGGTCTGCCTTTATCTCCCTAAGTTCTACACAAGCTGAAAAGCATAACTCTGCTATCTACACTCTACAGTCACTGCGTTTTAAATGTGAGGAGAGCATGCTTTATTTTTTCACATTTCACTGTAGCAAGATAGCCACCTTTTTCAGCTTAAAGTCTCTGTTAGTCAGTAAAAGTATTTGCCCAGTGATCTTCAGCAATTACCGCTGCTGAAACTCCTAACTACACAGAACACTTGCTTGCTGAAATTCATCTTTAACATAATCCTGATTAACTTAATAGGCAGTTAAAGTTTGCTCCTAGATTCTCCTCTAATAGTAAAAAATAACGTTGGCAGTAGATTTATTAAAAAAGCATGCCTTCCCACTCCTTTTATAGGAAATATCACCTGGCTTCCCCAGTGTATTTTATAACCAGCCTTTTTCCTGAAGCTTTCTGTAAATATACATAGCAAGAGGGACATTGATTTAGCTGGGGTCTTGCAAGGCTTTTTCAATAAATCCAAATAACAAAACAATCCTTTAGCTCTTTTTTATTGTCTTTGATCCTACAAAACTCAAGAATCACTGGAACTTCAGTAAACCAGTTATCACTAAGAAAAGAGATGTACTTTGAAGCCCTACAAACAGTATCCCCTGGTTACGATTCACCCAGAGAGACGCCCCACCGGGGGCACCCCAACTCTATGCACCTGCCACAAAACATGGATTCGCTTAGTTATACCGTACCTCGGTTCTATATAATGTCTTCCTGCACCCCAGGGAAAGGTACATGCAGTATAACTTCTGAGACACATAAGAGATGTAATAAACTCAGCAGCTGAGACACTTCCAGATTCATGTGATTTAAAATTTGGAGTAGGGGTGGGGACTCTCAACATGTCCAGTCCTCCCAGCTTCTGAAAAATGCTGAAGGGATTCTACCTGCAGACCCATAAGGGCAGGAATTAGATGTATCTTGTTGTACATGTTCAGATCTATTTCTCTCCATCTTCCCACCTAACAAGCATATAAAACTAAAAAAGATACTGTAATTTACTACACCTTAACAAGATTGATAAATTCTGAATTTTCCCATAATTTAATTTGTCAAAGTAGAATAAATTATAATGCATGTTTCGCCATTTTTCAGTGCTGATTTTTCCCTTCTCCCTTCCTCTTCCAAAACAACAACATAAATTGTATGGAAAAATCTGTATTTATTTTTTTGTAATTACTTTTGGGCTGAGACCAAGTTTCTAAGTGGAAGCAAATTTTTATGTCCAAGTTATAACCTCTGAAAAACAACTTATAATAAGAATGCTGACACAATTTTAAGTGGAGTGACATGAATGGCGCCAATATGATGTAGTTAAAACATGTGGGAAATCAAGTATTTTGTTCCAGAAGGATATGAAATTCCCAACTCAGAATAAAGTATACGTCTGGTATTTACTGGATTCTACCAAACATAACAATTTTGCAAAACATACAAGGGCTTCAGGGAGTATACAATTCAATCACAATTCAAAACCTCTTCATTTTGGATACATTGGAGACAAAGGGATTCACGAGCCACAGGGGCTAACTTCTTTCCTTCCTCCAGAAACTCAAGTGGGATTTTCCCCAAGTGAATAACAGTAATAGATAAAATAGGAGTTCAGGAAAAGATCTGCCTAGCAGAAGCATTCAAAAACCCACATAAAATCCAAAATGTTATAAACCACTTAAAATGATGAACTGCGTAGTAACTATGCAGCATGGGAACCATAATCATATACCAAAAATGAAGAGAATGGGAGTTTATATGTCCTTTGCAAGTCAGCAGAGGTACTTTCAATGCTGACATGAAGCAGAGCCTGAGATGAGCCATTATCATGTTATTCTTTATTAGTTTTTGAGCACTGATGTTGTATTCAGTTCTTTGCCAGAGAGCCGTTGTCCTAATGGATTTACAGTTGCAGGCCCTCTGCCATGTGTTCCATCCAGCTCTTAAGTCCTCTCAAACGCCTCATGTCAAGATGGATAAAGAGATCTGCCAACACAAACCCAACGTCTGCACAAAAAAAAACACAATGAAGAAATGATACAAGGCTAGAAATACAGAAAGAGTTAATTGCACTTTTGCAAATCACTTACTGTGGGAATTACAGAAAAAGGAAATGTTTAAGAGGGATGTGAATGGGAAGAGGTGGATTAGTGAAACAATGGATTAGTCCTCTCTTGAGGACAAGAAAACTGGTGCAGAGTAGAGAACTGCAGGAGACACTTGCAGAGCTCTACCCAGCAGCTTTGATAAAGCAGAAACAGGAAGGAATAACCATGAAAAGCGAAAGGAGCAAGAGGGAATGGAAATTGAATCTTCTACAGGACAAGCAGATATTGTGCCTCCTGGGCAAAGAGAGAAAATAGAAATTAGGAAAAACATAATGACTCACATTTGTCAAAAAGCATTGTCCTCTGCCTTTCTTCCTCCCTGCCCTCAGCTGCACGGTCTCACCCTTGGTGCTGACACAGGCACTCATCTGATGACAGAGGGATCATCTTCTCCCCCAGAAGAAAACTACTTGCTTGCTCCTGTTGGGTTACTTTTCTGCCAAATTAACCACTTGAAGAGCAATGGCTAGAGGGACAGGACTATATATTTTCTGCATCAGTGAGCCACTAAATTGCTTTAGACAACTTCCTCCCTAGATGCAGCCCTAATCTGCACACGAAAGCTCTTCAGCTTTTCTGAGGGTCTCCGTGATGCAAAAGCATTTTTACTGGCAGGGAGCCGACTCTCTCACCTCTCTGATGGACCCATGCTTGAATGCAAGCACAACTGAACTCCAAATGTCATATTATTAAACCTCATTTTGTTCTTAGCTGCATTAGCAGGTATGAATGTCTTTTTCATTGAGGACTAAAATGTGGGAAACTATTAAGAAGATTCACCCTGATATGCAGTTAGCAACACAAGTTTCACTGAGGATTTCACAAATACAAAATCCTGTAGCCTCTTTGTACTAGTTACCAAGTCTCATGTTGTCAGAAATCAACTTCACATCAGCATATTCTAAGCAGGACTGGCCAGTTGGTATCTCAGCTGCTTAATATTTAAAATAATGCTGACATCTAGTGGCTGGCTGCACTCACACATATCCGTGCAGGTCTTAAAGCTAGTTGTCTGTGCGTCCAGCATCATTTCTTACCCTTTGGAGGCAAGAGTATCCATCTGGAAATGTCATGTCCTTCCCAGTTGTGCACTATTCAAACAAGGAAAATGCATCCTACTTCTGCCGAGATCATAAATTAAATAAAAAAGGATTGGTAAAAAAAAAAAAAGGAGAGGAGAGGAAGAAAATATTATTATTCGCTGTTTGTAGATGGAAATTACCACAGGATAAAAGAAATTAGAAGCCGGATGATTAAAAGTTGATGGGGTCAAGACTGCAGCCAACTGGAGCTGAAAAAAACTAAAGAAGAGCCCAGACTATCCCTGTAATATCCGGTGCTTGAAAATTGTCAGATTTGGTGAGCTGAACCAAAGCACATTGATTAGGAACCCTACCCTGGTTACTCCCTGTCAGCTAACAGCCCCCGGATGGTCTGAGCAGTGAGGAGACTTTCTGGGCTGAAGTATCTTAAAGTGACCCATATTCCAAGAGAACGCACCCAGAAGAAGCAGACAGACGTTGAGAGACACCAAAGACAGCCAAAGAGGAGCCTGAAACCTGGACAGAGCGAAGATTAACAATGCCGTGTCCTGTCTTACCTGGACAGAGAGCTTTTTGTTGAGAGACTATAAGCTACAAATCAAATAAAGCTACACAAGGATGAACTGCTTTGTAAGAAAGTTCTGCAAAGGCGTTCGTGTGGCTCTCATTTTGGCCCTGGGCCGCAGCTCTGCTCACTTTAACTGCCAGAAAACTGGAAAAATCTAAATAGATTCACCTCCAACAAAGGAGTATCACTGCCCATACACCCCTCCCACACTGCATTTGCCTCCTCATGTACTAAAAAGCAAGCGCAGACCCCTTGCTTACACAGCACATCTAAATTTTCCAGTATAACTTAAACATAAGGCCCTTGAAGACGAGACTGGAAAGTTTTCTTATATATTCATATACTGACTCAACTGTGAGATGGCTCCCTCTCTTCACGGTTCGGCAAAGCCAGTCTGAAATTTTCTCAAAATGTTGGTGACAGAAGTGCGTAAGCTGATGCTGCATCTTACCTGGTGCAGGAGTAAAACAGATAATCCAGAGATGAGCAAGTCAGCCTTCCTCATGCTGGAAAGTGAGCCATTTTTTTAGTGACAGGAGGCCCATGTTTGTCTGGAAACAAGTTATTGGAGTAGAGATACACTTCATACAGCTGTTCTTGCATTGCTTTTATCCACCAAGAAAAGTCCAAGGAGTCTGTTGTACTTTGCAAGAGAACCTTGCCTCATTTCAGTGCAGACTCTGATGGAAGACTATTCTCCTTTTGTCAGGTGCCAAGGAGTGCTGGAGATGACAGGTAACAAAGCAGATGGCAGGATCTCATAGGTGCCATTGCTGCTGCTACCAGTACCCCAGGAGGTACATCCACTGGCGCTGAGAAGCTGACAGGGGTGACAGTTTACGGAGAATTACAAAAGGTATGACCATAGCAAGATTGCTGATCATCCAGGAAACATGTATGTTTTAGAGAGATGAATTCACACTTCATGTCACAAAAAATAACTTATTTCAGAAGAACACATATGAGTGGGGCCCACCTTGTCAGAGGACAAGCCAAGAAGCCCACATGAAGTCACCCATCTTCACAAATTTTGCAGCTTTTCACGTGTTTTACAGCAGTAAATGCTCAGTGTTGTCTGAAACAGCAAAGTCCTGAGGCAACAGGGACTATGTGGGGCATGTGATCTGTGCTGGTTTTCATCTCACTTCTCTGGCAACTTTCCTACAGGCTGAAACAAAATTCTTAGCAACAGTAAACACACATGTTATTCTAAATATCTTGAACAATGAACATTGTCTTGTTTTAACATATTGCTCAAAGTAGTCATACCAAGACAAAAATATATCTGCAAAACATCGGCCAACTAAGTCATCAAATGGAATTGACACAGGAACGTTTTTCCTGAGGGCTGAAGACAACTGTTCTCCAATATCCCCAGTCCCACCATTAGCACAATAAGAGGGTGTTATTTAAGACAATGTTTTAATTTCAACTCTCATTACTTTGAAAACAATGACTCAAATCCCTGTCCCGCCAAAGTCAAAGTACGACTGAAGGTTCACGTGTCAAGAAGTGGAGGAAAGCACTCCAACAGATGTTTCATTTCTAAGTGCTGCGAGTGCCTCGGCCCTGCCGGCAGCCAGCAGCACAGCGCACTCAAAATGAGCTTTCTTCACAACTATTTGCCTTCATAGCCCAGGACTCCCTCTGAGCCCACTTCACTCAATTCACAACAGAGTCCTCCATAAACCAGGGAGGAGGTTGACCCCTAAAAGATGAAGAAAGTATCTAGGGGCTTTTGAAAACACTTTCAGTGCGAAGGATTCCAACCCAATAATGCAGAGTTACAGAGGCCGCACACGTAGATTTCTATTTCTTCTGCAACAAATACTTGCAAAGACCTCTCCACTCCACAACAGCCAAGAAATCCAAGTGCATGGATTGAGATTTAGTACCTGTCCACAGGTGAAGTCATCATTGTAGGGTTAACTGAAAGGGTCTTATTAATAATTAAACGATGATCAAATGGTAATTCACTGATGACTGAATGAAAATGAAATGGTAATCAAATGGTGACTAAGCAATAATTGAATGGCAAACAGTGATTTGGCAATGATTTAAGTGATGATTTAAACAATAATTTAGACAGTGGTCAAACACTTTACTACTCCCTACACTTACTATACTCACTCCATCCTTATAGTTGGATATATAAACGTCACTAGCATACAATATACTTTCAGGCTGAATAGAAAATGCTGCTTATCTCGCAGCAGCTACCAGATGCCAGGTAAAGGGTCTCTCAGCCTGGAGAAGTAGCCTTGGGAGAGAGGAGACCACCACAGTGCAGCCCACCACTCTACAGGAGAGCTCAACGGGCTTGGGGAGGCTGCCAGCATTCACAGCACAAAGTGATAGACTCAAGCGGGGATCAAACCCCGCTTGGTGTTCATGCTGGTGGCAGCTGTGGCCAGTTTAGTTCTGTCTTTCTCTAATCCCAGCTCAGGCTGGTGGTGTTATCTCCTGGTAAGACATGGCTTAAGCTCCTTGGTCACCCTGCTCACCCAGCCAGAAAGGGAGAATCCATCACAGTACCACTTACAAACTTACAGCACACACATACGCTGCACTAATCTTTACTGAATTATTACTTAAGTGTTGTTGCCAGCACAGAACTTACATTCAGTAGCCACTTACATCGAGATTTGTATGAGTATTTGTTAAAGGAAATATGTTATTAATAAGTAATTAATGAGGTTTACCCAGAAAAAAAAAATCTCACCTCTCTGAAATATCACATACACCGTTGGAGATTTATCAATGGGTTGTCAAACTGTTTTATAGAAAGGTTTTCAATTCAGATCTTATATACTTCTAATATGAAAAGCAGTGATTTGAGTTCTTTCATTCTACTTCCTTACACCTTCCATACCTCCTGCATTTGAAAGATCTGTAACGAAAAAAGACCTGCTTGGCAACAGAACAGTGTTACCTTACCTTGCACCGGGACTCCCATCCTAAACGCTGCACCCATCGATGGCACCTACGGAAGTACATCAGCAATGCCTCAAGCAGAAATGCAACCAGGTGCAAAACAGAGCTGGAAAATTATCTAAACTACATATAAATTGCAGACTTTGAAATTTCTTGACTATGTACTAATCACAATCCTCTTGAAGACAAAATGACACAAAATGGAATGTTTAATTAAAAAAGCTAAATATCCATCCAAATTTTACTTCAATAGAAGAAATACACAAAAAAGTTTAAAAAAGTTAGTTGTGCCCTTCATTATTTCATTAATGTAGCAGACTGCTAACAGTGAGACTTTGAGGCAATACTGACCTAAAGCAGATCAAACTCATTGCCCAAAGCACGCAGACACCTCTTTGACCAAGAACTTCCACACAAGAAGTTAACAGGTCTCTTCCTTCAGCCAAGGATGTGACCTCCATCTGTGGAAGGCTCCAAAGTTTTCACAAAGCTTCACAGAAATTTACCTGTTCAGTTAAGATGAATGCGTCGAAGTATCACAAGCAAATAAAACCACTTAAAAACTATATATTGGTATAGATTCAAATATCTTTAAAGCTTTGTGGTGCTAAACATCATGTTTGTCTAGGCAGATTTCTTTAAAAAAAATAAAAAAATCATTGCTTTAACTTTTTCAAAAATTGCAGAAAAAAAGTGCACACCTGATGAACTCATGTTTGAATGAAAGCAGATCCAAATTTAAGCTTAGCATTTTTTAACAGTTTGGGGTTTAGTTTTTGCCTTCAAAACATAAAATATTGTTTCTGGAACATGTCCTGAAAAAAGTTCAGAAAATAGCTGATTTCTTTAGCTGCACATTTCTCTCCCCTCACCTTTTCACATGGCATATCACAAGCAAGCTCTTTTGAACAGGTGCTCAGACTACAGAGCAAACAGTCTCAGACAGATAACCGTATAGGAATCTAACAAAATCTGGTAAGAAATGCATCTAACCATGACCTTGCAAGTCCATTTCGAACAGCTGCAACTGGAACACATTAAAAATAAGGGGTTGCAAAACTCTTTAATGACAACAGGAAAAAATCATTTCAGCTTCCTGCAAAACAGTGCCAGGAAATTAAAATACCAAGGCACGAACAAATTTATAGGAGGGGGGAAAATACCTAGATAACTTATTTACAAAAATTTGTCCCCCAAGCCCAAAGGTTTGTTCCCAAACATTTTAATAGATAAGCCACAAACATTTTCCACATTTTACTGTAAATTGGTTTGATAGGTAAAAGAAACATTACTATG